>OY288265.1:98209433-98775989 GCA_958450335.1 Hibiscus tridactylites
GATCGGCCTGTGGCAAATTTCGACTTCCTGTGAACACTCTTAGCGGCGATCCTCTAAGGAAAGATAAAATCAGAAGCGATTCTATTTTTTTAGACAATTTCCGAGTCGGGTTTTTCTTGCTTTTATTCTAAATACTTTAACGGCGATAGACGTAGTTGATTTATTTAAGAACCATCTTTCGAAGATAGACATGGGAGGATTGGTTACTCGAGAGAGAAACAAGTTACGACGGGTTGGGCCTCGTAGACTGTAACCAACATGATCCCCGAAATAAAAATCTATTTCAGTGATCGAAAGAATTGAAGGAGCTGGTTCGAGGCTATTTGCATACTTGGCTTTTCTTATTATTCTTAATTTCTGCATTTTATTTTATTACTTCACTCAAAATCATATCACCCCTTTTTTATTTCTTTGTTTTTACAAATATTCCTGGGAATTCAAATCCGACAAATTCAAGTCAAGAATTCTGAATAATCTCCCTGTGGATCGACCCTCTTTCCCTATACCAACTTAATTTCTTTATTTTATTTATTGTTGAAAGAGGTTAAATATTTATTTATTTTTGACCGGTTAAACGACGACTTGTCAATCCCAACCCAAGGATTTTAACGAAGCCATGTCCATAAGTGCCTCATGTATTTCCTTGTCAAGAGGAGCGAGCTTGAGGCCATGAAGCAAAGTAGTAGGAATACGTGGATAATGACGAGTAGAAGGATAAGGTGTACCCTCATGTGAATAAATTGCAAAGAGGGGCTGAAAATAAGAAGTTGCCTCCAGCCGTAACAGTTCAATATCCGAATACCACTCTTCAATGGGTAATTTGAGTTACGGCAAACTGCCTTCCGCTGGAAATACTTGGTATTGCGGTCGCCGTTGATAACCCATTTCGAACATGATTTGTGACGCCACATGAGCTCCTCCTGATCGAGGAGATCTTCTAACTCTTTGAGCCAGTCCTATTCTAGGTTGACAAAGAATCTCTAACGACAAGTATCCAAAGATTTTTTAATGCCCCTTATCCGAGCCATAATGACCCGTTCTTTCTTCCCAATATAGCCATAAACAGTTTGATTCCAATTTTCCACAACTTTAGTGAAATGAAGGATGGTTTCTGACATAGATGCCGAGGGGTCCAATTATCTTGAACCATACGAGAGAAATCTTCGTGAGAGACCCAGCCTGAGAAATATTTGAAGCTACGGGGGGTGAAGTGGGAGGAATTTCCAACATGTAGGAGAATCGACTGATGATCGAATCGCATGCGAAAGAGGTGGGAGACAATGGATTCCAGATGAGCCTCATCCCATAGACCATTACACAAATATCTGTCAAGAGGTGCAAGAGCTTGACTGTGCAACCAAGTGAACTCCGGGCCAGTAAACCTCATGTGCCGCAAGCCATGAGCAAAGTTGAGAGACTGAAAATCCTTGCATGGAGTGTTGGAAAGAGCACAACCTTTCCTATCCAATTCAAATAGAGTTGTGTTGAAATCTCTGCAAAGTATCCATGTGGAATGAATAGAGGATGCCAACCAATGTAAGTGGGGCCAAAGAGATCGACGCTTGGACGCATTTGGACTTGCATAGACATTAGTCATTAGAAAAGAACTGTCATCATCTTTAAGCGTAACCCGACAATGAACGAACTGAAAATGATTCACCAAAATGTCTACTTGAACAGCTTCATACCAGCCTATCTGAATCCCACCAGAAAACTCTATAGCTTTAACCCTATGGAATAAGGTAAACCGAGTTTTGCAATAAAGGAGTCAGCTCTACGCCCACTGATTGTTGGTTCCGAGAAGACTACAATGTCAGGCCGAACATCATGTTGGTAGTCTCTAGCTGCATTGATGAATTTTGGATGGTCGCAGCCTTTGACACTCCAACCGATCATTTTACAATTCATAATAATGTATGATAAAAGGAGGAGAAAAATCGAAAGCTACTCAAGCATTGCCAACACTTGCTCTCCCTCAGAAGCAGTCGTCGACGTAACACCTTGTGCATCGGAGTTATACCCAGTTGAATCAACCATAGGGACAACCGGATATTCAATGAGAGGTTATTTGGGTCTGGAAGATTCACTTTGATACCTCTCGACGTAACACTTTGATACCGCCACCGGGTGAACATTTGGATCAGAGTTTCCATCTAAGATCACAACTGAATGTTTGGTTTTGTCAAGGGTGGAAGGTGACACAATTTTGGAGCTGTTGGCCTTGTGAGAGGTACAGTGGACGATGGGGTAATCTTCCAGGGTGGTGGTCAATGGTTTGCGCACATGAACTACTTTGTGTAGTTTGGAAACAACCTGTAACTTGCCTTTTGTCTTAGTTTCAGTCTTGTTGTGTGTACATGATCTTTGAGGAGAGCTAGGAGGTTCACGGATTCGGATAGGAGCATAGGAGGCAGTAGGTGGGGCTTCATCAAGATCCTCAAAAATTAGATTAAACTGTGATCTCGATATCCCATGGGATGAATCCTGGTCAGTCTTGGGAGACGGATCCAGACAATTTGTTTCTTCAGGAACGGTTGCGATCAAAACTCTTAGCGGCTAGGGTTTGGATACGCTCAGAGAAGTCAATAGAGATCAAGTCATTTTCGTTATCATTTTCCATACCTTCAGATGCGCCGGACTCTCCCATGTCCGGTGAATTGTCATCCTGCCGATAGGGTTTCTTGGGGGTAGGAATATCATCAGAGCCGTCAATGAAAGTAGCAGTACGCACCATTAGGGTTTTTAGTATTGTAACCTATATTTTTTGTACTTTTAATTCAAGACATTTGGTCCATTCATTAGTCTATTTAAAAATTAAAATCCAACTCATAATGTTTTGAATTAACTTCTTTGCATTATCACCTGAACATTTAGAGAATCAAACAATATACATCTCAATTACAATTAGGAAGCTTAAGTAGTATTTTTGATAAATTGAATTGAAAGAAAGAGATGATAGATAGTGCCCTAAATCATCATCTTTTTACCGTGAAAAATAAATAAATAAATAGATGTGCTAACATCAATACCACCATGAATACAGCAGAATATAGCAAATCAGTTAGCTTTAGCAAACTGGAGAGATTTCTTGCCATCATGTGCGTTGCTAAAGAAGCTGTTCATGTAATCTGCAAACACAAACTCTGAGTAACGAGCCACTCCATCTTTCTCCACAACTTGGGGTAATGGTGCAATCTTTTGTGTTGCCTGTGGACTCACAAATATCGGTATCGACACTCGAGATTTTGTACTTGTGGTGCGCACTCTGTGTTCTGCACTTTTGTACCTTCCATTACTCCATATCTGAACACAAACAATTTTCTCATATTATGATATGATTAACTTTCTTGAAATTGAAAGGAATTTTTATGTAAATATGTATACCAACCTGTAACATATCACCAACATTGATGACTATGGCACCTGGAATAGGAGGAATCTCCACCCATTCTCCCTTGTTTTCCATGTCTGCCTCTTCCGGAACTTTGACATACAAACCACCAATCCCATCTTGTAATAAGATTGTAAGTGTACCCATGTCGGAATGGCGTCCTACACCGACAGTGAGCTCGGGATTTGGACATGTTGGATAAAAGTTCATGTTAACCATCTTCTTTCCTATGAATACATCAATGTTTGAGTCGTCTAGCTCCACTCCTAGATTTCCCATCAAAGCTTCAAGCAATTTCTTGACCATCTCGTATGACGTCTTCAAATATTGAAGAGCATCATCCCTACAAAGAAAATATTGATTCTCTACTCAAAATGCCAAGGAAAAGAGGAAATGAAAACACAGAGCATGCATATCTATGTTTCATTACCTGCACTCTATAGGCCACTGTTGAAGAGCTTCATCGTCGTTGGTGTAAGCCATGCTAATGTAGTCTTTCCATTCCAATGCTCTCTCCTTCTCAGGCACAAAACTCGTCCCATACTTCACTAATGGGGACGGACTCACTTCTTTGCGGTAAACAGCCTTTCTTTCTGCAGGCAAGGCGAAGAAGTTATGTGCAGTCTGCTTTAGGGACTCGAGAAGTTCTAGGGGTACTCCATGGTTGATAACTTGGAAGAATCCAAGAGTCTCAGCAGCTCTAACAATTTGATTCACCACTTGTTCATGCTCGGGACCATCGAGCTTCGACAAATCAATGGGCGGAATCTCACATTTGGTAGTATTGTTCTTATTAATTTGCTCGGCGGGTGGCTGAATGTAAGCCTGGGGCACCTTTGAAATGCCGGAGTCGACGATTCCTTTGACGCCATTGCCATCTCGGACGACAAAGTTAAAAAGGGAGCTCTCGTTATCAAAACTTGGAGCCATTGGGGTGTAAAATGTATAAGGTGTTGGGGTATTTCTTTTGTATGTGCAGACTGCAGAGGGATTGATTGATATGAAATTGTGTGGTGACATGAACCAAAGGGAAGGGAAATTTATAGGTGTGCATGCGCATGGGAAATGGAGCGGTTTCAACTTTTCAGCAGAAGAAGGGAAGGGGCATTGGAATATGACAAATTTTACCTTTGAATTCAAGACAAGTTGCCTCAATCTCCTTTTCTGACCAAAACAATTATGCAAAATGGCAATTAAGGAAAACCAGTTACTCTTTCTGGAAGAATGATATTATTTCTGTATTCAACAAAACTCTACAAGACTGTTTCATTTAACAACATCTTGTCCTGGAAGCAAATAAATTAAGGCTGCTTATCTTTCTCTGCATACAAAATATTATTCTGAATCAACGTTCAAGATGAGTCAAATATAAATATATTTATATAGAATGCGGATTGGATATCGATGCTTAAAAAAGATAGCATAAACCAAACAGACTTAATTTCTTGTTGGTTAAAAAAAGAGTAGCATAAGTTTAATTGAACTGTAAATTTATTTGATACATCGAACAATATCCGAAGTTGAAAACTAATAAAATAATCTCATTGCAAGTTATAGATGTGAAAAGTGCAAGGCGTTGAATACATTAATTTCAGAAAATTATAGATTTGAAAAGTACTGTCATTCGTTGAATAGATACGAAAAGTGACAATGCTTCTCTTGTTCCCATTATTGCCGGTTTCATGACATCTATTGTATGTTCTTGGAAAGACAAATTAGAAGCAAGGCAAAAATCTCAGTGCAGAATTATAGACTAATCTACGAGAAAGAAGTTGCTATAGTTTGGTCAATGGGAGAACTGATATATTCTTACATCATGCTTGTGTTTAGGTCAGAATTGGAGATTGTGGCACCTTCCTTGAATAAATGGTTTGCTAATTGTCTATCCAAACGTCCATTACATTGTCTTGCCACAAGTCAAAAAGAAAATTATATAATCATCCATGCATGCACTATAAATACACCCGCCCCCTTCCCTTTGCTCCATCCACCACACAATTTCATATCAATCAAACCATCTGCACATTCAAAACATATACCCCAACACCTTGACAAACGTCGTTTTACTCGCCAAAATAAATTAAAATAAACCTCTTCAAATAAATAATAAGATAAAGAAATTAAAGTAGAATAGAGGAAGAAGGTCGATCCACAAGGAGTTCTGTTGAAATTGTTGACTGAACCTTGTCGTGATTTAGATCCCACAAGTAGCTGAAAATAAATAAAAAAGGGGGCGGTTTGGCGTGATTGGAGTAATGAGAAAATAGTAAATAATTAAAGAAAAATACAGTATATAAAGCGAGGAATGAAATAGAAAAATCACAAATATTAAAGCAGCCTCGAGTTAGCTTCGTCAATTCACACGATCATTGAAAATAGATTTTTACTCTTGGATTCATGTCGGTTACACTCTACGAGGCCCAACCCATCGTAACTTGTTTTTCTCTCATGTAACCGATCTTCCCAAGTTTATCTCCAAAAGTCGATTCTTAAATAATTCAACCACGACTATCGCCGTAAAAATACTTAGTTTAAAAGCAGGAAAAGCCCGACTCAGAAGTTGTCTCATTGAGAATCGTTTCTCATTTCATCTTTTCTTAGTGGACCATCGCTAAGAGTGTTCACAGGAAGTCGAAGTGCCACAGGCCGATCCTTCCTCCTAACTGTATAGTTAAACGATTCCAGACCAACAGATCCTTTTTTATTTGAAAAACGTTTAAAAGTTTTAGCAAGGCCGATTGCCAAACTATCTAAACAGAAAGATGAAAATGTATTCCGAAGGGATTTAAGCAGTATTCAATTTTCACGCATGGAATTGATTTGTACTAGCTCTCGGCTTTGGGAAAATTAGCCAAGCATTATATTGATTATCATACTTAACATGTTCTTGACAAAGTGTTTAAAAAGCATAAAATAAATATGAAGCAAAGATGAAACAAAGAAAAACTTCTAAAATGAAAGCAAGTAGCAACAAGAGCTAAGACAAGAGACGATCCCCTTAAGCCTTACCCATGGAAGGTATTTATAGGCTTAAATTTAAAAAAGATAACATAATTCAAAATGTTAGGTTTAAAATTTAAAGACTAAAATCCTAAGTTCGGATTATGCTGACTAGATCTTCTAGAAACTGCTACGTCAGACGTGTCGTGCCTATGATGCTAGACACGGCCAGAAAAAACTGCAAAAATGCACCATTCTGCTGCCAATTCCAGAATTGAGTCCCTTGCACATAAAATGAAATAAACGCAACCAGTTAAGTAGTGAAAAGTTCTCAAGGCAAAGAAAATAACAAGCAAAAAGTGTCATTTATAGGAGCTTATCAAATTCCCCCTCACTTGTCTCATACTTGCCCTCAAGTATGTTTGAAAGAAATTAAACAAAAGCATCCATCTTCCTAAATCGTTGCAAGCTTTAAGCAAAATCATGAGAGTTCAAGTGCACCAAGAATGACATGAATCAAGCATGAATCTAAACGAATGGATACAAGTAAGAACAATTCTTCACCCTTACAATTGCCTATCAAGTGATAATCAAATTCCAACCTAAACTGAATCTTCACCAAGATGCACTCAAACCGCTCAAAGTGTTTCGAGTGTAGAAAGCAAATTCTCTCAAAGTCAAAATTGAACAAGGGTCCCCATAGTCTTTAGGCAAGATCAATTCTCCGCTACTTTTAAGAAATGAGATGCAAAAATCATTAGGACTTAAATCAGGGGTGTAATGTGGGCTTAGGTAAGGGTAGAAAAAAGGCTAAAATAAGGCTAGAACAATCAAGACAAGAAGTTTCCAACAAGTAATTAAATCATGTCCATAACCTTAGAAAATGTAGGCAACATAAGCAACGAAGGTAACTATAATGAACAACATCAAACCTTTTTATTTTGTTTCAAAAGTTTCTACTCTTTTTTTTTCAAAAATTTATATTGCTCTCTTTTTTTCGTGGAACATGATTGCACAACTCAAAACTCATACTACTGTCTTGTCAAGGGTGAAAGAGAGGGATAAATGAAAAAGGCTTGGGTTTAATATCTTGGTGAAAACAAAGTGTAAAGTGTGTAGAGCGTTTAGGTGTTCTCCTTTTATGAGCGCAAGTGCACACTCTTGTCAAGTTATAGTATAAAAGATATCGTCTCCCACAGGGATTGGAGCAACTTCTATGAATGGTTTCCTGCACAATGATTTAGTGAATGCGCCATTAAACCTCATGATGTGGAAATATAAAAAAAAAACACTCCAACTTATCTAGCTAACCCCCCATCTTCACTCTCATCGGCAGATGCCGTTGATTCCCTCACGATATGCCTCTATACCCTTACATACAGTGGGTATATATAGGGCTCATGACCTAAATTTGAGTCCTCCTTGAATTAGGAGTTCTAAAAGTAAATTGTATTAAATGCATACTCCTTTATACTTTAAATAAAGACACTTTCGACGTTTCCTTCTTCTGTAAGTAAGGATAAGTGCTCCCACTTATCGATCTTGAATTAACTCTATCGGCGGCTATAGGCTTCAGGAATTTGCAAGATTGAGCTCATTGGGCTTAGGAAATTGTCCTCTTAAAATCGCAACCCATCTTGGCTAAGTCGGTGTAACTCCTGCCCGGGTGGCACTTGGCGGCATTACTGCTTCGGTAGCGTCCTTGGCGGCATCTTGAGCTGCTTCAGTACAGCTCCTTTAATTCCAGCTTTCTTGTCTTGTTCTGTCCTTTCCTCTCCTCTCCTAGTTATAGCACCTGAAAATATAAACTAAACTAAAACAATAATTTTTCTCAACCAATTATAAAAAAATCAATACAAGCATGGTAAAAGAGAAGATGTTTTTATAATGCATGCAATGCACCTAAATATGCCTAAATGAGCTTAAGAACAACAATAATAAAGGCAAAATTGTGTACAAAATATAAAACTCGTGGACACTCTACACACCCCCAAACTCGAACTATTGCTTGTCCTCAAGCAATGCAACCTAATTAGTAAATCTACCTTTAGCATAAAATTAATATAAACAATAGCCTTCAGCTTGATTTCTTACCTCAAGGTCGTGACACCTATATAATGTTAGTGATAGGGAATGGCATGAAACAACTTAATTTAATTTCTCTTAATGCCAGTGCAGTGTGCGCTGGTTTGTGTTCATGCTAACATGCTAAAGTTACCAAGTTTAAAAAAGTCTGCCTATAATAATTACATTACTAGAAAGGATACGAGTTGCTCCCTTGGCAGCACAATTGGACATTTTTATTCTCTTTTTCTAATCATGGCTTAAGGGCTTCAGCTCATCACAACTATTCTTTGGGTTTGAAGCTAAGATAGGTGCACTCTACAAAACTCTGAACCCTTTTGAATAGAGTCATCCGTGAAGATTTTCATTCACTCTTGCTAATTTGTCTGTCACTTGGCTTAGATTCATGGACTTTGATAACAGCGAAGTGTCCTTGCTCATGATCCTTCATAGAGCCTGTTTCGGGCACCTCTAGGGTTTTTATTCTTTTTGCCTAGAGCCTGTTTCGGGCACCTCTAGGGTTTTTATTCTTTCTGTCTAGAGCCTGTTTCGGGCACCTCTAGGGTTTTTCATCTTCTTTGTTGTGCTGCCCTGTGCTGCCGTGGCGACAATACCTATATTCAATCAAGAAACTTTTATTAAGTAAGGCAGGCAATGTTAAACTCAAAACTCAAGCAAAATTCAGCTTTTAACAGAAAAGTGTAAAGATAATTGGCGAAAAGGAAAAAAATTCTAAGTATTTTTCATGCTTCTTCGCATTAAAAGTTTTAGAAAGGTGCGAATATAAGTAGTCGGCTAAGCTATCATAGGCACAAGTTTTAAAGCTAAAGATTTCTATTTCATTAAGTGCTAGGGGAAAAATTTACATATGCATCTAAATGTTAAGAACCTAAAACAAAAAGGACTAATTCCCCCCAAACTCAAGGTTGGCATTGTCCTCAATGCCTCTGCAGAACAAAAATTAAAAACAAAACATAAAAACGAAATTAAAAAGATAAAGTACAAACAGAAAGATAAAAAAAATATAAAATAAAACATAAAAATTAAAAGAAAAGGAAAAAAATATGGTGCTATAAACTAGGGGAGTTCCCCTCTGTTGCTGCCGCGTCAGAGGAAGATTCTGATGAGGCAGGCAGGACAAGGCGGTGCGTAGCGGATGGTCTTTCTGCTAGGCTCTTCTTCGAGCAACGCGGCGGCTGGATGCGGCTATGGGTGGTTTTCTTGGTTTGTCGTTCATCTTCTCCACCTTGGGGATTTGCTACTGGTTGCTTTCTCTTTTTGGCTGCCTCTGCCGGTTCGTTGTAGAGGGAGTCTGAAATCTCCATGTCTGAGTAGCCGGTATCCTTGGCAGCGGTCGTTTTGGCTACTGGGGAGGCATCAGTTGTCTCTTCTTCTTCTCTGATTCTGAGGAAGAGGTGAGGTCATATGGCAGGATGAGGGTTGGGGAGGTTCTTCTCTTGGGGCGGCGGTGCAGCCTCTCGCTGTTGTCGACGGCAGGAGCAGTAACTGGTGTTGGAGTGATGTGGACTGTTTTTGGTTGCTGCTAGCTCCGTTAGAAAGGCGGACAACTATGGTACGGCGTCCTGGTATTTTTCCAGCAGGTAGGCCACAAAGGCTTCCCGCACGTCTACTACGTATTTGGTAAAGATCACCCGCTTGTGCTCGATCCGCTAGCAACTTTCCACTAGGTTGCGCAGTAAAGGAATTGTGGTAGACGTGAGGGCAGCATCAATACTGCCTGCTGCGGCTGGGGTGGCGGCAACTTGGGACGGCGGTTGGGCGGTGGAAGGTGTCTTAGGCTCTACACTATGCATCATTTGTTGGCGTGCTTTTCTTGTCCATCCTTTCTTGGCAGGAAGAATTTTATCTTTTGGGTGCAGCGGCATGCCAAAATTGGCACACAGGCCAGTGATGAGTGTAGGGAAAAAGAGTGGGCCTTTGACGGTTGGTTTTTCTGCATGGGCGTAAATCTCCTTTATTATTACACCGCCAACATTTATCGGCTGCCCCCTCATTATGCTGCAGATAAGGGCGAGCCGCGGCCTGTTTATTGTTGATTCGTGTGAGGTTGGCATCAGGCGGCGCTGGACAAAGTAACTCCAAAGGACGGCCTCTGGCAGTAAGTCTTTACGGTTGACTGACCCATTATTTTTGCCTGTCAGCCATTTGATGTTTGTCCTACAGAGGTCCTTCTTGATCTTGTTGTAGTCATCCCCTGTCAAATATGATTCCCACTCTACGTGCGGGTCGCTACTGACTTCTTTGCTGTAAAAGTTGTTGATCATGTCAGTTGTCAACTTAACACCTTCTCCCCGGACGTAGATGAAAGGGCTCTCTGGGTTAGGCCGGTGGGCATAGAACTCTCACACATGGTTGATGTTGATCCCTTCTGGCTGCCGTGCGAATTTGTCCCAGCCCATATTATGGATCCTCTCGAACATGGAGGGTTCCAACTCAAAGTCACCATCAGGCTGGGTGTATTGGAAACCCATCTCTTCCTAGAGTTGCTTGTCTTTGTAAAACTGGTTGTAGGTCTCCTCGACAGCAGGTTTCAAGAACCTCTTGAATGAAGTTTTGGAGGTGGCGGCGGGGTGCTGTGATGAGGCCATAGTGTGTGGAACGGTTGTTTTCCTAAAGAAAGAAAAAAAGAACGTGAAAGAAAAATAAAGCAAAAAAAATCTTGAAGCAAAGACTGTAGAAAGAATTCAGAGAAATGATAGAGAAAAGTGAAGAATGGGGTGGTAGAATAGTTGGCCTTATATACTCATTTGTCTCTACTGCCTTGGCGGGCACACTGTCAACGGGCGGCAATTATTGCGGCGCAAATAACGGGATTCTATCCGTTACACAAATATTTGTTCCGCTCCCTGGGGCAAACTAGCCGTTATGAAGCCAGTAGCCGTTATGGTCGTCTGCCTTGGGCTGCCCTGGCTGCTAGTTGGGCCTCTCCTTTATTCTTTCATCTTTCTTGGTCTTTCCATCATACCTAATCCTGAAATAAAATAAATCAAAAAATAACTATATAAAAATCTAATCCTAATAAAAATAAATTAAAAATAAAAATAATAAATGGGTTATGTTGGGCTGCGCTTTTCCCAAGCATAACCACTTCCTGAGGGTATTTGTGTTTGGCTATTTGTCTGGACATGTCCTTCCCCTCCTCAGGTGGATGTTGCTGCCAACCTTGCTGCCCTGGCGGAACATACATCAAGAAAACAAAGAGGCTTTTTTTAACAAATAAATAAAAATAGATTTAATGTGCAAAAACTAAATAGAAGTGCAGAAATTCAAACGTAGTTGCTGTTGCCAATCCCCGACAACGGCACCAAAAACTTGTAGAGCGTTTAGGTGTTCTCCTTTTATGAGCGCAAGTGCACACTCTTGTCAAGTTATAGTATAAAAGATATCGTCTCCCACGGGGATTGGAACAGCTCCTATGAATGGTTTCCTGCACAATGATTTAGTGAGTGCGCCATTAAACCTCATGATGTGGAAATATAAAAAAACACAAGTAAAGATAAAGATACTGATGAGAGGAATGATAGGGAGAGATTTGGGCGATAAGCTGAGTTAGACTGGTGTAGCTCAATAGCCCAGGAATTGCATTGCAAAGTCTAAGTATGTTTTGTGCTACCACGATATGCTGCCTCGGCGGGTACGGCGGGCGGCAAACTACGACCCTCTCACGCGATCGCAGCAGGTCACTGCCACTGTAGGGGTGTGTACTGTCTCGGCAGGTCGAACGGAAAGAAGTCCTGACAGCAAGTCTGGCAGACATTCCAAGTTCGGCAGGATAGTCGACAGTGATCCCTCCTATTTCTAGGTTAGGATGCTCGAGATTGCTTAACTTGTGGACTAGTGTGGAACCAAGTTAGTCACGCCTTTGTGAGTTGTGACCGTGCTTAACACTTTCGTGAGCCTTGCACTTTCGTGCCCGAAAATGGATTTTCTCTTCAATTGACTGGTGTAGACTAATTGAGCGAACAAGAAGCATAGATTAAGCAAACTCATAACTTTATTGAAAACAACTCAAAACTATACAATCGTTTCCCTCAAACTACTTTACATACACACGCCTAAACCCTAGGAGAATTGGGTCGCGACCCCCAACACTCCAACTTATCTAGCTAACCCCCCATCTTCACTTTCATTAGTAGATGCCGATGATTCCCTCACGACATGCCCCTATACCCTTACATACAATGGGTATATATAGGGCTCATGACCTAAATTTGAGTCCTTCTTAAAGTAGGAGTTCTAAAAGTAAACTGCATTAAATATAGACTCATTTATACTTTAAATACATACTCTTTGGACGTTGCCTTCTTCTACAAGTAATGATAAGTGCTCTCACTTATCGATCTTGAATTAACTCTATCGGTCGCTACAGGCTTTAGGAATTTGCAAGACTGGGCTCATTGGGCTTAGGAAATTGTCCTCTTGAAATCGCAACCCATCTTGGCTAAGTCGGTGTAACTCCTTCCCAGGAGGCACTTGGCGGCATTACTGCTTTGGCAGCGTCCTTGGCGACATCTTGAACTGCTTCATTACAGCTCCTTTAATTCCAGCTTTCTTGTCCGGTCATGTCCTTTCCTCTCCTCTCCTAGTTATAGCACCTGAAAATATAAACTAAACTAAAACAGTAATTTTTCTCAACCAAGTATAAAATATTCAATACAAGCATGGTAAAAGAGAAGATATTGTTATAATGCATGCAATGCACCTAAATATGCCTAAATGAGCTTAAGAACAACAATAATAAGGGTAGGAATGTGTACAAAATATAGAACGCATGGACACTCTACAAAGTGCATATTAGTTTTATATTTTGTACACATTCCATCTCATTTTATAACTGTTTTCAAGTGCATTTTAGGCAAAATTAGATCATGCGTTGCATAAATACAGTATTCCTTATTCTGCCATGATTTTATTGAATGTATGTTATTTGGTATAATAAAGATGTTGTTTTAGTGTATATTTAGTTTTCTAGGACTAGAAGCTGACAGGAGGAGGACAGTCCAGAGGAGAAGATGCTGAGGCAGCAGACAAGGGCAGCAAAGTGCTGCCCATGCTGTCCAGTGCTGCCTAGTGTCGCCCAGTGCTGCCCAGTGCCGCCCATGGCCGCAAACTGAGGAGTTGGAGAATTGGAGTGTGATCGACATAGCAGAAAATCCTGATTCTAACGGTGCCGATCACGCAATTTTCTGACGCCTGTAGCAGAATGCAGAGCCGCCCAAAGAGAAAGAATGAGATAACTTGTGAAGCAAGGTAACGGGATAAGAAGTCCAAATCCAACTCCAAGAAGTCGGCTTTTGAAGACTTCTACTTCAATAAGGACTTAGACTAGATCCAGGCCTATATAAACACATGTACTTTGTAAAATTGAAGTCAACGATCTTAGGTTTTTTTTCTAGACATAGCTTAGGTTTTCTGACGCCGTCATGTTCTAAACTTCCCTTGGGTTTGGGGTTATGTTGTAAATTAGTTGTGAAAACGATTGTTTAGGTTTAAAGTTTGTTTTGCAATAAAATATTCCAAGTTTACTTAATTCATATTCTTCACTTCTTCAATTAGTTCCAAAAGTCCGGTTGAAGAAATCCATTTGTCGGGCACGAGAGTGTCAAACTTACGAAAGAATTAAGTACGGTCTCATCATGTCGAGGTGTTGACTAATTCGCCTTAGACATAAGTTAGAATTTTAGCGGCTAAAGGGAGCAACCAAACGTCGACTGCTTGTGATAGGTTTACGTTGATATTGCTAAGTATTGCCTACATCACGTGGTGAAAGAATCCTTGCCTAGACATAGGAAGGATCACTTCAGATTTGCTCTGCCGATCTTGGAGTATCTGCCAGACTTGCCACCAGGACTTATCTCCATCCCACTTGCCGAGGCAGCGAAAGTTGCAAGAGCAGAGTTCCGTCGTGGCAGCGAAAGTTGCTGCAGCCTTAATCTGTCATTACCTGCCGAGGCAGCATATCGTGGCTGTGCAAAATGACTTGACCTTTTCAACGCAGTTTCAGACTAAGGAACAACATAACCCTGCCCTAAATAGAGTACACCCTAAACTCTCTACAAGTTTTTGGCGTCGTTGCCGGGGATTTGTAACAGTGAAATTTGTTTTAATTTTTCTACACTCTTAATTCTATTTGCATTTAATTTCAGTTAAAAAAACTATGTGGGAAAGTGCTTATTCAGGTGCCCCACGAGTTAAGGGTGGCTATATTTGGGAAAGTTCTTGCGAATTTTGTGAAGGCAACCATGCGTTCGAAAGTTGCTCTCATCTTTTTACAGCAGATATGTCGAGAAAAATCACTTGGGAGTGGACGTCTAAATATGAACAGCAGATGCCGCCGCAGTAGCAATAGCGACAGCAGATGCCGCCGCAACAACAACAACGACAGCAGATGCCGCCGCAGTAGCAACAGGGACAGCAGATGCCGCCGCGACATCAACGGGGACAGTAGATGCCACCGCAGCAGCAACATGGGCAGTTGAAGTCGTTGCCGCAGTTGCCGCCACAGCAGCAAGATTTTTCATGGTATGATCAAAAATCTCAAAAAAATTAACACTCTCAATCAAGAAAATGAGCATAAAAATATAGTCGTACATGCTCAAGGCTCAAGTTCTCACAAAATGGGCTAATTGATTAAGCTAGGTGAGGAATTCAACTATCACAATCAAGAAAAGTTGCAAGGAATGTCAAACTGGACTTAGTCATATCATTCGATTATCAAGCATGCTAGAATTCAAGTATTCTCATGAACTAAAACAATCATAACATGCTTAATGACAAGTAACATCAAATGAGATGTTCTTCTAATCAATTCAAACAATCATGCCATCAAGCAAATTTGACAAGCAAGGCAAAATTAATGTCATCCTTTACCCTCCCCGCACTTAATCGTATTGTCCCAATGCGAAGAAAATAATGGAAATGAAGAACAAAGAAGGGTAAAGGATACTCCCGTGATTAAGGGCGACCGCGACTGCGGCTAGGACGAAGGTAGGAGAGTATTTCCGCAATGTTATCCTCGAGGGTATGGAGTCGTTCGACAAAGTTGGGCACTTCTTGTGCATTTCGGTTCGGTTATGGTGGAGAAGGTGTGACTTGTTGTGGCGTATTACGGCGATTGAGAACCCGTCTTGATCGTGATGTCATTGCTCCGGGCGGGTTGTAATAAAGAGCGTTATGAGGTCATTCGAGTAAGCCCATCGTATCCAAGCACCGTTCATCTTGCGATCAGTGAACATGCACCAAAGAAAAAATAATTCAGTCTTACTTAAAGTGCTAGAAGAGTCATTTCGCCCTGAGAAGTTGTAGGCCAGAAAACGGTGAATGTATCTCAATGCCAGGTCATCGACTACCACGGAGAGGAGAAGGCATTGGAACCGGCTCGGAGTCACTGGGCACGTCCACAAAAGTCGTCGAGGCGGCGAATCGCCGTCGGCCACCGAGAACGGTGGGTGGAACAGTGGGGTCGGTGCAGCCTTGGCATCAGGTTCGTACCATTGTTGACATGGCAGGGGCGGTGCACGGGTTGTGGTGGGAGGGGGAGGCGCGGCTGAGTTGTTTTAGGGATTGGTGAGAAGAAGAATATAGTGGTGTTTGGGGTAGGTCACGTGAAAAAAAAAGAAAATGGAAAAGAAGATAGGTTTTATTCTTTTAATTGCCAAAGTATAATGATGGGTTTGACCTGGGAAAAAAGTAAATGTTGGCGGTAAGGGGGTAGAAAATTTTCAAATGGATTTTACTAACGTGAGCCGACCTACTTGGGGTGTGCTAATGTGCGCCGTTTAATGAAACAGTGCACTCCATTGTCCAATTTCTAGAATTCAAATTGTGCTGTTGTGAGAGGTCTGAAAATGTGATTGAGACATTGTTCTGGAACTGATAAAATCCTGGAAAAATACTAGGGGAGTTAGAAAAATTAAAGCAAAAATTAATCTCAACAAACTAAAAATTAAAAGAAAGAAAATCAAAATTAACGAAAAGGAAATGAGTGGGTTGCCTCCCATTTAGCGCTTTGTTTAACGTCGTTAAGCTCGACAATTTTTCGTTCAGATTTTTGGCTCTTCCAAACTGATTTCCTCAATTCGTTCGATTGGTGTGTTCTCGAAGAAAGGCTTTAGCCGTTGTCCATTTACTTTAAAGCGTGCACCCGAGCCATCTTCAATTTCTACGGCTCCATGAGGAAAAGTGTTGATTATGGTAAATGGTCCGCTCCACTTAGACTTAAGTTTTCCTGCAAAAATTTTTAACTTTGAGTTAAATAGGAGAACTTTTTGTCCAACTGAAAAAGATTTAAATGAAATGTGCTTGTCAAGAAACGCTTTTGTTTGCTCTTTATAATGTTGTGCGCTATCGTAAGCGATTCGGCGAATCTCTTCGAGCTCTTGAATATGAAGTTTCCGTGCTTCGCCAACCGCATTCATCTCCATATTACACTCTTTTACCACCCAAAATGCTCTATGCTCAAGCTCAACTGGTAGATGGCAAGGTTTACCAAAAACAAGTTGGTAAGGTGACATGCCGATAAGTCCTTTGTAGGCCGTCCGATATGCCCACAACGCATCAACTAATTTCAAACCCCAATCATTTCGATTTGGTTTAACGATCTTCTCTAGGATTTACTTGATTTCTCGATTTGAAACCTCCGCTTGTCCGTTTGTTTGCGGATGATAGGTTGTCGATATCCGCTGAGATACGCCATATTTCTTCATTTAAAGTTTTGATGACTCGATTAACGAAATGTGTTCCTCTGTCGCAAGTGATCACCCTCAGAGTTCCAAATCTGGAAAAAATAAAGTCACGCAAAAAATTAGTTGTGGTTTTCGTGTCATTTTCTCGGGTGGCTTTCACCTCTAACCATTTGGAAACGTAATCAACAGCCAAAATAATATTTAAATTTCCATATGATGAAGTAAACGGCCTCATATAATCAAGCCCTCACGCATTGAAAATTTCACAGATGTGTATCGGATTTAATGGCATCGCACTCATTCGGCTTAGATTTCCAACATTTTGGCACATGTCACATGCTTTGCAAAAGTTGTAAGTATCATTGAACAAGGTTGGCCAAAAAATCCGCACTCAAGAATTTTGTGTGCGGTACGTTTAGGGCCGAAATGTCTACCACAAGCGTAGGAATGAAAAAACTCAAGTATGGATTTTACCTCGTTGTTACTTACGCATCGTCGGATGATTTGATCTAAGCAATTTTTCCATAAATATTGATCATCCCAAATATAATACCTAGACTCTCTTTTAATGTGTTTAATCTCGGATCGGGATAGGTTGTTAGGAAGTTTACCAATAGCTAGAAAATTCGCCAAATCAGCGAACCATGGGAATGATGTGTGTACCTCCATCAGGGCTTAGTCCGAAAATTGCTCTCGTAAGAGAGGTTTGACCGGTGATGTAGGCAAACGGCTTAGATGGTCAGCCACCAAGTTCTCGCTTCCTTTTTGTATTTGATTTCGAGATCGAACTCTTGCAATAAGAGAATCCATTGTATCAAACTTGGCTTCGTGTCCTTTTTGTTTATCAGGTATTTTAGCGCTGCATGATTAGAAAAAAAACAAAAATTTTAGTGCCCAATAAATAAGAACGAAATTTTTATAATGCAAAAATAACAGCAAATAGCTCATTTTCCGTTTTCGAATAATTGCGTTGAGCCGAGTCGAGGGTCCTAGAGGCATAGGCTATCATGTGTGGTCCTTCTTTACTTCTTTGGCCGAGAACTACACCCACGCTAAGATCAGATGCATCACACATAATTTCGAAAGGCAAGGTCCAATCTGGCGGTTGTACGATTGGTGCGGATATATGCCTCTCCTTAAGCTTGGTCCACAAAAAAATTCGCATCTTTTTGTAACAATCGGCAAAGAGGTTGCGCTAACTTGGAGAAGTCCTTTATGAAGCATCGATAGAAACCTGCATGGCCCAGAAAACTACGAATTTCCCTCAC
This sequence comes from Hibiscus tridactylites, assembly GCA_958450335.1. Taxonomy (NCBI): domain Eukaryota; kingdom Viridiplantae; phylum Streptophyta; class Magnoliopsida; order Malvales; family Malvaceae; genus Hibiscus; species Hibiscus tridactylites. The sequence continues at coordinate 98,227,802 of OY288265.1, forward strand.
CGAAGTGGGGTATGGGAGTGAGCAAATTACATCGATCTTTGCCTTATCAATGACAATTCCTTGAGTAGAAACCACATGACCAAATACTAATCCTTTACTTACCATGAAATGGCATTTCTCATAGTTTAGGACTAAATTAAATTCAATGCATCGATTAAGAACATAAGAAAGATTGGAAAAACATTGGGAGAATGAATCACCGTAAACGGTAAAATCATCCATAAATACCTCAATTCTTCACTCGATATGATCGGAGAAAATGCTTAACATGCAGCATTGGAACGTGTCTGGCGCGTTGCAAAGCCCGAAAGGCATTCTCCTGTAGGCGAAAGTTCCAAAAGGACAAGTGAACGTCATTTTCCCTGGTTTTCGGGTGCCACCGGAACCTGAAAAAATCCAGAAAATCCGTCAAGACAGAAATAATGTGATTTTCTAGCAAGTCTTTCGATCTTTTGATCGATAAACGGTAAAGAAAAATGGTCCTTTTCAGGTTTTAGAGTTGAGTTTCTTATAATCGATACACATTCTCCACCCATTTTGTACTCTCTTCAGAATCATTTCACCATCGGAATTTTCGACAACTGTGACTCCAGTCTTCTTTGGCACAACATGGACTGGACTCACCCATTTGCTATCGAAAATGACGTAGATTATATCGGCGTCGAGTAACTTTTGTATTTCTTCCTTCACAACGTCCATCATGGGCGGGTTTAAACGTCCCTGACCTTCTCTTGTAGGTTTCGCGCCTTCCTCCATTTTAATTTTATGCATGCAAGTGATGGACTTAAGCCTTTGATATCGGCTAATGTCCATCCGATTGGCTTTTTATGAGTGCGCAAAACAACAACTAATTCATTTTCTTCTTGTCGTGATAACTCGCTCGAAATAATGATTGGCAAGGTTTGGTTATCGCCCAAAAATGCGTATTTGAGATGCGAGGGGAGTTGCTTCAACTCCAATTGTGGTGCCTGCAAAATTGAAGGAAAAGGTTTAGATCGAGATGGAGTTAATCGCAAATCAGAAATTGAAGAAAGAGTAGAAATGATTTCACCTATATTTTTATCGTCGAGATCTGCCAATTCTCTACAAAAGTCATAAAAGAAATCAGTTTCGATAAAGTCACCGGCTAATGGATCTACAATGTCAAAGAAATTTAAACTTGCGACCGAATCAGGATGCTTCGTAGCTTTATGCACATCAAACTTAACTACTTCCCCATCAAATTCCATAGTTAAGATACTGTTACGAACATCGATTTTTGTATGTGTTGTTGACAAGAAAGGGCGGCCAAGCAAGATTTATGATTCGTTGTTGCTACGATCATTTTCCATGTCAATAATGTAAAAATCAACAAGAAAATAAGATCCTTTACCTTTACCAACACGTTTTCTAGTACCCCTCGGGGTAGATAATTGACCGATCAGCTAATTGAACTGTCACTCGCGTTTCCTTCAATGGTTCAGTCGAAATTTTGTTGTAGACGCTCAATGATATGACATTAATAGATGCGCCTAGATTGCACTTTGCCCTCTTTATTCCAACATTTTCGATCTTGCAAGGAATCGCGAACATCCCTTGGTCCTTATATTTCGGTGGTAGGCGTCTTTGAAAAATGGCCGAAATGTTCTCGCTGAGGTTAACTCTTTCATTCCCGGATAGTCACCTACGATTTGTGCATAAATCCTTTAAAAACTTTGCGTATTTTGGTATCTTTCGAATGACATCAAGAAGTGGAATATTGATTTCCACCTTCTTGAATATATCAAAAATTTCCTTCTCCTCTTCCTTTTTGTCACGTCTTGCTAGTCAACCTGGAAAAGGAGCAGCAAGCTCGTAAGTAGAAAAATATGGATTGGGAATGATGTTACCTGAGGTTGGAGAAGATTTTCTTTCTTGGTCCTTCAAGGAAGCGCCTTGTTTGTCATTGTCGGATTTTTCTCGGGCTCCTTGGGCGGTTCCGGTGAAATTACGGTACCACTGCACAAAGTAATCACGCTCACATTTTCCCTCGGATTTGTTTCGATTTGAGAGGGAAATCGTCCTTTAGACTCTAGGCAGCCAATGGTTTGAGCTAGATGGCTTATTTGTTCGTCATTTTCTTGGAGCTGGGATTGTGTTTGGGTTTGGAATTTCTCTTGTGAAACAGCCAACCTTTCGACAATGGTCTCAAGTGAGGTTTTTTGTGGAGCTTGATTTGGGAAGGGAGGTTGTCTTGGTTGGTAATTTTGATTCTTATTACCATAGATCATATTTGGGTGATCTCTCCAATCGGGATTGAAAGTGTTACCGTAGGGATTGTATGGCCTTTGGGGAGGTCCTGGGAAATTATTTATGGCATTGACTTGGGCACCTGACTCATCTTGTAGTAGTGGACATGAATCGGTCAGGTGATCCGGCATAGTGCAGACTCCACATACCTTTGCGGCTCCTAACTTACCTGTAACAAGAGAACTGACAATATCAGTCAATTTGTCTATTTTATTTTCCAAAGAAACGCTACTTACTTCGTGAACCCGTCGGCTAGGTTCACTTAAGGAGCCAAACTGTTGCGAGTTTGCGGCCATAGTGGAAATTAGAGTTCTTGCATTTTCTGGCGTCTTGTTGACGAGTGCACCGCCACTTGCAGCATCCACAATCTTTTTGTCCATTGAGAGCATCCCTTCGTAAAGATACTGAAGGAGGGCTTGTTCGGATAGGCCATGCTGTGGGCAACTTGCGCATAACTTTTTGAATCTATCCCAATAATCGTAGAGAGATTCATCGCTCCTTTGTTGGATTCCCAAGATGCTTCGCCTAAGCTCGCTCGCCTTTGCCGCAGGAAAATACCTATCAATAAAAATACGAGAGAGTTCAGCCCATGTGGTAATTAAGTTAGGGGGAAGATAAAATAACCATTCTTTAGCCGATCCAGCTAAGGAAAAGGAAATGCTCGTAGTTTGATTTGGTCCTCCGAGACCCCTTGCGGCTTCATGCTACTACATACCATATAGAATTCGGTGAGATGTTTATGTGAACTTCCGCTAGGGAGACCATTGAATGTAAGGAGGATATGAATTAACCTCGTTTTTAGTTGAAAATGAGTCTCGCCATTAGGAAAAGCGAAGCAGAGTGGTTGTTGCATAGCAGGGGTTGCAGTTAGTTGTCGAATCGTTTGATCTGCCATCGGTTCTGGTTCAGGTATAGGATATGCGACTGGTGTAGTTTCAGAAGTGGATTCCAGATCTGGTGTAGTTTCAGGTATAGAATTTTGGTGATATGTTACAAGTTCGAATCAATATTAATTTTTCAGACTTATTTGTGAAATTTTCAATACACTATGATCTAATACCTGATTTATTTCTATTCAGATATTAAGTAATGGAAGGTACAAAAGTGCAGAACATAAAGTTCACACCACAAGTACAAAATCTAGAGTATCGGTACAATTATTTGTAAGTCCACAGGCAACACAAAAGATTGCACCATTCCCTCAAGTTGTGGAGAAAGATGGAGTGGGTCGTTACTCTGAATTTGTATTTTCAGATTACATGAACAACTTCTCTGGAAATGCACATGACGGCAAGAAATCTCTTGAGTTTGCTAAATCCAACTCTGCTTGAAGATGAAGTTTTGTTGTAAAATATCGGGGGATCCTTGCGGATATTTTTCAAGGATCCCCACGGTTATTTATACGATTACGGTTCTGTTATCCCTACCGTTCGGATATAGCAATCCTCGTCCCTCGTCCTCATTTGAGTTTCGCTGATAAAACTTCCCCAGTCCCCGTCCCCGTGGGTGAAGTTTTCGGTTATTCCTCATCCTCGTCGGTTCAGATCCTCACGGTTTTCGGATATTTCCCACCTAATTCCCACCCCTAATCATCCACCTAAAATTGTAATGGTGTAAAGTTTAGGCACTTATTTTTAACAAAAAATGCTTTAGGCACCTAAAATCCAAAACATGTATAGTTTGGGCACTTATTTTTTATTTAAGTCTAATAATTTTAATATCATATTAACTAATTTATTAGTGTAAACTACATAAACGACCACCATACTATTGCAAAAGTTGTGATTTGACCACCTTACTTTTTTTCGAAGCAATTAAATCATCGTACTATTAAATTGGGTGCAATTTGACCACTAATCGTTAAAGGTTAACGGTAGGGTGACGTGTCAGTTAAAAAAATAATAGTATAATTACACATTTGGTCCTTACTACTTATACATTCTTTCAATTTAGTCCTAATTTTAATTTAATAAAATTAATTAATTATTTAATTAGGTGGTGACACATGTCACTACCTTATTGGAGGGATTTAATTATTTATATTTGATTAAATAAATTTATTTTCTCACCACCTGATTAAAGGGGGAAAATAGAAAAACATCACAAATACAGGTAAGAAGGGTCGAACCTGGGTCTTCTTGCACCCAAGAGTCCTAGCTTACCAACACACCAAATGGTGTATTGTAATATGTTTCCAGCAATATATTATATCTAAATGTTGCTAATGACGATGATGGAGTTTATCATCCGCAAGCACCCATTCAACATCCAACAATGGCGGGGAGCTCATTTGCGAATCTAGTGGATGACAACTTTTATCATCCGCAAGCACCCATGTATCATCCATCAATGGGCGGGAGCTCGATTTCCAATCCATTGGATGACATATTTTATCATCATCAGCCACCAATTTATCATCCATCAATGGCGGGAGCTCGAGTACGAATGATTCTGAAGCATACGTACCGGATTTTTATCATTCAAAGTCACCTATGTACCTGAGCTTTGGTGGGAACATGGACTATCAGGGGATCATAGATTTCATGGCGGTTAGGCCGATTAGCAGTCCCACGTTTTCACCATATAATAGTGACAACGTGTTTACAATGCCGCCTCATATGCCTCAGGTGATTGATGATGATGATGATGATGCAAACCAAAGACCGCAACGAGAACGACGAGCATGGCAACGTTACGAATCGATTATATCCCTACATGGACAAAAATTACATAGAAAATGGTAGATCATGTAATTCTTCTTCTATGTAATACAAATAATTTGTGAATGCCTATTATTATTAGTTATTTTAATTTTATTTTAGAAATATGTTTCGAATATTCATTGAAATCTTTTTGCAATAATTGACAAATTTAGCATATAATTCATTAACAAAATAAACACCGAACAAGAAATGACTAACAAATAAACCATATGCATCAAATAACGTACTTATAATCAAATAGAAAATGTCCATTCTAATTCAAATATAAAGAAATGAAACTAGTTCTACCACGAATAGTGAATGAAATCACAAAGGCATTGCCATGTAATTCGGTCAGTTTGGACATTTGTTTTTGGAATGTCTTGTACACCTACAATTCGTACATCTCTTTGGTTCTCCTGCCTCACTGTAATGAAGATCCATACAGGTATGTATGCGAGTAGATGGAGGTCGGCCTTTTTGTTCTCTACATAATGCCAGATTCGGTAATCATTTGTCATTCTCCAATGGTGGCCAATATTGTGAATTCGCGATCGGTGGGAACTCACATTTGTAAATATTTAATATCATGTGCAAGTTAAAGCATTCATCCGCAAAGCTATACAAGTCAACCCCTTTAGACATGCATACCGCGGTTGCATGCCTACATGGATATCGTCGTGCTTGGAACTCACCACAGTCACACCATCTTTGCCAAAAAATGACTCGAAATGTTTGGCGGTTCTCTCCTTCGTTGTTGCACAGGGAATCAACAACATTAAAAATCTCTCTATTTAGGTCGAACCCGTGAACAACCATCGATCTTGTCGGATCCACGTTCTTTTCAATCTTTATCACAAGGTCTTTAGACCAAACTTGCCTCTTATTTATCATAGCTTGGATTTCTAACCCTTTATCAGACCAAACCTTAGCCAACTTGTAGTACATCTCTCTCACCAAGCTAGCTATTGGAAGATGACATGTTCCTTTTAATACACCATTTATGCACTCTACAAGGTTGGTTGTCATTTGCCCGTATCGTCGACCTTCATCATATGATTGGGTCCATCTTTCCCTCTCTATATTGTTTGCCTACGCCCAAACATATTCATTGTACTCCATGCGTAAATTTGCCAACTACCGCTCAAAATTTGGCTGTAGTAGTTTGTAGCCTATCCCGTAATATATGTTGTTAGCATCGACAAAAATCAAAACACATAATTAATTAAGTCTGAGAAAACGAAAATTACATGCCCATGCTTAAAATTGCGCTGCGAAGGTGGGATTTTTTCTATCTTTCAATAGCGTTGTTGCCAATATGGCGTACACAGTACGCGGGATATGCGTGCGGAGGTGTCCATTCGATGCCCTATCGATCAATTGTTTCTAAAATGGATGTTGCTCTATTAGAAATCAAGCAAATCCCATCTTCTCGGATGACATGCTTACATAAATCGCTCAAAAAGAATTTCCAAGAGTTCCCCGAATCTTTATCAACAATTGCGAAGGCAAACTGAAAGATATTTCCACTACCATCTTGTGTAACAGCAATCAATAATACATGTTTGTATCTTCCGTATAACTACATACCATCGACTTGAACCATACGCTTGCAATACATAAAGCCATCAATGCATGGCTTGAACGCCCAAATAGTTTGTCGAATATTTTCTACCCTTGAAGAAGTTCACCTTCTCGGTTGCATGCATCCAATGTTTTATACTTGATTATTGTCCCCGGAATGAAAAATGTCATTGCATGTAATAAAGGCGGTAGCTCATTGTACGACTTCTTGTAATTACCGTACACCTTTTTTAGTGCCTTATCCCCTGCATACCAACCCTTGCCATATTCTCTTTGGTATTCAAATTGTTGTTTCACAGTTTCCATAATCGTTGAAACAGTAACCCTAGGATTTGCTTCAACCAACATCTCCACGTGGCGAGATATTACATCGGAGTCCAACTTACGGTGGTCTTCATTGATTGAATTTCGTAAACAAGTGTGTCCACCATTGTACTTTGTAATCTCCCAAGCAGTTCTCCTCTGAAGTTTAGCCACTCGAATCTTCCAATTACAATCTTGTCCATGTTTAAAACATTTGGCAAACATAGTTCTCGGACTGGATTCTTTAACAGTAAAGTCTACATGCTTTCTGATGGAATACTCTTTAATTGCCAATATAGCTCATTCCTTATCTTTAAATTGCATCCCAATCGATAATTCATCAGAGAAACCCGAACATACTTGTGGCATGACCGGGTATTCAGGTGCCCTCATCATATCGTAATCTATTAAGTTCATGTGAGCAGGAGGTTTGTACCATGGAATGCCATCCCCACCCGACACGAACTCACCACCACTAAAAAAAGGCTAATCACCAAGGTCATCACCACTCAAATCGGAATCTTCGGTTTCTTCATCTTCAGTAGAATTAGCAAGCGTTTCTCCCCATCGGCCTTGGAGATTTTCAACATCAATGCCAACACTCGGATGAACTGTCGGCTCAACGATTGGTAACATCGAAGGTCCAACATATGGATGAAATGCATTCGATGTCTCACTTTCCAATAGAGCAACAAAAATGTCTCCAAACCTATATGACTGGTCCTCAACCGCATTACCGAAACCCATTTGAGAAGAACTTCCATATACATTTCTGGATGGGCTCGAGTCGTCATATCTCCGACGATACGGGCAAAATGGATTGTCCGAGATCATGTGACGACATCTTTCACTAATGGTCATGAGTTTCTGGCGATACACAAGCCAAAGAAAAGGCGAATGTGTTGCGGAACTGGCTTGCTCTAGATCACTTTCCAAATAGGAAACGACAAATCCCAAGTTGATTTAGATAGAAGGTTGTAGTCAGATCATTTCACCCTCTTATGAATCAAAGGTACCCCCAAATACTTTCCAAGATTATCCACTGCCCGAAAGCCAAGGCGAGAACAAATGGATTCAATGGTTGTAGGATACATATTCGGAGAGAACCAAATCTGTGTGTTTTGCTTGCTCACCTTATGGCCCGAAGACTTGCCAAATTCAAGTAAGATTTCATCAATAACTATAACATTCTAGATACCAGCCTTGGCATATAATATCAGATCATCGACAAAAAAATAAATAGGAGAGAAGTGTACCATTTTTGATGAAACGGAAAGGGGACCAAGAACCCTCCAAGACCGCCCCATCAATACAATGATCTAACTGTTCTATAGCTAACACGAAGAGGTACATGGATAGAGGATCACCTTGACGAACCCCTCGTTCAGAATGGAAAACTTGCGATAGAGCCCTATTCCACTACACTTGGATCAATAAGTATAATATGCAATTCACGATGATACGACGTAGAGACACATGGATAGCAGCTTCGCAAAGTGAATCATGAATAAATCCCACTTGAGCTTGTCAAATGCCTTCTCAAGGTCTACTGTGATAGCCATCCATATGGTCCTAATATTTAGAGAACGCATAGAGTGTATAGCTTCCTAGTTCAGATTAAGGTTGTGGTCTTTCCGGCAATGACACTAGTCTGATTTTCTCAGACTAGGACCTAAAAGACGGACTACAATCGTCACACAATTATCTTGGTAAAGAGTTTATAGAGGACTCTAGATTGTCTTTCTTTGGGATGAGGACGAGGATAGTTATGTCCATTTATGGGTCAATCGAACCACCATTGAAGATATCTGGAATTGTTCGACAAATATATTAACCAACAATATCCCATTGTGACTAAAAGAAATGGGCATGAAGACCATCCCTGATGAGTTCTCAAATATGACATATTTCATTTGTTATTTTTCTAGCTATTGGGACTTCTTGCTGCTTAATACATGCATGACTTAGAGTGCTTTTGCTTCACATTTACCTTTAAACACTTTGAGTGCTCTTGAGTGTACCTTGGTGAGGATTAAGACTAGGTTAGGATTTGATTACTACTTGATAGACGATTGAAAGAATGAAAGACTGTTCTTTGCTTATATCCACTTGGTTTGATTTGTGTCTCTTTCATGGTATTTCTTTTGCACTTGAACTCTTATAATTATGCTTGATACTTGTGATGGCTTGAAGAATGCATTCTTGGTTAATATCTTTTTTGGACATACTTAAGGACAAGTATGAGACAAGTGAGGGGGAATTTGATGAGTTCTCAAATATGACATATTTCATTTGTTATTTTTCTAGCTATTGGAACTTCTTGCTGCTTAATACATGCTATTTTTGTTATATTTTGTGCAGGAACCCAATTCTGGAAATAAAAGTGAAAATGGGGCATTTCTGCAGTTTTTATTATAATTCTGTCATGATTGGCATCATGGGCACGATACCGGGCACGACGTATCTGACGGGATGGAAATCCTCTACCCCTTTTCGGTGACCTTATATATGCCCCAACGCTCAAAATTAACTTTAGGGTTTATGGTTTAGGGTTTTAAGTTAGGGGTTGTGGTTAGGGTTTAGGGAATTTAGGGTAGGATGTATTTTTTAGGGTATAGGGTGTAGGATTTAGGATTTAAAATTTAGGGTTAGGGCTTAGATTTTAATTTTGTAGTGTTTTTTAGTGTTGGGGCATATGTAGGGGCACCGAAAAGGGGAAGACGAATTTTATCCCGTCTGACATGGCAGTGACGTGGTAATGACGTGGCGACTTCTAGAAGCTTCTGAAGCGTTCTGAGAGATCTTATCAGCTTATCCGTTTAGATTTCCTGCATTTAAATTTCAAAACATTTGAATTGTTTTATCTTTTGTTTATTATTTTAAATTACCTCATCACCTTATCTTTGTAAATCTAAGCCTATAAATACCACCCCTTGGTAAAGGCTTAGATCATCAATCATTTTAGTGATCATCTTCCAGCTTTGAGTCTTTTATCTTTGTAAACATTTTTAGTTTAATCCAAGTTCTTTTCTTTTATTTTCTTTGTCTCGTCACTTTTATGTTATTTAATTATCTTTCCAAAACCAAGTTAAGCATGATAACCAATATCATGTTTAACTAAATCTTTTAAGCCAAGAACCAGCCAAGTCAATTCGATTCGTGAGAATTGAACTTGCTTAAATTCTTTTGGGAAATCATTTTTATCTTTCTGCTTAGATAGTTTGGCAATCGGCCTTACTAAAGGTTTTTAACCGTTTTTCAAATCAAAAAGAGCTCGTTGGTCTGGAATCGTTTAAAAACATAGTTGGGAGGAAGGACCGGCCTGTGCCAAATTTCGACTTCCTGTGAACACTCTTAGCGGCGGTCCTCTAAGGAAAGATAAAATCAGAAGCGATTCTATTTTTTTAGACAATTTCTGAGTCGGGTTTTTCTTGCTTTTATTCTAAATACTTTAACGGCGATAGACGTAGTTGATTTATTTAAGAACCATCTTTCGAAGATAGACTTGGAAGGATTGGTTACTCGAGAGAGAAACAAGTTACGACGGGCTGGGCCTCGTAGACTGTAACCGACATGATCCCCGAAATAAAAATCTATTTCAGTGATCGAAAGAATTGAAGGAGCTGGTTCGAGGCTGATTTGCATACTTGGCTTTTCTTATTATTCTTAATTCCTACATTTTATTTTATTACTTCACTCAAATCATATCACCCCATTTTTTATTTCTTTGTTTTTACAGATATTCCTAGGAATTCAAATCCGAAAAATTCAAGTCAAGAATTCTGAATAATCTCCCTGTGGATCGACCCTCTTTCCCTATACAAACTTAATTTCTTTATTTTATTTATTGTTGAAAGAGGTTAAATATTTATTTATTTTTGACCGGTTAAACGACGACTTGTCAAAATTGGCGTCGTTGCCGGGGAGATTTACTTTCGACATTTTTGACTGATTTTGTTTTATTTTTATGACCAGGAAGAACCCGGGTACTTTAGCTCCATACAACCCAGAAATCGAAGCAAGCGCTCATAGAACTCACGGCGAAACACTTCGACGAAAGAAACAACAACAAAGAACACGACAATCCAATCAGAAATCCACTTCCGAAACTACACCAGTCAAATAACCTACACTAGAACCAGAACCGATGGCAGATCAGACGATTCGAGAGCTAAACGCAGCCCCTACTGTGCAACAACCCCTTTGTATTGCCTTTCCTCACGGTGATACCCCATTCCAACTCAAAACGGGCCTAATTCACCTATTACCCACCTTTAATGGCCTCCCTACTGAAAGCCCACATAAACACCTTGCCGAATTTCACATGGTGTGCAGCAGCATGAAACCGCAAGGAGTTTCGGAGGATCAGATAAAACTAAGGGCATTTTTTTTCTTTAGCCAGAATGGCTAAAGAATGGTTATTTTATTTACCTCAGAATTCTATTAATACATGGGATGATCTTTCTCGTGTTTTCCTTGACAGGTATTTCCCTGTAGCAAAAGCGACTGAACTTAGGCGAAGCATTTTGGGTATCCAACAAACGCATGACGAGTCCTTATACGATTATTGGGAAAGATTCAAAAAGTTGTGCGCGAGTTGTCCGTAACATAACTTATCCGAGCAAACACTCCTTCAATATTTCTATGAAGGAATGTTGCCGATGGATAAGAAAATGATAGATGCAGCCAGCGGTGGAGCGCTTGTCAACTTGACCCCCGAAAATGCTCGAAATCTGATATCTACGATGGCGGCGAATTCACAGCAATTTAATTCTGCGAGTGAACCCAACCGACGGGTTCACACAGTAAGCACAATTTCATTAGAGAATAAAATTGATAATTTGACTAATATTGTGCATTCTCTTGTTTCAGGGGAGATAAGAGCTGCTAAGGTATGCGGAATATGCACTATGCCAGATCACGCAACCGACTTATGCCCATTGATGCGGGATACATCTGGTGCCCAAGTTAACGCCGTACACAACTTTCCCGGACCTCCCCAAAGACCCTATAACCCACATAGCAATACGTTCAATCCCGGTTGGAGAGATCACCCAAACTTGAGCTACGGTAATCATAACCCGAATTACCAACCTAGGCAACAACCTCTCCACCAAAATCAAGCCCCCCAAAAATCCTTGCTTGAGTCTATTGTTGAGAGATTGGCAGTTTCGCAGGAAAAATTCCAAACCCAAACACAATCCCATCTCCAGCAAATCGACAAACAAATAAGCCAACTAGCTCAAGCCGTTAACCGTCTAGAATCCCATTGGAAGTTACCATCACAAACCGAAACCAATCCAAGGGAAAATGTGAGCGCGATCACTCTGCGTAGTGGAACTGTGATAACGCCTAAACCGCCCAAGCAAACCGAGCAAAAATCCGACGAGCAAGGAAGCTCTTCGAAGGACCAGAAGGAAAAGTCTCCACCCACTGCAGGTAACTTTAAATCCAATATTTATGTTTCTACTTACGAACCTGTTCCTCCTTTTCCAGGTAGATTGGCGAAACGAGATAAAAAGGAGGAAGAGAAGGAAATTTTGGATGTATTCAAGAAAGTGGAAATTAATATTCCACTTCTTGATGTTATTCGAAAAGTGCCTAAATACGCAAGGTTTCTGAAGGACTTATGCACAAACCGAAGGCGACTATCTGGAAATGAAAAAGTTAACCTTGGTGAAAATATTTCGGCCATCTTTCAAAAGTCGTTGCCGCCAAAGTACAAGGACCAAGGTATGTTTGCGGTTCCCTGTAAAATTGGGAAAGTTGGGATTAAAAGAGCGATGTGTGATTTAGGCGCATCTATCAACGTCATGCCGTTAAGCGTTTACAACAAAATTTCGACTGAACCATTGAAAGAAACGTGAGTGACGGTTCAATTAGCCGATCGATCAGTCATCTACCCCGAGGGAGTACTAGAAAACGTGTTGGTACAGGTAAAAGATCTTATTTTCCCTGTTGATTTTTATATTATTGACATGGAAAATGATCGCAGCAATAACGGATCCGAAATCTTGCTTGGCCGACCTTTCCTATCAACCGCGCATACAAAGATTGATGTCCGCGACGGCATCTTAACTATGGAATTTGATGGGGAAGTAGTTAAATTTGATATGTATAAAGCTATGAAGTATCCTGATTCGGTCGCAAGTTTAAATTTCGTTGATATTATAGATCCGTTAGCTGATGATTTGATCGAAACTGATATGTGTTATGACTTTTGTAGGGTATTCGCGGATCTCGACGATGAAAATATAGGCGAAATCATTTCAACTCTTTTTTCCCTTTCTGAGTTTCGATTAATTCCAACTCGATCTAAACATTTTCCCTCAATTTTGCAGGAACCAAAGTCGAAGTTAGATCAATTTAATTATATATTTTTAGGCGACAACCAAACTTTGCCAAACATCATCTAAAGTAAGTTGTCGCATAGGGAAGGAGGTAGAAGCTTAGTTGTTGTTTTGCGCACAAATAAAAAGATGAAGGAAGGCGTTAAAACGACAAGGGATGGACATCACCGTTTATTTGAAGACCTTTCTTTTGAAGAACCAAAAATTTAGCAAAGGTCGTCGAGCTAAACGACGTTAAACAAAGCGCTAAATGGGAGGCAACTCATTCTTTTTATTTTCGTTAATTTTAATTTCCTTTCTTTTTTTCCCTCCATTAGTGGTGGAATCGGATTCGATGACGGCAATTGCGTGGGTGCTGCACCATGACGCAAGACCGTGGAAGTATGGAGTGTGGTTGCGACGTATTGATGAGGCGTGTGCTGCTCTTGGAGATGTGTGCTTTCACCATGTATATCGAGAAGCTAATAAGTTCGCGGATGCGTTGGCAAAAAGTGGTGTCGATCGTACGAGTTGGTTTCAACGGGTGGGTTGATTGTATTTGGGGGTTAGTTTTCTTTTTTCGTGTTGGTGCCTTGTTTTTGACATTACCCAAGTACTCTTTTCCTATATAGGTTTAGAGAGGTTTTTAATGAGGCTTGGGGAATGTTGGCTATGTATGAACTCTTATTCAATAAATCATACATGCTGCCGAGCAAAAAAAAAATTCCTTTCTTTTTATATTTTATTTATTTTTCTTTTTCTAATTACCTTAATAATTTTTCTGCAGGATTTTTTTTCACACAGCAAGCACTCTTCGATCATAAGCTGCAATTTCATTAAAAAGTGGCGCACGATAGCAAAACCCCTTTCCACTTAATGGCGCATAATAGCAAACCTCTTTCCAACCATTTTCAAAACCCTTTGACCGGTTGCATAGGAATAAAATAAAGTAAGAATTGTTTTCAATTCTTTTCTTTATTTCTCCCCCTTTGAAACCTTTCCCCTTTTCTTCCTCTTTTCCTTTCCGATACCCCCTACCCAAACCAGCCATGGTCCGAACCCGACGACAAGGGAGAGCAGCATCCCCTAAACCGGCTGCCGTTCAACCCACCGTCCTTGGAGTTGACGGACGGCGCCGCCTTACGCAGAAACGCACCATGTCCCCGCACCTCCGCCCTATTCCCCAACCGTCAGCCGCCATTCGCGTCTCTCCAACAGCACCGTCGGTTCAAAGCCCTATGTTGCCGCTGATCCGAGCCACTCATAGTGCACCATTCCCATCGACTCACTCTACATCCACGGGGAGTATCTTTTGCCCTTATTTTCTCTTTATTTCCTTAATTTTTATGAATTGGGGCAATTCATTTAAGTGAGGGGGAGCAAACCACTTGCCATGCTTATCTGATATATGTTTGGTTTTGGTTTAACTTTGAGAAAATATTTTCTTTGCCATTGCTTGTTGTCCAGCATGTTATAATCGTTATTGTGCACAAGAATATTTGAATGTTGACATTTTGATAATCAAATGGCATGAGTATAATGATAGTTTGACATCTCTTTTCAATTTTCCTTGATTGTGATAATTGGATTTTTCTCCTAGCTTAATCAACTTAGCCTAATTTTGTGAGAATTTGAGCCTTGAGCATGCATCTTATTTTTTATGCTCGTTTTTCCTTTCTTGAGAGTGTCATCTTAAATTTAGGAATCTAGAACTTGTGGCTTGTATACGATTTGAGACTACACTAGAATGAGGTGCTTTAAGATGATTTAGGCATTAGGATTTTCTCTCTTTCATTAAAACTTACCTTTCGCTTAGTGAACCATCTTGAAACCTTATATCCCATTTTTTTGGCTTAACCCTCAACCAAACTTTTTGATTGATCAAATGCTAGAAATTATATTGCTAGACAATAAGGGGTTGCAATTCGAATAAGGGCAAAATTTTTCCGAAAAAAAAAAAGAAAAAAAAAAGAAAATTAAAGGAAGCAATTGCTTCGAAAAGAAAAAAAAAGAAAAAAAATAAAGTTTCGAAAAACAGAAAAGAAAAAAAACTATTTGCTTGCCCACTTTTAAGCTTCTCTTTTGTCTTCACTATTTATTATATCTTGCATTGATCATCTTCCTTTGTTTATTTAATTTCCATCTTTTTACCCTTTTCTAAACCCACATTACACCTTGAATAAAAGACCTAATGATTTTTGCACCTCGATTCTAATAAGTAGTGGAGAATTGAACTTGTTACAAGCCTATGGAAACCTTTGTTCATGCATGACTTAGAGTGCTTTTGCTTCACATTTACCTTTAAACACTTTGAGTGCTCTTGAGTGTACCTTGGTGAGGATTAAGACTAGGTTAGGATTTGATTACTACTTGATAGACGATTGAAAGAATGAAAGATTGTTCTTTGCTTATATCTACTTGGTTTGATTTGTGTCTCTTTCATGGTATTTCTTTTGCACTTGAACTCTTATAATTATGCTTGATACTTGTGATGGCTTGAAGAATACATTCTTGGTTAATATCTTTTTTGGACATACTTGAGGACAAGTATGAGACAAGTGAGGGGGAATTTGATGAGTTCTCAAATATGACATATTTCATTTGTTATTTTTCTAGCTATTGGGACTTCTTGCTGCTTAATACATGCTATTTTTGTTATATTTTGTGCAGGAACCCAATTCTGGAAATAACAGTGAAAATGGGGCATTTCTGCAGTTTTTATTATAATTTTATCATGACTAGCATCATGGGCACGACGCGTCTGACGTGGCAATGACGTGACGACTTCTAGAAGCTTCTGGAGCGTTCTGAGAGATCTTATCAGCTTATCCGTTTAGATTTCCTGCATTTAAATTTCAAAACATTTGAATTGTTTTATCTTTTGTTTATTATTTTAAATTACCTCATCACCTTATCTTTGTAAATCTAAGCCTATAAATACCACCCCTTGGTAAAGGCTTAGATCATCAATCATTTTAGTGATCATCTTCCAGCTTTGAGTCTTTTATCTTTGTAAACATTTTTAGTTTAATCCAAGTTCTTTTCTTTTATTTTCTTTGTCTCGTCACTTTTATGTTATTTAATTATTTTTCCAAAACCAAGTTAAGCTTGATAACCAATATCATGTTTAGCTAAATCTTTTAAGCCAAGAACCAGCCAAGTCAATTCGATTCGTGAGAATTGAACTTGCTTAAATTCTTTTGGGAAATCATTTTTATCTTTCTGCTTAGATAGTTTGGCAATCGGCCTTACTAAAGGTTTTTAACCGTTTTTCAAATCAAAAAGAGCTCGTTGGTCTGGAATCGTTTAAAACATAGTTTGGAGGAAGGATCGGCCTGTGGCAAATTTCGACTTCCTGTGAACACTCTTAGCGGCGATCCTCTAAGGAAAGATAAAATCAGAAGCGATTCTATTTTTTTAGACAATTTCCGAGTCGGGTTTTTCTTGCTTTTATTCTAAATACTTTAACGGCGATAGACGTAGTTGATTTATTTAAGAACCATCTTTCGAAGATAGACATGGGAGGATTGGTTACTCGAGAGAGAAACAAGTTACGACGGGTTGGGCCTCGTAGACTGTAACCAACATGATCCCCGAAATAAAAATCTATTTCAGTGATCGAAAGAATTGAAGGAGCTGGTTCGAGGCTATTTGCATACTTGGCTTTTCTTATTATTCTTAATTTCTGCATTTTATTTTATTACTTCACTCAAAATCATATCACCCCTTTTTTATTTCTTTGTTTTTACAAATATTCCTGGGAATTCAAATCCGACAAATTCAAGTCAAGAATTCTGAATAATCTCCCTGTGGATCGACCCTCTTTCCCTATACCAACTTAATTTCTTTATTTTATTTATTGTTGAAAGAGGTTAAATATTTATTTATTTTTGACCGGTTAAACGACGACTTGTCAATCCCAACCCAAGGATTTTAACGAAGCCATGTCCATAAGTGCCTCATGTATTTCCTTGTCAAGAGGAGCGAGCTTGAGGCCATGAAGCAAAGTAGTAGGAATACGTGGATAATGACGAGTAGAAGGATAAGGTGTACCCTCATGTGAATAAATTGCAAAGAGGGGCTGAAAATAAGAAGTTGCCTCCAGCCGTAACAGTTCAATATCCGAATACCACTCTTCAATGGGTAATTTGAGTTACGGCAAACTGCCTTCCGCTGGAAATACTTGGTATTGCGGTCGCCGTTGATAACCCATTTCGAACATGATTTGTGACGCCACATGAGCTCCTCCTGATCGAGGAGATCTTCTAACTCTTTGAGCCAGTCCTATTCTAGGTTGACAAAGAATCTCTAACGACAAGTATCCAAAGATTTTTTAATGCCCCTTATCCGAGCCATAATGACCCGTTCTTTCTTCCCAATATAGCCATAAACAGTTTGATTCCAATTTTCCACAACTTTAGTGAAATGAAGGATGGTTTCTGACATAGATGCCGAGGGGTCCAATTATCTTGAACCATACGAGAGAAATCTTCGTGAGAGACCCAGCCTGAGAAATATTTGAAGCTACGGGGGGTGAAGTGGGAGGAATTTCCAACATGTAGGAGAATCGACTGATGATCGAATCGCATGCGAAAGAGGTGGGAGACAATGGATTCCAGATGAGCCTCATCCCATAGACCATTACACAAATATCTGTCAAGAGGTGCAAGAGCTTGACTGTGCAACCAAGTGAACTCCGGGCCAGTAAACCTCATGTGCCGCAAGCCATGAGCAAAGTTGAGAGACTGAAAATCCTTGCATGGAGTGTTGGAAAGAGCACAACCTTTCCTATCCAATTCAAATAGAGTTGTGTTGAAATCTCTGCAAAGTATCCATGTGGAATGAATAGAGGATGCCAACCAATGTAAGTGGGGCCAAAGAGATCGACGCTTGGACGCATTTGGACTTGCATAGACATTAGTCATTAGAAAAGAACTGTCATCATCTTTAAGCGTAACCCGACAATGAACGAACTGAAAATGATTCACCAAAATGTCTACTTGAACAGCTTCATACCAGCCTATCTGAATCCCACCAGAAAACTCTATAGCTTTAACCCTATGGAATAAGGTAAACCGAGTTTTGCAATAAAGGAGTCAGCTCTACGCCCACTGATTGTTGGTTCCGAGAAGACTACAATGTCAGGCCGAACATCATGTTGGTAGTCTCTAGCTGCATTGATGAATTTTGGATGGTCGCAGCCTTTGACACTCCAACCGATCATTTTACAATTCATAATAATGTATGATAAAAGGAGGAGAAAAATCGAAAGCTACTCAAGCATTGCCAACACTTGCTCTCCCTCAGAAGCAGTCGTCGACGTAACACCTTGTGCATCGGAGTTATACCCAGTTGAATCAACCATAGGGACAACCGGATATTCAATGAGAGGTTATTTGGGTCTGGAAGATTCACTTTGATACCTCTCGACGTAACACTTTGATACCGCCACCGGGTGAACATTTGGATCAGAGTTTCCATCTAAGATCACAACTGAATGTTTGGTTTTGTCAAGGGTGGAAGGTGACACAATTTTGGAGCTGTTGGCCTTGTGAGAGGTACAGTGGACGATGGGGTAATCTTCCAGGGTGGTGGTCAATGGTTTGCGCACATGAACTACTTTGTGTAGTTTGGAAACAACCTGTAACTTGCCTTTTGTCTTAGTTTCAGTCTTGTTGTGTGTACATGATCTTTGAGGAGAGCTAGGAGGTTCACGGATTCGGATAGGAGCATAGGAGGCAGTAGGTGGGGCTTCATCAAGATCCTCAAAAATTAGATTAAACTGTGATCTCGATATCCCATGGGATGAATCCTGGTCAGTCTTGGGAGACGGATCCAGACAATTTGTTTCTTCAGGAACGGTTGCGATCAAAACTCTTAGCGGCTAGGGTTTGGATACGCTCAGAGAAGTCAATAGAGATCAAGTCATTTTCGTTATCATTTTCCATACCTTCAGATGCGCCGGACTCTCCCATGTCCGGTGAATTGTCATCCTGCCGATAGGGTTTCTTGGGGGTAGGAATATCATCAGAGCCGTCAATGAAAGTAGCAGTACGCACCATTAGGGTTTTTAGTATTGTAACCTATATTTTTTGTACTTTTAATTCAAGACATTTGGTCCATTCATTAGTCTATTTAAAAATTAAAATCCAACTCATAATGTTTTGAATTAACTTCTTTGCATTATCACCTGAACATTTAGAGAATCAAACAATATACATCTCAATTACAATTAGGAAGCTTAAGTAGTATTTTTGATAAATTGAATTGAAAGAAAGAGATGATAGATAGTGCCCTAAATCATCATCTTTTTACCGTGAAAAATAAATAAATAAATAGATGTGCTAACATCAATACCACCATGAATACAGCAGAATATAGCAAATCAGTTAGCTTTAGCAAACTGGAGAGATTTCTTGCCATCATGTGCGTTGCTAAAGAAGCTGTTCATGTAATCTGCAAACACAAACTCTGAGTAACGAGCCACTCCATCTTTCTCCACAACTTGGGGTAATGGTGCAATCTTTTGTGTTGCCTGTGGACTCACAAATATCGGTATCGACACTCGAGATTTTGTACTTGTGGTGCGCACTCTGTGTTCTGCACTTTTGTACCTTCCATTACTCCATATCTGAACACAAACAATTTTCTCATATTATGATATGATTAACTTTCTTGAAATTGAAAGGAATTTTTATGTAAATATGTATACCAACCTGTAACATATCACCAACATTGATGACTATGGCACCTGGAATAGGAGGAATCTCCACCCATTCTCCCTTGTTTTCCATGTCTGCCTCTTCCGGAACTTTGACATACAAACCACCAATCCCATCTTGTAATAAGATTGTAAGTGTACCCATGTCGGAATGGCGTCCTACACCGACAGTGAGCTCGGGATTTGGACATGTTGGATAAAAGTTCATGTTAACCATCTTCTTTCCTATGAATACATCAATGTTTGAGTCGTCTAGCTCCACTCCTAGATTTCCCATCAAAGCTTCAAGCAATTTCTTGACCATCTCGTATGACGTCTTCAAATATTGAAGAGCATCATCCCTACAAAGAAAATATTGATTCTCTACTCAAAATGCCAAGGAAAAGAGGAAATGAAAACACAGAGCATGCATATCTATGTTTCATTACCTGCACTCTATAGGCCACTGTTGAAGAGCTTCATCGTCGTTGGTGTAAGCCATGCTAATGTAGTCTTTCCATTCCAATGCTCTCTCCTTCTCAGGCACAAAACTCGTCCCATACTTCACTAATGGGGACGGACTCACTTCTTTGCGGTAAACAGCCTTTCTTTCTGCAGGCAAGGCGAAGAAGTTATGTGCAGTCTGCTTTAGGGACTCGAGAAGTTCTAGGGGTACTCCATGGTTGATAACTTGGAAGAATCCAAGAGTCTCAGCAGCTCTAACAATTTGATTCACCACTTGTTCATGCTCGGGACCATCGAGCTTCGACAAATCAATGGGCGGAATCTCACATTTGGTAGTATTGTTCTTATTAATTTGCTCGGCGGGTGGCTGAATGTAAGCCTGGGGCACCTTTGAAATGCCGGAGTCGACGATTCCTTTGACGCCATTGCCATCTCGGACGACAAAGTTAAAAAGGGAGCTCTCGTTATCAAAACTTGGAGCCATTGGGGTGTAAAATGTATAAGGTGTTGGGGTATTTCTTTTGTATGTGCAGACTGCAGAGGGATTGATTGATATGAAATTGTGTGGTGACATGAACCAAAGGGAAGGGAAATTTATAGGTGTGCATGCGCATGGGAAATGGAGCGGTTTCAACTTTTCAGCAGAAGAAGGGAAGGGGCATTGGAATATGACAAATTTTACCTTTGAATTCAAGACAAGTTGCCTCAATCTCCTTTTCTGACCAAAACAATTATGCAAAATGGCAATTAAGGAAAACCAGTTACTCTTTCTGGAAGAATGATATTATTTCTGTATTCAACAAAACTCTACAAGACTGTTTCATTTAACAACATCTTGTCCTGGAAGCAAATAAATTAAGGCTGCTTATCTTTCTCTGCATACAAAATATTATTCTGAATCAACGTTCAAGATGAGTCAAATATAAATATATTTATATAGAATGCGGATTGGATATCGATGCTTAAAAAAGATAGCATAAACCAAACAGACTTAATTTCTTGTTGGTTAAAAAAAGAGTAGCATAAGTTTAATTGAACTGTAAATTTATTTGATACATCGAACAATATCCGAAGTTGAAAACTAATAAAATAATCTCATTGCAAGTTATAGATGTGAAAAGTGCAAGGCGTTGAATACATTAATTTCAGAAAATTATAGATTTGAAAAGTACTGTCATTCGTTGAATAGATACGAAAAGTGACAATGCTTCTCTTGTTCCCATTATTGCCGGTTTCATGACATCTATTGTATGTTCTTGGAAAGACAAATTAGAAGCAAGGCAAAAATCTCAGTGCAGAATTATAGACTAATCTACGAGAAAGAAGTTGCTATAGTTTGGTCAATGGGAGAACTGATATATTCTTACATCATGCTTGTGTTTAGGTCAGAATTGGAGATTGTGGCACCTTCCTTGAATAAATGGTTTGCTAATTGTCTATCCAAACGTCCATTACATTGTCTTGCCACAAGTCAAAAAGAAAATTATATAATCATCCATGCATGCACTATAAATACACCCGCCCCCTTCCCTTTGCTCCATCCACCACACAATTTCATATCAATCAAACCATCTGCACATTCAAAACATATACCCCAACACCTTGACAAACGTCGTTTTACTCGCCAAAATAAATTAAAATAAACCTCTTCAAATAAATAATAAGATAAAGAAATTAAAGTAGAATAGAGGAAGAAGGTCGATCCACAAGGAGTTCTGTTGAAATTGCTGACTGAACCTTGTCGTGATTTAGATCCCACAAGTAGCTGAAAATAAATAAAAAAAGGGGGCGGTTTGGCGTGATTGGAGTAATGAGAAAATAGTAAATAATTAAAGAAAAATACAGTATATAAAGCGAGGAATGAAATAGAAAAATCACAAATATTAAAGCAGCCTCGAGTTAGCTTCGTCAATTCACACGATCATTGAAAATAGATTTTTACTCTTGGATTCATGTCGGTTACACTCTACGAGGCCCAACCCATCGTAACTTATTTTTCTCTCATGTAACCGATCTTCCCAAGTTTATCTCCGAAAGTCGATTCTTAAATAATTCAACCACGACTATCGCCGTAAAAATACTTAGTCTAAAAACAGGAAAAGCCCGACTCAGAAGTTGTCTCATTGAGAATCGTTTCTCATTTCATCTTTCCTTAGCGGACCGCCGCTAAGAGTGTTCACAGGAAGTCGAAGTGCCACAGGCCGATCCTTCCTCCTAACTGTATATTTAAACGATTCTAGACCAACGTATCCTTTTTTATTTGAAAAACGTTTAAAAATTTTAGCAAGGTCGATTGTCAAACTATCTAAACAGAAAGATGAAAATGTATCCCGAAGAAATTTAAGCAGTATTCAATTCTCACGCATAGAATTGATTTGTACTAGCTCACGGCTTTGAAAAAATTAGCCAAGCATTATATTGATTATCATACTTAACATGTTTTTGACAAAGTGTTTAAAAAGCATAAAATGAATATGAAGCAAAGAAAAACTTCTAAAATGAAAGCAAGTAGCAACAAGAACTAAGACAATAGATGATCTCCTTAAGCCTTACCATGGAATGTATTTATTAAACAAAAATAGAAATATATAAAAATAAGAAAAAAAACTACCAAATATTAAAAGATTCAATGTTATTAAACAAAAATAAAAGAACAATCTTAACTACAATTTAGAAATATATAAAAATAAGAAGAAAAAAAATAGAAACATGATCTTACCAAAAATTTTAAGAACAAGTTTCAATAGAATTCAAGCACCACGATTGATGATAAACAATTGTAATTTTGTGTTTGTGAGAAATATTAAAATGTGAATAATAATTTTCAGATGAGTTGCAAAATATAGAAGAGAAGAAAATAGATGTAGGTTAATTATACTTAAATTTTCTCCACCCAATAAGTATTAAAGAGAAATAAATGACGTTAAATTTTTTTTCCATTGATATGAAAAATCTGAAATATGGTAAATTGATGGTGGTGGGAATTGGGAAGATCATAGTTTAACAATTTAGTTGAATTATTCTTTTGATTTTCGGAAAGATATATTTAATGAGTGTTTCGTGGGAATTAGAATCATTATTACCGTTAATATAAAAATTTAAAATGTCAATTAACAGGTTAATAAATTTATAGGCCCCATCATTTTACTTAAACAATTTTTTTATTTATTATCAAAAGAATAAGGGATATATTATACTATTTTTTTTAAAAAAAATTATGAGCCCTGAGCGGGTGCCCCTGCTGCCCCGGCCCAAAGTCGGCCCTGCGTAGGACGTCATTCCGATATGGGTACTCTTACAATCTTACTACAAGATGGGATTGGTGGTCTGTATGTGAAAGTTCGTGAAGATGTAGACATGGAAAACAAGGGAGAATGGGTAGAGATTCCTCCTATTCCTGATGCCGTAGTCATCAATGTTGGTGATATGTTAATTTATGAAATTTTCAATACACTATGAACATATCATAATATGAGAAAATTGTTTGTGTTCAGATATGGAGTAATGGAAGGTACAAAAGTGCAGAACATAGAGTTCACACCACAAGTACAAAATCTCGAGTATCATACCAATATTTGTAAGTCCACAGGTAACACAAAAGATTGCACCATTCCCTCAAGTGGTGGAGAAAGATGGAGTGGGTCGTTACTCTGAATTTGTATTTTCAGATTACATGAACAACTTCTTTGGAAATGCACATGACGGCAAGAAATCTCTTGAGTTTGCTAAATCCAACTCTGCTTGAAGATGAAGTTTTGTTGTACTCTACTCATGGTGCTATTGGTTTTAAGACATCTATTATACCCTCTTGGCTTAAGTGCAAAAGTTCTATTGACAATTGAATAAAAAAATTGTAACGATCATTTTTTTTTGTTAATTAGTATACCATACTTTCAAATATATTTACATACGTTGAATACATCAACAATTTCTAATTTTGATTATTTGATCATCCATTTTAAATAGTAACATTACTTAATTGTACTTCGGTAAGTATCAACTTCGTATGCTTAATTAAGTTCTTAAATTTATTTTAATTATCACCTTGGAAATTAAGAGTTAATTTGTTCTTAAACTTCTAAATGTTTCAATTTCGTTCTCAAATTATGACCCTCATTATAAATTGGTCCTCCAACTTTTGAATGTTTCAAAGTCATCATCAAAGTATGACTCTCAATCTAAATTGGTCCCAAACTTTTAAACGTTTCAATTTTATCCTCAAATTATCAATATATGCTAATCATATTCTATGATAATAAAATCTTTATAAAAACTATTAAACGTCATATAAACATTGATGTGTATTATGTAATAATATGACGTGACATAAACGATAATTTGAGGATGAAATTAGAGCGTTCAAAAGTTTTTGGACTAATTTGGAATGAGGATCATAGTTTGGGGATGAAACTAGAATATTCAAAAGTTTAGGGACCATTTTAGAGTATGAGCCATACTTTGGGGTGAAATTGAAACATTTAAAAGTTTATGGATCAATTTATAATAAGAGTCATAGCTTGGGGTGTAATACAATTAACTCAAAAGTTAATTAGAATTGTGATTATAATTGTAACTTTAAACTAAGTACTTTGATTAAATATAAATGATTACTTTTTGTTACTAATGGAATCTGATAAATTGATGAACTAAGATGAATCAGGTTAGGTTTGAATTCAATTTTTCCGTTCATAATAATATAATTCAAACTTTAAATATTATTTAAAGAATCTAATGTCTCACCTTGTAAGACTAACGGATAAATCGTAATATAAAATATTATTTATAGAAATATTTTTTTTTACAAAATACAATAAAATATTTTCCTATGAAAAAGTGTGACCATTATTTATAGAAATAAATTTCAATAGCGTCTTTAAGCAAATTTGACAATTGAGGCAACCGATCTAAGTAGATAACTGCGAAAATTAAATTAGAGTATGGACCACACGAAGAGAAATTTGACTTTTGGTGATGAGTTTTATATATTTTTAAGGATGAGTCTACCACGTGCGACGAACACCGATGAACACCACTAATGATGAACACCGTTGAACACCATTAAATTAATTAATAAAGATTTAAAATTTCAAGGACCCATCATACAATTAATAATTATTTTTAAAAATTCAATTAAATTATTTTTTATATATATTAAAATTTAATTTTTTTAATAAGGGTAAACTATATATTTAGTACCTCACCTATTTTCGTATTTCTATTGAACCCTCATTATTTAAATTTTATTTCAATTTGACCTATTCTTTATAAAAAATAATTTAACCTTTAACCCTCAACCTAAAACTCTAAACTATTAAACCTTAAACCCTTAAACTCTTAAACATATACCCTAAACCATATACCATTAAAAATAATTTCACCATCATTGATTCAATTCAATTTAATGAATTGTTGAATTCACCTAAAAAAAAATTAAATTATCTTTTATATATACCAATAATTGCAGAGAAAGCATCAAACATGGTTCAGAAGCTAGAAAATATCAATGACGGTGGTGGAGGATCAGTCAAGGTGGGGACTAAAGGGATCATCAAGGGAATTGGACTCCATTAAAACACCAAAACAAACACATGTATCTTATAGACACAAATCTCCGGCCGCACCAGTTGTCGGCTCATCGGTGATTTCAAGACGATTACAGCAGAGGAATTCGTTGGATGGAGACGGCACCAGCATTGGCCGCAACAGCTCGAGTTATAAAAGCGCCCAAAGTTCTGTCCAGGAGGCACAAAGATTTTCTAAAAACGTCCATCAGATGCCAATGCTTGGCTCTGAAAATGTTGCGTTAGAAAGAACTCCTATTAGACAAAAAAGTGTCAAACATTGTTGAAGTTGTGGACATAAAATGTGGGAATTCGGATCGAGCATGGACGAGTCCTATAACTAATCGTCTCAAGAAGCTCGGGTTCTCCAAGCTTTCCGAGAGCGTCGTCTAAACTTGAGACTTCAAATCTGACTTCAGATTCTTATATCTGAAACCCGACCGGCCTTGTTCTCTGAAACTTCCACCATAGAACAAATGTTTGACACAAGCTTGCTTCCTCTTTTCTTCTTCTTTTCAGCTGCCACAACTGGTCCAACAATAGGTTTAATAGTTTAAGTGTATCGGTTTAGGGTATATGGTTTAGGGTATAGGTTTAAGAGTTTAAGGGTTTAAGGTTTAATAGTTTAGGGTTTTAGGTTGAGGGTTAAATTATTTTTTATAAAGAAAAGAGTCGAATTGAAATAATATTTAAATAATGAGGATTCAATAGAAATACATAAATAAGTGAGATACTAAATATATAGTTTACCCTTATTAAAAAATAAAATTTTAATATATATAAAAAATAATTTAATTGAATTTTTAAAAATAATTATTAATTGTATGACGGGTCCTTTAAATTTTAAATCTTTATTAATTAATTTAATAGTGTTCATCGATGTTCATCATTAGTAGTATTTATCGGTGTTCGTCGCACGTTGTAGAATTTTTCTATTTTTAAATATTTTTAATGTGGTATTGTATCACTATAATCAATCTATTATTAAATGGATCGATTTAGTCGTGTGTCGGCAAAAAAAATCAGTTAAGTTTTTTAAAATAATAATATTTATCGTTTAGAAAATGTCATTTTTTACTAGTACAGAGATTAAATTAATCTATTAAATGAGATTAGTTAATTAGTTAAATGATTAAAAATGTTTATAATGCCTCATTTTGTAAGTTGTATATATTTGAATCTCGACATTTGCCTGAAAATATAATATCTCTCTATTTAATAAAAAAATGATTCTTTTAATTATAGTAATTAATTTGAATTAATAAACTTTTTTTACATTTTCTTCATATTTTCCAATTTTTAATAAATTGTTTTTCATTTATAATTCTAAAAAAATAATTTTAAAACTTTTATTATTTTTTACACAAAAAGACAAATAACTAACATCGGGAATCATTAGAAGATAAAATATTTGATGTCGGTTTAACTGTTTTTTTTCAATTAGTTTAATTTAATAAAAATTTAAAATTTTGATGTTAAAAAGACGAAATTAAAATGATTTTTAAAAAGTGTGTAGGTTAAAAAAATTGGACAATTATTCTATATGCATTCGGGCTAATTTTTTTTCTACACAAGTGTGTTTAATTTAAAGTTAGAATCTCTAACCTTAAACTCATGAATACTAAGTCCTAAATTTTAAATATTAAATTTTAGATTCTAATTATAAATTTTAAATTTTACACCTTACAATTTAAATCATGAACTATAATCATAAACCCATAATTAAACCTAATAAACTTGACTTGAGACCCGAGATCATATCTAATTTACTCGAGACGCGATATTGACCCGAACATGATGACCCGTGATTCAAAATAAATCGAATCAAATCGAAATTGACCTGAATTTTAGTTAAACCGAAATATACTCGAACCGATTTTTAACCGAACCGAATGAAGTCGAATTGATTTCATCCGAACCGAAGGCAACTCGAAATAAAGAAAAGATATTAAAAAAGTAAAGAAATGTGAGATGTGAACTACTGCACAACTCATAAAAATGCTATATATAGGGGTGTAAAAAATTGACCCGACCTGAAAGTCTGACTAATCCAAATGTTGACCTGAATAAAAAAATTCATCAATCTTCTATTGACTCGATATTGACCGAAACCGAAATTAGTCAGCACAAAAATAATTGAACTGATATTTAATCGAACTGAAAATCAACTAATTCGATAAAACCCAAATCTTCATAGACCGGCAGTAAAATTGAAACAGACCCAAAATGACTAACCAAAATTAAACCGAACACCCCATTTACTATCTCTACGCCCTAATCCACCGTCTCGATAATAATCCAAAAATATTATTAGATTTGTATGAATTATTAAAGAAAAAGAATTATAGAGCCAACGTGTAAAAAACATTTCCATGAATTTTTTAAAACAAAGAATTTTAACGTGTCTGAACTCCCCAAATCATCTAGGAATCAAAAAGTTCCGAACTTTCTCAATAGGAAGAAGCTAGAGGTCAGACTCCCTCGCCCCAATCCAATCCTTTTGCTGCTCAACATTATTGTTTTTATCGCCATCTCTCCCCCTGAAACTTCTCTGCAAATGGACGACAAGGAAGAGTTCCTCAAGGAATTCGGTGACTATTACGGCTACCCCAACGCCTCTAAATCCATCGACGAAATCCGTGCCTCCGAGTTCAAGCGATTAGATGGTAGCTTTTTTCTTCTTTGAATTCTTTTTATATTCATTTTATACTTGCCAAGTAAGAAATATTTGAACTTTTTGAAGATAGAAATGGAATTTCGAGTTTTTGTTTAATGTTTTTTGGTTGGGTATTTTGATTTGCTATTTTGAGCTTTGGGTATTGTAGATACTGTGTATTTGGACCATGCTGGAGCAACCCTTTACTCCGAGTTGCAGATGGAAGCTATCTTCAAAGATCTTACGACTAATGTTTATGGAAATCCTCGTATCCTCTTAACTAGAAAACATTGTTTTTTTTTTCTCTGAATTTGAGCAAATTCCAACTGTTCTTATTATTTATTCATTGGATTGTATATGTTTCTTGTTGAGTAATATCTTCCTTTTTGTAGCACTTGTTTGGTTTTGATTTTAAGATGTAATATTTATTTGGAAAGAGAATCTAGAAATTAATTCTCTTTATACGAACCCTTTAGCAATATCCAGTATTGCATTGGTTTGTTTCGGATAATTGATGGGTTTTTTTTTTTTGGCTGAAAATGTGGAGGTTACTCCTGTTGTTTTAAGTTTTGATCATAATTGGATTGTCTTACCCGTTCTTGAAAATAGTAGGCTTCATATAGAACCATAGGTTATGTTCTTCTTTGACTAATTTTGTAAGACAGCCAAAGTGATTCAAGTTCAGCCACCAGTGACATTGTAAGGGAAGCACGTCGACAGGTACTATGAATGTCACTTTACTGTGTTTTCTGTTGCGGTTCTTATTTCTTTGCCACGCTTTGTTTTAAAGGTCATAGATTTTGTATGGTCTATGAAGTCATAAATGAGTACTTTATAGATATTGGTAATTGTGCTCTAACTTTATGCCTGTAAATAAATTATCTTGATGTGTCTGTGGGATCAAATCATTGTCGTCTTTTGTTTATTTTTCTTGCTAAATAGGTCCTCGATTACTGCAATGCTTCTCAAAAGGATTATAAGTGTATATTCACTTCCGGGGCAACAGCTGCATTGAAGCTTATAGGGGAGAACTTTCCCTGGAGCTGTAAGAGCACCTTTATGTACACGATGGAAAATCATAATAGTGTACTTGGTCTTAGAGAGTATCCTGCCAGTTCTACTTTTGGGTGTGCTATTATAAATTGTGGCTGGTGCATTCATGCTATGATTTTTCTTTTCCTTTCTAAATTATCTAATATTCTCGGTGATATTAATAGTATGTTGTGTTTTTTGTTTGACTATATGACTGAACAGGATCAGCATTCTTGTTCTTTCTCTTGGTATTCTTGAATCTATAAGTTTTTCCTTAATAATTTTTTAGATATGCTCTCAGTCAAGGGGCTGCAGCGTTTGCTGTAGATATAAATGAGGCTGTGGATCAGGATGGAGCATCTCGAAACTCTCTGACTTCAGTTAAGCTATCACAGCATTCAGTGCAGAGAAGGAATGAAGCTAAAGTTTTGGAGGGGGAGGCTATAGGTAACATTTTGATAAATATGTTAACTGAAAACTACATATACCTGTAAGAGAAATGATTGAGGATGAAATAACTTGTTTTTGTACATTTAGCTGAAAGAAGCCCGTAGCTAAAAGTTCATGGCTGGGGATCTTTACAAAGACATGGATATTGTGTTTACAAAGAATTTCAGTATTTTTCTTATCAGATTTTTGCTCAACCAAAAGATTTGTTAATAAAGAGCCAAATGGCTACAAAGTTAGTATCAATACTAGCAAAATACGAAGAATACAAGGTTTTCCTTGTTGGATGCATGACTAAAGAAAATGATAATGTTGCTTTTGAAATAATTATAAAAATTCTTTTGCGTTCTTGAAATATTAACTTAAGAAGAAGGAAAGCATCTGGTGTCCTTGTCCTTGCCACCTTTTAGCTTCATATCTTTTTTTATTATTGCAGGTGATGGTTACAATTTGTTTGCCTTCCCCTCTGAGTGCAATTTCTCTGGAATGAGATTTTGCCTTGATTTGGTGAATATTGTTAAGCAAAATGCAGAAAATATTTTGGAAGGCTCGCCATATTCAAAGTATGTAGTTTTCATACTTTGTATCTTGACATATTTGTCTGCCTTTTACCACCAATTACAGCAGTCTGATCTGACAAGGGCAACTTCTATGCAGTTTCCGTTTGGAACCCACAAAATGAAATAAAACTGGCCAGGTTAACCAAAACAGAAAAATCTAAAGGAATCATATTTACAAAGGGGCCTCTTTTGGCTGGTTTTTAGTTGAATTACAATAGACAAGTGATCTTTTCTTGCTCATTAAATTCTGATTTAATATGATACTTTCCCCATAAATTCTAATCTTTCTCATTAAATTAAGTAGGGTCAACATGGGTAGCAATATTTTTCCCATCTGAGAGGTCTGGTTTATTGCATAATCTAACCATTTCATTTTCAAAAGGAAAGTAGTAATAAAGGAAAATTTATGTTAAAAAGTAGTAGCTGTAAATGAAACAGGCTTATTTGCTTTAGCAACGAAACTGCATGGTCATTTTTAAATATGCTCTTTGCTCTTAAAGTTTAGAAACTTCTGAGAATCAAATATCAAAGAAACAAATGAAAAGCACTAAAATTGTATTGTGTTGAAAATCTTCTGCCCAAAATGAATTGGAATAGTAACATATAAGTAGCTTCGTGCAAGACTGAAGGTGGTGCCAACATGTTTGTTTTTGTATGAAATGCATTATTGGCATGTTGAACTTTTAATAGTTATAGTTAAACACAGCCCTGAATCTCTTGCTGCCTTATAACATTTTTAAAATTTAATCCTACTTAGATAATGGTGCATATTGTCTAATCATGCAAACAGGAAAACTGCAGAAAAGCTTTATTTAACGAAAAAAAATCCGTTCTAATTTTTCCGATTTGGTAGAAAAGTTCTGGACCGAGAAATTTATTTAATTTAAAACTTATACAGATAATTAAGCACTCAAAATTTAACGGATATTATGCTGTGAAGTATTTACTTGCTACTTATGGATTGAGCTGGACTTTATAGCGGCATCGTTAAGAGACAAACCTTGGAAGATTCTCACGTTTCCTTGAAGTCATCATTTTTAAATGCACTCATGTTTCTTTGATGTCATTATTTTAAATGTGCGTTTCTATGCAACTTTTTAGACATTAGTTTTTAAGCATTGCTTCTTTCCATTTTCATGGCGTAGCTTTGGTAATCATCACTGTGTATAATCAGGGGACGTTGGATGGTCTTAATTGATGCTGCAAAGGGATGTGCAACACGGCCTCCAGATTTGTCACTGTATCCTGCAGATTTTGTTGCCATCTCATTTTATAAGGTAAATGGATGAGACCATGCAGGACTTTTTGGTGACTATTAACTCTTTGTTCATCCTGAAATGGTAGAAACCAGAAGAAACTAATCTAACAACGTAATGTTGTTTTGCCATTGCATTGTCATTCTGAAGTTGTTTGGCTATCCAACTGGACTTGGTGCTCTCATAATTCGAAATGGTAAGTGGCTGAGTCTGTAGATTACTGGTTTATGAAGTTATACCCTGCTGTTGGTATAAGGAGTTTTTTTTTTACACAATAGTAAGATAGATCCAGTCAGATATTTTTGCTATGTGACTGTGCCTAATTGGTTTGTTAGTAATGAAGAAAGGAGTCTGTTTTCCTTTACACGTCATGAAAACTCTTTTATTTGTAAGCATAGACTTTTCTTTCTTTCTGTTTTTTTTTCTAAAGCATGAGTCATTCTGCCATAAAAGATTTAGACTGGTTGAGATTACTATGGTTTTCTGGAAATAGAAACATTTCATGACTTGTTAAAGAAATAGGTATGATGAATTTTCCATTTTCATTGCTCAATGGGTTTTGGCATTCATTGATTTGTTGATTTATATTTCCCTGTCTTTACATAGCCTTTAGACAGATCCTGATTGAGTAAATCAAAGTTTAAGAACAGGAATCTTTTTTAATATGGTTTTCTAATATCCATTTTTCTTTTATTTTTTCTTTCAGATGCTGCTAAGTTATTGAAGAAGACCTATTTCAGTGGTGGTTTGTACCTAGAAGTCTTATTGATGGTTACATATACAGTAGTTTTTTTGTTAGTTAACTATAAGTGTTACAGGCACTGTTGCTGCTTCGATTGCTGACATTGACTTTGTCAGAAGACGAGAAGGTGTTGAGGAGCATTTCGAGGATGGCACCATTTCATTCCTTAGCATAGCATCTATTCGTCATGGATTTAAGATATTGACTACCCTCACTACATCTGCAATGTGCCGGTATGCAAAATTTCATTTCTATAACACTACAAAATCAAAGATTTTATTCAGATTATCAAGTTTTTTTTCTATATTATTTATTTGACATCAATGTGAATGTTCATATGTGTCAGGAAATATGCGCATAAATTAGAGATTCTATGTATATTTAGATAGGATTCTGTAAATCCTTGTTAGTAGTTACAATCCCTAACTTTAAGGGATTTTAAGTTTCCTAGATTAGTCTCTTTCCTAGCTTAAAAGTTACCTAAGTTAAGGACATAAGCTGTATATAAGAATGTAACCTCTTGTATAGAAATTAAGAGAGTTTTTCTAGTAAATTTCTTCACGTTTAACATGGTATCAGAGCCTTATTAATCCTTTTCTGAGTTTTGCCAGTCTCGATTATTCCCTTAAAAATCCTTCCTTTGAGTGTTCAGTGAAGAGTCACCGTTAACCTAGCAAAACTATGGTTGAGGGAGGCGATGTAAGCAGTACTGAGACTGTGCAAGGAGTCACAGTGAGTGGAGGGAGCCATTCGAGTCAAATAAGTGACTTGCAAAGCATACAGACAGCCTACAGGTTGAATGCCCAAGAACAACCCTTTGAGTTCAATAGGGAAGAGATAGAGAAACTGAAAAGTTTACTTGGATCTCTGGAAAAACCTTCCTCTTCAGGTACATGTAGTCTGCCTTTTTCAGGTATATCCTCTTCTCAAAAATCTAAAGTCTCGGATTTTCCTACCCAAAGCTCTTGGGTGATTGACTCAGGAGCAACAGACCATATGACCAATTCCTCTCTACATTTTATCAATTATATACCATGTCCTAGTAATAAAAAGATAACAGTTGCAGATGGAAGTAGGATAACTGTGGCTGGTCAAGGAGATATTGTTATAAGTAACACCCTGACACTTAAAAATGTCCTTCATGTACCTAAATTGTTCACTAATCTCCTGTCTATCCAAAAAATCATCAAAGACACTAATTGTTGTGTTGTTTTTTATCCTACCCAATGTGTTTTCAGGAGCAGGGAACGAGGAGGATGATTGGGCATGCTAAAGTAGTAAATGGACTGTATTATCTTGAAAACTCCAGTGGACCAGTCAGTGATCCAAATCATCCATCTTTTTCTCTTGTGTCAGAATCTAAAACCACCAAAGACCAGATATGGCTTCATCACCTTCGCCTTGGTCATCCTTCATTTAAAGTTTTAAAGCTTATGTTTCCTTTCTTGTTCAAATCTTTAGATAATGAAGAGTTTCATTGGGACATATGTGAGCTTGCCAAACACAAACGTACTTCTTTTCCCATAAGTAATAAAAAGACATCTACACCTTTTACTCTCATTCATAGTGATGTTTGGGGACCATTCACTGTTCAAAATATAACTGGGGCTAGGTGGTTTGTTTCTTTTATAGATGATTGCACTCGGGTAACATGGATATTCCTTCTAAAACAAAAATCTGATGTTAGTTCTACTTTTAAAACCTTTTACACCATGATTAAAACCCAATTTGGGGCTGGTATAAAAAGGTTTAGGTCAGACAATGCTAAAGACTACTTTAACCATGTTTTATCTTCCTATTTCCAAGAAAAAGGAATCATTCATGAATCATCTTGTGTAAACACCCCTCAACAGAATGGTGTAGCCGAAAGGAAGAATGGCCATGTTCTCCAAATAACAAGAGCCTTGTTGTTTCAAAAAAATGTTCCTAAACAATATTGGGGAGAAGCTGTGTTAACTGCTACCTATATTCTCAACAGATTGCCAACTCAAGTTCTTAATTCTCAGAGTCCTATTCAAGTCCTAAATAGTTTCTATCCTAACTTTAGCCCTTCACTTCACCTTAAGCCTAAAGTGTTTGGTTGCGTTGCATTTGTTCATATTCATTCTCAGAATAAGGGTAAGTTGGATCCAAGGGCATTGAAATGCATTTTTGTAGGGTACTCGTCTACTCAAAAAGGGTATAAGTGCTATCATCCGCCTACACGCAAACATTTTACTTCTGTTGATGTCACCTTTGTTGAGAGTGAAAACTATTTTACTCAACCTTATCTTCAGGGGGAGATTTTGTTCAGAGAATATAAGGACAGAAATTATTTTCTTCTTCAGCCTCTCACCTTGCCTATCAAAAAGGGTTCTGAATCTGCCCAGCCTGTTCAAAATAATTATGGATCTGCCCAGCCTGTCCAAAATGATTCTGGATCTGTCCAAAATGATTCTGAATCTGCCCAGCCTGCCCAATCCCAGCCTGATCTTACTCAATCTCTTTGTGAATTTGATCCTCAGCCTTCTTTTGACCAACAACAACCTGAACCCACCACACCTAAGACTGGAATTCAAGATATTGCTAGTCCACTACAAACTTACTTGAGGAAAAGGAGACCAGTGCATGCTCAATCATCACCCTTGTCTCCTCCACAAACTGAGGTAATTACTGCACCTATCTTTGATTCAAATAATATTGAGAATACTAATCTTGATTCTGATCATAGGGATTTTGAATTTCCTATTGCAATTAGAAAAGGGAAAAGAACTTGTACCACAAAAAACCCTCTTTATTTGTTCATATCCTACAAAAACTTGTCTCCCAACCATAAAGCCTTCCTTACTAACCTAAATTCCATTGTCATTCCTAAAAATGTATCCGAGGCTTTAGAAAATGAGAATTGGAAAAGTGCTATAAAAGTTGAAATGGAAGCACTGGAAAAGAACAAAACGTAGGACTTGGTGAAGCTGCCAGAAGGAAAGAAAACAGTGGGTTGTAGATGGATATTCACAATGAAGTACAAATCAGATAACTCCTTGGAGAGATATAAAGCACGGTTGGTGGCTAAAGGGTATTCCCAAACCTATGGGATAAATTACCTTGAAACTTTTGCCCCTATTGCAAAGATGAATACTGCAAGGATCTTGTTGTCATTGGCTGCCAATCAAGGATGGAGATTACAACAGTATGACATCAAGAATGCCTTTTTGCATAGAGATCTTGAAGAGGAAGTTTACATGGACATTCCTCCTGGATTTAGTCCAAACTGTGGACAAACAGTTTGCAAATTGAAAAAGGCCTTGTACGGGCTAGAACAATCTCCAAGAGCCTGGTTTGGCAGGTTTACCAAGGTGATGTTGAAGCTAGGTTACAGACAAAGTCAGGGTGATCATACTTTATTTGTAAAACATTCCTCAGGGGGAGTTGTTGCCCTAATAGTCTATTTAGATGACATCATAGTCACAGGGGATGACTCGAAAGAAATTGACAACTTAAAGAGGTGTTTGATCAAGGAGTTTGAAGTCAAAGATTTTGGAAGACTAAAATACTTCATTGGAATTGAAGTTGCATATTCACAGCAAGGAATCTTCATATCTCAACAGAAATATACTCTAGATTTGCTGACAGAAACTGGCAAACTAGGGTGC
Organism: Hibiscus tridactylites; assembly: GCA_958450335.1. Classification (NCBI taxonomy): domain Eukaryota; kingdom Viridiplantae; phylum Streptophyta; class Magnoliopsida; order Malvales; family Malvaceae; genus Hibiscus; species Hibiscus tridactylites. Next base: position 98,264,039 of record OY288265.1, read on the forward strand.
AGACCAGCCGAGACACAAATAGAGGTTAATCACAAACTTGGAGATGCAACAAATGACGCAGTTGTGGACAGAGGCTCATATCAGAGACTTGTGGGAAGGTTGATCTATTTATCACACACTAGACCAGACATTGCCTATGCCGTTGGGGTTGTGAGCCAATTCATGCATAATCCTAAAGAATCACATCTGAGAGCAATGACTCGGATTTTACAGTACCTAAAGGGCACACCAGGAAGAGGAGTTTTATTTAAAAAGGGAGAAAATATGACATTGGAAACCTATACTGATGCAGATTATGCAGGGTTCTTGATTGATAGAAGATCAACATTAGGCTATTGTACATTTCTGGGAGGAAACTTAGTAACCTGGAGCAGCAAAAAACAAAATGTTGTTGCCAGGTCTAGTGCAGAAGCCGAGTTTAGAGCCATAGCACTTGGGATTTGTGAATTATTGTAGATTTAAAGGTCAAGTGGGAAGGTCCAATGAAACTATACTGTGACAATAAATCAGCAATTAATATTGCTCATAATCCAGTTCAACATGACAGGAGTCGGGACAAAGCATGTTGAAGTGGATAGACACTTCATAAAAGAAAAACTTGTGGCCTAATTTGTACTCCTTATGTATCAACTGGAGATCAAGTTGCAGATATTCTTACCAAGGGGCTACCTGGGAAGATTTTTCAGAGGTTAACTAGCAAGCTGAAAATGGAGGACATCCATTCCCCAGCTTGAGGGGGAGTGTCAGGAAATATGCGCATAAATTAGAGATTCTATGTATATTTAGATAGGATTCTGTAGATCCTTGTTAGTAGTTACAATCCCTAACTTTAAGGGATTTTAAGTTTCCTAGATTAGTCTCTTTCCTAGCTTAAAAGTTACCTAAGTTAAGGACATAAGCTGTATATAAGAATGTAACCTCTTGTATAGAAATTGAGTTTTTCCAGTAAATTTCTTCACGTTTAACAATATGATATCAATAGCATGTTTTCCTAAATTATTTAGTGACTTAACTATTCCGTTTGTTCGTGTATATTGGATTTCTGTTTCCCATGCTTAGTTATCTATTTCACGTCCTCTGTTTCTTTTTGGCCAATGATGGTCATTTTTAATTACTTTTTTTCAAATATAGAGTTGGCATGTTTGCTCCTATATAAGTATTTATGGATCATGCTTTTCCACGTTGATTTTTCCTAACTGTTCCTGTAGGATACACATGAGTATAATTCTACTTTGCTTTCGGTTTCTATTGACAATGACACAATGTGCTTCTGACTTTATTTTCCGATCAGTATCAAACTATCAACGTGAAATTGTGAATAATGTTTCCTTCAAAGATGGTTATATATAAATCTGTCTTTGTCATATGTTTTCCTCCCTTTAACATTATGTTATATTACTGTTTTGTTTTTGCTTAGCTTGTTAAAGTAATTTGTAGGAATGTCTCCTATTAACATATTGCTGCTTCCCCTCCTCTTACACCGTTCTCTTCTAGGCATACTATGTCACTTACCATGTTTTTGAAGAAGAAGCTCTTAGCTTTGCGACATGAGAATGGAGCAAGAGTCTGCACTCTTTACGGAAATTGTGCTCTGAAGGTTAGTTACATAACATAATGCAGTAGATAGACTATATGACCCCAAATAAGCATTAATTATGACATGTTATGACTGCTTCAGATGTACTTGAAATGGAAAAAAAAAGATGGGAATCTTCTCATGTTTCTTTTCCCCCCTTTAGGCTTTAATATCCGTATTTTGTAAGGCATTTCAATATTCAGGTTGAATAATGCATGTTTCTCTGTGTGTGGGATTCCAATACAGTTTTCTGGCTTATAATTGCTTAGTCTGGTCTATTTGGATGTTTGCTTTGATTGCGCTTTCCATTATTTGCATTTATTCTTTTTAATTATTAACCTTTTTTAAATGTTTTGCAAATCTTCTCATAGGTTTCTATGCACGACCCTGGCTCTATTGTCACATTTAACCTGAAAAGACCAGATGGCTCTTGGTTTGGATGTCGGGAGGTGGAAAAATTGGCATCCTTATCTGGAATTCAGTTACGGGTAAACGCTGAGAAAATGACTAGAGCAAGCATAACTTTATAAACAAATAGTGATTTGTGTTATGGTTTAGTGATTGCTTGCTAAGTGCCTTTTTTCATGCGGTCTTAAATATTCCAGACCTTTCAAAGTAGTTGTGCAATAGAAAGTATGCAAACACCTTTATATGTTGTTTATAACCTCAAATGCTTTGTAATAATACGAGGCAACTTTCTAGCTTTCTGCTACTCTATTTGAGGCTTGCTTATACAATGTTGTAGGAAAATTAGTGTTATTGATCTATAGGAAGATTAAAGCAATAATTTACTGCACTTGTGTTACTAGACGGTAATTCTTTTGTCCTGTTGCTGTTTTGTTGTAGACAGGATGCTTTTGCAATCCTGGCGCTTGTGCAAAATATCTTGGCTTGTCTCACTCAGATCTTCTTTCTAACTTAGAGGTATGTCTTTCTTTTGGTTGGTTGATAATCTTTTTACTATATTTTAGTGGTTGAGTTGTATGGATGTGGTTGATTTTCGTGAAAGAAATAAAATAAGCTTTGCTTTGAGTTCAGGCTGGGCATGTTTGCTGGGATGACAATGATGTAATAAATGGAAAACCAACTGGAGCAGTTAGAGTATCTTTTGGTTACATGTCAACTTATGAAGATGCTAAGGTGGTTATTTTTTTGTTACCTTTCGAGTTCTGTCCTTTTTTCTTTTATTGTATCCATGCATCAGCTGTCACGTGAAATCGAACATAGAAGCTTCCAACATAAAGGATACTGATCTATTAGAACTTCTTTGGGGACTGTTGATTTCCATAGATAATAACATGTTGAGATATATTTGGTGCTTGTTTCTGTCATTCTCTCTGTTTTCATGGTATTTACTGACCATTGTTTTTCACTCCGTACAGAAATTTATTGATTTTATAAGAAGTTCCTTTGTATCCATGCCAAGTGAGTTCGAGAAAGGGTACCCGCTCAGATCAAAGTCAATTCCATATCCAACTGAAGGTTATTCAGTGTTTTGGTTCATTTTTATTGCCAAGGAATTGAAAACTATTTGTTAGATCTGCAAGTTCTCCTTTGCTTGATTGGCAAATTATTTACTTCTGTAAACTAATTCTATTATACCAATTATATTCACAGCTATATGTTCATTTTAAATACCATGAATATCTATATTATAACAAACAGAAATGAGCTAACAGAAAGAAGAGAAAAGGAAAAAGAAGAATGCATAACTAGAGAAAAGTAGAGGAAAGGGGGATGGGATCTCAAGTCTATACAGCACTAAATAACAAACTCTGCACAGGCAGTATTCTCCAAATAACATAGTTGTGTGTGCATTTAGACCGTTAAAGACCACAGAAATTTGAATATTTGAAACAATCTTCTATCTTCTAAACTTTTGCCCATGGTAAATACACAAAAAATTGCACATGGTATCGTATAGAACTATTTTAAGATGGATTCCGATTTTCTATGCAGATTCATCATTTAATTGCCTTCTGGTACTGGCTTTTCTGTGTTTGTGGCATAACATATTGTTGTTTCTGAATTACAGACCTTGAAGATCGACTATCAAGTTCTGGTTGCCGCCTTAAGTCCATAAACATCTATCCCATAAAATCATGCGAAGGTTTCAGTGTGAAAAATTGGCCTCTCAGCAATACTGGTAACCTGTTGTTATCTTTATGGTTAGGACATTGGCATCTTTAGTAGTTTATGGTTAAACCAACATGATATTTTTATTTTCCTTCCATCCATATAGCGAAAGCTCAAACTGATTTTTTTAATAACCAAGTTGATGGTTTTTGATGTTTGTAGGTTATAGTTTCTCTTTGTAAAAACTGTTATTTCCGACGGCCAGAACATATGATAAAACACTGCATGCTTATGAGCACATTCCATCATAATGTTTACACAAATTTTTACATTGTCATGGTAGCGGTATGCATACTATGGTATTATTTTTTTTAGTTTAGTTGAGGCCTACTCATTTGTAGTAGCAATAAAGTTTAGGGATTAAATGTTGCTGAAGCAATTGGATAATGATACCTTAACATAAAACTGAATCTATTGCCATCATTTTAGGTCTTACATTACATCTCCAAACATGTGTCATGCTCTGAATGAAAAATAAGAAATGCTTTTCTGTTGTGGGTTCTAATGTTGAATCTCTCATTGTTCCTTTCTGTGCATGCACGAATGGAAGATCTTTGCTTGCCGATTTCTTCCCTGTCTATGATATAGAAGTAAAAGGTCTGTTCACTATTACCTGTCAATGCAGGTCTGCAGTATGATCGAGAATGGCTTCTTAAAAGCTTGACTGGCGAAATTCTTACACAAAAGAAGGTTAATATTTCCTCTGCTTTGAGAGGCCTGTACCTCCGAATGCTGTTTTTTTTGTAGATTTATGTTTTTTATCCTAATTATTGGTTAATAATTGGTTGATCTGGAATGTGGTGATGAATGAGATTCCGTACTATGAAAATATGATGACCGTGAACAACTAAATATGCATAATAAGTCTGGTACTAGAACAATGTTACTTGAACACAGGTATGAGTGTTGGATACGAGTGTTTTTCGAAACAGGCATGTTTAATTTTATTTTATTTTTTGCTAAGTTTTTCTGTGTACTGGAGGGTTTTTGAAAGGTATACCCATGTTCGAAATGTGTCAGACATGGGTACTTCTAGAAAAATGAAAAGTCAGAGCAAAATAGTCTAGAGCCATGTAAAATTGTGTCTGGTTGGTATATAAAATATGCCCTATAAAAGATGTTCTATAAAATTTGTTACAATTTGTATATTTTATCTGGTCAACGAATGAATGTTATGTTAGATTGTTCGGAAGCTTAATGCATGCAAGTATCTATTTTTGGACAGGATTTTGTTTTTCCAATGGAATTTTTGAGAGGTTAATTTTTATCCTGTTTTCTTTTGTAGGTTCCTGAGATGTCCCTTATTAATACCTTCATTAACATCAAGCAACAGATATTGTCTGTAGAGTCACCCCATTGCAAAAGGAAATTGCAGATCAAACTAGACTCTGATTCATATCTTTTCGGGAAAGAAGAGTTTTATTTGCATAATCAAAGGTGCGATATTATCGTATGAATCTTCATTTTCTTTTATTATTGTAGGAATATACTTGCCGATGAGACTCTAATATTTACTTGTATTAGGACTCTAATATTTAATTTTTATTCCTGCAGATTTGTATGTACATAGTTTACTTGTATTAGGACTTTAACTCTATCTCTACTCTTGTATAGATTAACTAGGAGTCCTAGAGTCCTACTTTAAGTTAGGCTTATCTTGATAAGAGTTTTAACTAACATAGGAGTTTTATTATTAGTCTAATTCTAACTCTTGTAGCTTATATAAAGGCCCCTATTCGACAGAATTAAATCAAGGAAAAACCTTTCTTCTGTCCATATCAATTACTTACATGGTATTAGCCTAAATACTTTCCTGGCGAAATTTTCCCCTCCTCTTGAACCGACAGAATATTTTTTGTCCTTTTTAGACAGAATTTTCTTTTTCCCTTCTCCTCTTGCCTCGTTTATTCTGGTCGGGCTCCCTCCAAATCTTCATCTTTTGGTATCCGATTCACTAAAGACCAGATGATAGAAATCCAGAAATTGTTTGAGAAATTTCAAGGAACTCGTGAGGCTCATTTAATTGTTGCAGAACAAGACGGTACTCCTCTCTCCTCTGCTCTTACTACTTCCAAAACAACTCCGATTTGGATTTTGGATTCCGGTGCGTCAGATCATATGACTGGGGATCGAAGTCTCTTTTCTACCTTTCAACCGACAACTGGTACGAGTATTCGAACTGCTGATGGGACTATTTCTCAGATCACAGGCCGTGGATCCATTCAAGTGGATAACTTAATCCTTGAGGATACTCTCCTTGTTCCTAATCTCACATTCAATCTCATTTCTTGAGCAAATTATCCAAGGATTTCAATTGCTATTTTAATGCTTCTGGTTGTACATTGCAGGCACTGAATTCACAGATGAGGATTGGTGCAGTTAGGTTGCAAAATGGGCTCTACATAATCTCTCAAAGTTCTCCCACATTAGTTACTGTTTCGCATTTAAATTCTGTTATGTTATGGCATAATCGTTTAGGTCATCCTAGTTTTCATTATCTTGCTAAACTTCAGCCTTCATTGTTTGTTAATACAAAACCAAGTTTATTTCATTGTGATGCATGCTCTATTGCGAAACACACTAAGAAACCTTATCCTCCATCTAAATACAAACCCTCGCATCCCTTCTCTTTGATTCATAGTGATATTTGGGGACCTTCTCTAGTACAAAATGCGAACCATTGTAAGTGGTTTATTACATTTATTGATGATCATACTCGCCTTACTTGGACCTTTCTTATGCGAGAAAAATCCGATACTCCTGTCATCTTTGAACAATTCTATAATATGGTTCTAATCCAATTTCATACCCGAATACAACAGTTTCATTCTGACAATGGTAGGGAATATTTTGCTCACTCCTTGGGATCATTCTTTCACAAACATGGGATTGTTCAGCTTAGTTCCTGTGTTGACACCCCTCAACAAAATGGTATTGCCGAAAGAAAAAACTGTCATCTCCTTAAGGTAACCCGAGCCCTTCTTTTTACTACCCATGTTCCTCATTATCTTTGGGGTGAAGCTTTATTGACTGCGACTTATCTTATCAACCGAATGCCAAGTAAGGTTCTTGTCTTTAAATCACCTCAATCTTTGTTCTTGAAGTATTACCCTAGTTTCAAACCTATTTCTTCTATTCTTCCTCTAAAAATGTTTGGTTGCTCACTCCTTGGGTTCATTCTTTCACAAACATGGGATTGTTCAGCTTAGTTCCTGTGTTGACACCCCTCAACAAAATGGTATTGCCGAAAGAAAAAACCGTCATCTCCTTGAGGTAACCCGAGCCCTTCTTTTTACTACACATGTTCCTCATTATCTTTGGGGTGAAGCTTTATTGATTGCGACTTATCTTATCAACCGAATGCCAAGTAAGGTTCTTGTCTTTAAATCACCTCAATCTTTGTTCTTGAAGTATTACCCTAGTTTCAAACCTATTTCTTCTATTCTTCCTCTAAAAATGTTTGGTTGTACTACTTTCATTCACAATCACAAACCAAACAAATCCAAACTTGAACCCCGAGCTATTAAATGTGTGTTTGTTGGGTATTCCTCCAGGAAAAAAGGGTATAAAGTTTTTCACCCTCCCTCCAAGAAATATTTTGTCACTATGGACCTGACTTTTCTTGAACAGGAGCCTTACTTCCAACCTACCAGAGCTCTGGGGGAGTCTTCTCAACCTCTCTCACCACTTTCCGAGGTAATAACACATTCCGTGTCCTTCTCAAAATCAAATTTGTCGCCTTCTTTACAACAGCCAGAACAGCCCACTCCTTCTTCCGAGCATGATCTATCACCCGAAACTGTCACAAAACAGTCCACAACTTCTGTCCCACCTATTGTTCATGTTTATAACCGACGAAAACGTATCCCTGAGTCCATCTTGCAATCTACTACGCGCCAAGAATTGGATATGAATTCAGCAGCCCATATTAATGAGACAAGTAAGCATTCTTCACAGAATTTAGATGATTTACCTATTGCCATTCGTAAAGGAGTCTGAACATGTACTAAGCATCCTATACAAAAGTTTGCCGGTTACTCTTCTCTCATGCCCTCTTTTCAAGCATTTACAGCTAGCCTTGATGCCCACAAAATTCCTAAAGATATTAATGAAGCTCTTAGTGATCCACGGTGGAAGAGAGCTGTCCAAGAAGAACTCTCGGCACTTGAAAAAACTGCTACTTGGACGATTACTGATTTACCTTCCGAGAAGAAAGCTGTCGGATGCAAATGGATATTTGTGATCAAATATAATTCAAATGGGAGTATTCAGCGATATAAGGCACGGTTAGTGGCTAAAGGTTTCACACAGACTCATGGCATTGATTTTACCGAGACTTTTACACCGGTGGCCAAACTTAATACTGTCAGAGTTCTTAGCATTGCTGTCAATCTTGATTGGAACCTACATCAACTTGATGTCAAAAATGCCTTTCTCAATGGGCATCTTGCTGAAGAAGTTTATATGAAGATTTCTCCCGGACTTCAAGCTTTTGGAGGAGCAAAGAAAGTGTGTAAATTGAATCGGTCTTTATATGGCCTTAAACAATCTCCGCGGGCCTGGTTCGAGAGATTTACTATGGTTATCCTCAAAAGTGGATACAATCAATCCTTTGCCGATCACACACTCTTCTTTAAAGCATGCTCGAACGGGAAGAAGGTCCTTCTACTTGTCTATGTCGATGACATTATCATCACCGGAGATGATGAAGCAGAAATTTCTAAACTCAAACAAACACTTCAGAGGGAGTTTGAGACTAAGGACATGGGCAAACTTCGGTACTTCTTGGGAATGGAAGTAGCTCGATCTCAGCAAGGATTAGTCATTAATCAACGGAAATGTGTGCTTGATCTTCTCCAAGAAGTTGGTTTACTTGGATGCAAACCAGTCGATACTCCTATGGATGCTAATCTTTCATTCAACTCGGTAGCTCTTCCTCTTCGAGATAAAGAAAGATTTCAGAGGCTTGTTGGGAAACTCATTTATTTATCCCTTACTCGGCCTGATATAACATTCTCTGTTAATGTTTTAAGTCAACATATGAGCAGCCCCACTGAAGAGCATTTGGCAGCAGCTTATCGAGTCCTCAAATATCTAAAAAAGACGCCCGGACGTGGCTTAATTTTTCGAAAAAGTACTGACAGATCTGTTAAGATCTATACAGACTCGAGTTGGGCTGGAAATTTGACAGATCGAAGATCCACAATTGGGTATTGTTCCTTTGTTTGGGGTAATCTTGTGACATGGAAGAGTAAGAAACAACTTGTCATTTCTCGAAGTAGTGCAGAAGCTGAATTTCGAGCACTAGCCCAAGGCATGTGTGAAGGCCTTTGGCTTCTTAAACTTCTCAATGAAGTGGACCCTCGACATGCTAGCGATTTGAGATTCTTAGTGATAACTAATCTGCTATAAAAATTGCTAAGAACCCAGTTCAACATGATCGTACCAAACATGTTGAAGTTGATAGGCATTTTATAGCCGAAAAAGTCAAGAATGGGACTGCTCGACTATCATACGTCCCATCCGCTAGCCAACTCGCTGATCTACTCACAAAAGCTTTGCCTCTAGCAACATTTACTGCGTTTATTTCCAAGCTGGGCATATACAATGTATATACGCCAGCTTGAGGGGAGTGTAGGAATATACTTGCCGGTGAGACTCTAATATTTACTTGTATTAGGACTCTAATATTTAATTTTTATTCCTGCAGATTTGTATGTACATAGTTTACTTGTATTAGGACTTTAACTCTATCTCTACTCTTGTATAGATTAACTAGGAGTCCTAGAGTCCTACTTTAAGTTAGCCTTATCTTGGTAAGAGTTTTACCTAACATAGGAGTTTTATTATTAGTCTAATTCCAACTCTTGTAGCCTATATAAAGGCCCCTATTCGACAGAATTAAATCAAGGAAAAACATTTCTTCTGTCCATATCAATTACTTACAATTATTATTATTAAGTCATGCTTTTTAACATGTTGGAATGTGGTGTGCATTTAATTTCAAGCTCCAAAAGTTCTTGCAGTTAAAATATACTTGTTTCCTGATTATCAGATATGAAGTCCAATGTTATGGAAACGACATCAATCAATGGTTTAGTAATGCTGTTGGTCAACCTTGCACTTTAGTGCGATGTTGCCAGTCCGAGTACTGCTTCTCTTTGAACAACAACACAAGTGTGGGAATGTGCAGAGAAGTGGATAGCAGGGTGAATTTTGCGAACGAAGCTCAGTTCTTATTGATTTCCGAGGAAAGTGTATCCGACCTCAACAATAGACTATCCTCAAGTAAGATTTTCAATGAACTCTTTTTTTATCCTGCAAGAAGCTGAAATTGGCATTTCAATTTAGATTCTTCATGGTTTTAGTGAATTCTCTATGTTTGCTTTCAGTTTTATTAGATATGTTGTTTTTTTCTTCTGTTTTTTGAAGTGATATATTACATCTGTAATCTAATTTTGTGGTCCCAGATACTAAAAAACTCTCTGGTAATGGCGCACCTTATGTCAACCCGATGAGATTTCGGCCCAACCTTGTCATATCTGGAGGTGAACCATATGCCGAAGATGGATGGAGAAATCTCAGAATTGGAAACACATATTTTAGTGTAAGTTCTTCACCTTTAATTGCACTGTCACTCGCTTTCCGGAGTGCAAATAGACCGCTCGGGATGACAGTATGCCTTCTTTGTTTTCAAAAATCAAATAAATATAAAACTGGTATTATTTATGCATGGTAAACATGGCCTGTGTTTCTTAATAACTATTTCTTCCGCAGTCATTAGGCGGTTGCAACCGTTGCCAGATGATTAATTTTTATCAGCAAACAGGGCAAGTGAAGAAGACAAATGAACCTTTGGCAACTCTAGCATCATACAGGAGAGTCAAGGTTAGCTTTCCGAATCTAAAACCGATATATGTTGCGTTTTTTCGGTTTTGCAATTGCTATGCGAGTGATATTAAATTTTTCGTTGGATTCAGGGGAAGATTTTGTTCGGGATATTGCTGAGGTATGATCCTGGTAATAAAGCTGAGTTGAATACAAATGCATGGCTCAAGGTAGGAGATGGAGTTTATCCGAATTCGGAATAAAAAGGTGATGAAACAAAAGAACAGAATAGAAGCATGTACAGGGAATACGGCATACTCCGAACATGACGGCATACGAGTACTACTTAACATACACAGACCGGACAGTACGAAGACGTGAAATCGAGTATGTTTAAGTACTCAATTTCCTTTGATTTATGGGTGAAAAGGATATTGATAGTATAAACATTGTATTAAATTGTATTTTCAAAAAATCTATATTTTCTTTTCCACATTTAAAATGAATTTTAATTCTAGTATGGGATCAAATCTAGAATTATTTATCCAAAAAAAATCTAGAATTATCTTAATTTAAGTTTTATCATGTTTGTGCTTTTAGTATATTGTAACTTAAAAAAAAGTAAAATTTTAATTTTCAATTTTTTAACAACCTGTTCTCATTCTTTTTATATCTCAAATATTTAAGAAAAATTGTTCCCTTAGCTCTAGGGTCTAGCTACCATAATATCATAGAACAATATTTTCTGTATTGAAATTAGATTTTTTTTTAATTTCGATGGTTTTCGAAATTTATTTATAGAGTTTAAAATTTTCATTGTCAGTATAAGATAATAATTTGTGGATTATATTTTGATATATAAACTTGTGTAAAAAATTATATATACTTTTAAAATCAAAATTTTAAATTTCAAACCCAAAAACCTAATCACTACACCTTGAATTTTAATTCTATATTTTAAACCATATCATCTAAACTCATGAACTATAAAACTTAACACGTTACACTCTAAATTTAATAAACTTATGTAAAATAAAATTTACATTGTTTGTGTATTAAAAATTTTTCTAAATTTGATATTTTTTTCAATTTAACCACTAAATTCATTTTATCTATATAAATCTCTAAGCTTGAACTTTTTTAATCATTTTGATAGCGTGACACTTTAAGATTATGTCATGTGTTATAATATCAGAGTTTTATATTATCAAAAAACTAAAAATAAGGGAAAATTCATGTTCGGGACTAATATGGATAAAAAATTCCAAGGATTAAAATAAAAAAATATCAAATTCAGATACTAAAAGTTGCTTTTAACATAACATTTTACATCATATTAGGGGAAATGAGTGACCTAAAATCGAATCAACAGAACTCTTGAGACTTTTAATCGTTAATCGAACCGATTTTTTTAAAATAATTATTAACCGAACTGAAGTGAATTCGATTAACTCGGTCGGTTTTTGAATTAATCAGAAATAATAATTAATTTTAGTTTTGATTTAAAATAACAATTTAAGTAAAAATAAATTGAAATTGTGTTTTTTGCTATATATTTTTTATTCGTAGTCTTTATTTTTCTCTCTTTTATGTTGGACTTGAAATTAGAATTAAAATATAAATATTTAGTTTTAAATATTATGGTTTATTATTGGAATTTGAGTTTGAAATTAAAATATATTATTTATATATTAAAATTTTAGTTAATTAATTAATTTAAAATCAAATTAATTAATTAATAAACTTTAAAATCTTTAACTATTAACTAATTAAATACTTAATTAACCGAACTAAATTTTATCCAATCAGCTTATTCGGTTTTAACCGAACAATGAAGTCTCCGACCTCATATGAGATCATGAATGACTCAGGACTTTGACTTTTATTTTTTTATCCGTTCATTGTAATTTCTTCATGCGATTTGCAGACATTTTAGAGCAACCCTATAAAGTCTATACCATACGATAAAAGTTTGACTTTATATATATGGCCAAACTAAATAATGAAAATCTCTTTTTCTTCAAACCCTAAACGACAAGTTGGTTCAATTTTTCAACCGCTAGTTCGGATGAACGTTACTAGTGGTCTTTATATATTTTTAATTTAATTTCATTACCCAGTGAAAAAGTTGATAATGTTCATTTTAAAAGACTCGAGTTCAATCGTTTTGTCTGTGAAGTTAGGGGTGTTCATGGTAGGTTAACCGTATCGTTTAACTTAAACGGTTGATTAACCGTTATAACGGTTATTATTCGTAACTTAACTGTTACTAACTGTTAAGAAACAGTTAACTGTTAATTTTTTAAATGGTTAACCATTATAGTGGGTAACCGTTAAGGAACGGATCGGTTACAGGTTAACCTGTAACCTATTATGATTTTTTTTTCAAATGTTCATTATTTTTTTAGAATAATAAATATATCTCTCCGATAAATATTGTATTAATTTTTTTTTAAAAAATAACTTAAATAGAGAAATTTTAAACACAAACTTTATACTTAGCTAAATTAAAGTACCTATAGGTTAATCATTAACCATCTTTTTTAGCGGTTCGGCTAACCGAAACTGTTTAACCTTAACGGTTACAGTTTATTTTACACACCCCTATGTAAAGTGCGTGCGCCTTGTCAAAAGGTTAAAAATATCTATAAATAAATATCATCTTTTAGACTATTCAAAAAAAATCATTTCATTACAACATACAATAACCTTATATAACCATAGACGTTACATAAAAGAACTATATATATGCGTGTGAGAGAGATATTAAAATTTAATCAATGCTTCTTATAAAATATTGAGGTGGGTATAAATACGAGTAATATTTTAATACATGAATTGTGTAAATAAATTTGTATAATTCTATAAATAGGGACGGGCGCAAGATTTTGTCAGGAGTGCGAGCTGTTAGGAAGTTATACTTAAAATTTAGAGGGCGTGATTCGTGCGAACTTAGATAATCGATGAAAAATATAAAAAATACATAAACTATATGATAATTTGAAGTTTTCGGGAGTGCGACTTCTCCCATCACCCCATCGGTTCATCCTTGTCTATAAATTTTAAATCTAAAATCTATATCTCTAGTGCTAAAATTATATATTCTAAACTCTTAACTAAGATCATGAATCTTAAATTCTAAACCTTTAAACTTTAAACCTAAATTAAATCCTCAAAACCTTAAATTAAATAAACTTGTTTTGATAAACCAAGTAATTTTCCGTAAAATATATAATATAACCAAGACATTAAACATTATCATAAACGATATAACCGTGGTTTAGTTTTATTTTATTTTTTGTTTGTTGTCTTAATCAGAATCAATGCAAATAAAAAAAATCATATTGTTAATTTTGGATAAGTTTTGATGGCCACGTGGTTTGAATGTTGAAACAAGCTGAAAGGTTCCGATACTATACTTTATAGTTGAACAATCAACAAGTGTATTCTGTTAACTATAATTATATGTATTATGCAGCCGAGTTATAACTTTTTTTATTCTAATCCCTCCAAATAAAACCGAATAAATAATTATTCAGAGCAAATAAAATCTTTGATGATGTATTGATGTTGCAAAAAAAATTTGTTACTTTCAAGTCTCAATATGTATACGTATATGTATTTTTGGAAAGGCGTAAAGCTAAAAAATGTCTTTAACGTTTGACTGAATAGTTATTTTAGTCCATATTTTTTTAAGTAATTCAATCATCAATATTTTATTTTGGGTCAAAATAGCCCATCTACGAATGAAAATTATCAGTCAATTGGTGGTAAATGACTTGAAATGACATGACAAACATATATGGCAGTGCACGCTAATATGACAGTATCATATAGACAAATGTGTTTACTTGGAAGAAAAAAAACAGTACATCAGTCAAAAATAATTTTATAAAATTATATAAAATATAAAATAATTTTTTCTGTTGACTTATTATTCTGTCAAATTGTTTTAAGTTGTTTACCGTCAGTTTTCTATCAATTTTCATCTGCATAGGGGTCATTTTGACCCAAAATAAAACGTTGAAGGTTGAATTGCTCAAAAAAGAGAATAGTGGCCAAAGTGATTATTTAATCAAATATTGAAAGTATTTTTTAACTTTATGTAGTCTCGAAAATTGTTTCATACATTGTTAGTATATAAAAAATTTCACAAGCAGAGTTGAATAGATAATTTGTTCATTTAGAGTTTAGGGATTATAGTTTTAAGGTTTAAAGTTTATGATTTAGGACATATGGTAATATTTAAACACTGCTTGTGAAATTAAAATTTTCAATCTCAGTGTATTAAATATTAGAGTTATTATTTAATACATCGTCATTGAAAAATAATTTCATGTGCAATGTTCAGATAATGTCAATTGTACTTTTAAGTATATTTAAAATTTTAAAATAACTAAAAAATAAAATAGTTGACATTATTTGAACATCGCTTGTGAATTTTTTTTAGGAACGATTTATCAAATAATAATCTTAAATATTATGGGTTTCAACTAATTTTACTTAAGACTATTATTCTCCATGCACTGCCAATAAAAAGTTATTTACAAGTGAGGTTGTGACACTCATGTGTCCTTATTTTTGTTTTTGTTTTTAATACAATTAAATGACATATAACAATGGTACACCACTACTTGTGAAATATTGTTAATATATAAAATATTTATATTTTTCTTAAATAAGTATTTTATATTTAAAAAATAACTCAAATAATATTATGTGTTGATTATGGGGAAGCAAAAAGTTAAAAACTGATATTGGGGCATCAATTTGGGATTTCAAGATAGCATTGATTTTGAGTTGAATTTTGGAATCTATTTTTTATTGAATTTTTGGAATCTAATTAATTGGTCAAACAAGGTGTACAGAGAATATTCATTAAACCATGTTCAATATCTAGGGGCTTTAAGGCACATTGAATTCAAAAGTGCAAAGATACCTGGCTTCAGTCTTCATGCTTCTTTTGTTTTTCATTTTAACATTAGAATTTCACAAAGTGTATCTATATATCAGTTTGGATCAACTTACATTGCGTAAAACTCAATTATTTTTACACGGTTTTTAATTAGTTATTTATTATTGATGAAATTACATGTATCCATACAAAATTACAATCATAATAAATAAACTTTGGAAAATTATTTGATACACTGGTGGTGAAAAATTTTAGTTTCCACAAGTGCCTTAATTTAAAGATTTTGGAACTTATTTTGGGTATGATTTAGGGGTTTGGGTTTAGGTTTAGTAGTATAGAATTTAGTGATAGTGAATAGAATTTAGGGTTTAGTATTAAAAGTTAGGGTTTATAGGTTAAAACCTAAATCCTCAACATATTATCTTAAAACCAAAACTCTAACATCTAAACCCTAAATTCTAACCCTTAAATTCTATTCACAATCACTAAATTCAAAACCCCTACACCTAAAATCTACACCTTAAACTAAGTCTCAAAACCCTAAAACTAAGGTGCTTGTGAAAACTAAAAGTTTTCACCACCAGTGTATTAGATATAAATCCATAAACTTTAGTATACATCGTTAAGAAGAAAACACAAGAATTTATGTTAATTAATACACATTATCAAATAGCTTTAGAGACCATTGTAAAAAAATTATTGACGATATTATTAGTAGGACTAATTATTTGATAAGAAGTGAAAAAAAAAACTCATGTTAGTCGAGTTGATTAGTATTATTTTATTATTTAATTTTTTTTAATAGAATCGAATATATTTGTTTGAGTTATGTTTAATTTTAATTGTAATTATTTATAATGTTATAATTTGATTGATTCCAATTTAAACAACTTTCTGAAACCATATATGATTGTACATATATATTTATTCATAATATTTGTAATGTTATTTAATAAATCAAATATCATCTAAAATTATACAATATATATATAATGTTATTTTTTGAATAGGTTAATTTTTTGAATAGATGTATAATGTTATTTTTTAAAGAACATGTTTTGATAACAAAGTATTTGTTGGGAAGAAAGAATTTATAAAGAGTTGCAATAAGATCAAATTGAATACGATGCAAAGTTAAAGGGCTAAATTAAAAAAGAGTTGCGCATGTATTTTAACGTGGTCGAGGAGTATGTGATTCAAATTTCATCCAAAATGGACTTAAAATGAAAGAGAAAATGAAAAAACAAAGAAATAAAGGATGATGGATAACTAAGGAAATTTGAGGCATATTATTTATTGGTAAATTTAGAGTTTTGAATAATAAATATTATGGTTTATATTCTACTCTATGTGACCTTTAAAATGATGTATAATATGTTCAAATTGGTTGAATGGTGAATAAGAAATTGATGCTCAAAGTTAGCTACTTGCAAATGTTGTTGAGAAAATAAAATGGGTGCTTAAAACACTCTCATCCCACATTAAAAAAGTGTGAGGTATGAAAAGGTGTTTATAAGAGTTAGCCTCCAGCTTTACTTCGCCTCGACTTGTCTCGATTATTGAAAGGGCTATTGCTTCGAGTTCTTGCCGGTTACAGTCTATAAGGCTCAACCCTTGTAACTTGCTTCTTTATGGTAAACTAAATCCCAAGGCCAATCCTTGAAATTCAATTTTTGTTTGATTAGCTTCGTCAATCGATGCTAATGCAAATTCTCCGTTTAGCGTTGAAAAAGTTTGTGCTCGGATGGATTATCTCGACGAGAATTTGTATCCGATCTTGATTCCCCTTAGTGGACCGTCACTAAGTTTGTTCTTAGGGAGTTGAATCTGCTACAAACCTAATCTCGTCCCCAACGGTGAATCAAAATCACATCAACCCGACACGCACTTTCAGAATGAAGTAATCATGATGCCTAAAGGAAAGATCGATTGCCAATCCAATTTTAATGAAAATCAAGAAAGAAAACGAAGGTTTTGAAGAACTTTGTCTATTCTCACGAGGTAAATCGGGTTTAGCTTAGCTTTTGGCTAAAGGGGATTTAGCTAAGCATATCTTGCAAAAAAATCATACTTAGCTTTTTTAACAAAGAGAAAGTAAAGAAAATTAAAAATAGAGAGAAAGGAAATTTATAAAACTCCAAAGTGAAAATGAGAACAATAGCAAGTGATGATTTGAGTCTCACCCCAAAAGAGTATTTATAGCATCATAAAACCCTAAAATAACTCTAAAATGATAAGCGATAATCCTTAAAATATTTAAAATACAAAAGATAATTCCTAAGTGATAATAAATAAATCCTAAAATATTTAAACTTTAAAATAAAATATAATTCCCAAGCTTTGATCCAAATCTCGGCTGATAAGTGATCCGGAACGCGGCTGATAGCTTATTACGCGTTGCTGACGTCATATTTTAGAAGCATGCTGACGTGTCGTCGAGTCAGCGCATTCATGCCCCAATTCATGCCCACTAATCCAACCATGAATCCAGAAAACTTGCAAAATCCAGCCTTTTCTAATATGTTTTTCGGCCATAAAGTCCTACACAAAAATGCACACAATAGATCATAATTCAGCACCACAAATCAACCATTTAAGCGTAATTAGCACTAAAATATTGACCAAACTAGCTACTCATCAACGCTTGTTATTGTATCTTGGGAGATAGACGTCCAAGAATTCTCTAGCACCGGGGAGAGGACGAATCTATCTTAAGGAGACTGTTTATACATGCCTCAACATCTACTCTCATTTTGTCTCAATCTAGAAGTTTAGCGTAAAATTTCTGTTCATTTTATAATTATTTTTTTAAATTGTTGTTCTGAATATATATATATATATATATATATATATATATATATTCTATTGTTCTTGTGTATATTGCCTATATTCGAATAATCTTAAGACAATTACAATCGAAAGGCGAATACGAAAAGTTGATTAAAAAGACAGTATGACAGTGCATGTTTAGGTTGGTTCTTTGAAAGACCTGGTACTTAAGCGTGCCTTTGCATCACCCCTCTTTCTAAAGTTACTTACTTGGTACTATGTTCATTATTGTTATTTTTATTAGATCATGTAAAATTTTTGTTTTGGGTTTTATTTTACTAAATTTCCACCATTTAACAAAAAGTGAATAATTGTGTTTTTGTTTCTGGTTTTTAGTTTCTAACTAAATTCTTGACGTTTAACAAATTTATAATTTTTCTGATTCTAATTTTGTTTCTAAATTCCAACCAAGAAAGATGACTGAAACATTCAAGAACTCATCCACTCCTCAGTTTGGTTGTGCTATAGTCCCCACACAGGCCCAGGGCCAAAGTCAAACGTTGCCAATGTCTGTGAGCCACAACGAATTCAAGACGTGGCAACAAAAAATGTTATTATATTTGACCATGTTGAGTTTGGCCAAATTTCTGAAGGATGATCCTCCTACTGTTAGAGAGGATAAAGTAGATAATGCTACTGCCTTCCATGCTATTGAGGCTTGGGAGCACTCTGATTTTTTGTCGTAATTATATTTTGAGCGGCTTATCTGATGCACTATATGAAGTGTACAATGTTAAGAAGACAGCTAAAGAATTATAGGAGTCATTGGATCGTAAATACAAAACTGAAGATGATGGAGCTAAAAAAAATTAGTTGCCAAATTCTTAAATTTTGTAATGATTGATTCTAAAGTTGTTGTGAATCATGTGCAGGAACTTCAACCGACTATTCACGGTATTCTCGCTGAAGGGATGGTTATCAGTGAATCCTTTCAGGTGGCAGACATTATTGAAAAGCTACCTCCTGCTTGGAATGACTTCAAGAACCATCTCAAACATAAGAGAAAAAAAGACGACAATGAAAGACTTAATTGTCAGACTTCGAATTGAAGAAGACAATCGAGGTGCAGCTAAAAAATTCAACAAAACAACCTATCACAATGTTGCTAAAGCAAATGTGGCACAATCCAAAAAAGACTTCAAGAAAAAGAAACAACCTCAGACCAGGTCTAATATGGTACCTCGAGGCGGTGTTTCCAAGAAGCCCAAATTTCAAGGGAAGTGCTTCAATTGCAATAAGATGGGACACAAGTCATTTGTATGTAGGCTTTCAAAGAGAGCTAGAACAAACAAGGCCAATATTGTGAACGACATCACTAAAGAAGTGTCTGATATTGACCTATGTGCTATGATTTCTGAAGTCAACTTGGTTGACGCAAACCCAAGAGAATGGTGGTTTGATACTGGTGTCACGCGTCATATTTGTTGTGAAAAAGACTCATTTGTTGAATTGGTTCCTTGTGAGAAAGGAGAAAAGCTCTATATGGGAAACAATGCAACTTCCAAAACCAAAGAGAAAGGTATTGTAATTTTAAAGATGACTTATGGAAAAGAGCTAAAGCTTCAAAATGTGTTGTATGTACCTGACATACACAAGAACCTTGTTTTTGGGACACTTCTAAGTGTGTATGGCTTTAGGATGGTGTTTGGATCTCATAAATTAGTTTTGTCAAAAGGGGGAATGTTTGTGGAAAGGGAATATGTATTGAATGGAATGTGGAAACTCAATACTATCTCTGTAAAAGCAAAAATTATGAATAAGAATAATGCTTCTTCTTCTGTTTATATGCTTGAGTCATTTAATTTATGGCACGGTAGGCTCGGACATGTGAATTATGATACTTAACGTAGATTAATTAACTTAGAGCGCATTCCTTCATTTCACATTAATTATAATCACAAATGTGAAACTTGCATTGAAGCAAAATTAACAAGGTCTTCTTTTTAATCTGTTGAAAGAAATACATAAGAGCTTAATCTAATACATAGCGATGTTTGTGACTTGAAGTTTGTTCAAACTAGATGAGTGAATAAATATTATATTATCTTCATTGATGATAGCACAAAAGGTTAACTACTGGGATGGTCACTTATGTTTTCTCCCAATACAGAATTGGTCATCGATTTTCAAAAACGACCCGTAAGGTCACTTACGTTTTCAATATGTAAACTTTTAGTCACTGAGACGTTTGTTGTCGTTAAACTTAAATGGGAGGCTGATCTAGCACAATAAAAAAGAATAAATTACCTAGATAGTCCTTAAACTATTACTTCACTCCTATTTTGACCACCGAAATAAAAACAATTTGTATAATTTCACATTTAATCTTCCATATTTACACTTTTTTTTTATTTCTTCTCCCCTCCACTATCTTTCATATTTTCTCCATCTAACACAATCCCTAATTTTCTACTATATTAATCCTCAATTTATGTAATTACACTCGATCATTGCACCTCTATTACCATATAATTAAGAAGATTTAACCTCCAAAACCAAAACCACGTGATCTTTTTGCATCACAAATAATGTTGTTTTTCTTCTATAAGAAGGCATGCAAAACTTATCACCTGCTATTGGAGAAAAGGGTGATGACCTGATAAAGGTATTAAGGGTGCTAACCACTGTACTGAGAAAAATAATAGATTTGCATGTCGAACTCAAAGGCTGAAAGGTAACCATCCCGGTTTATTTACCACATCACTTTCTTATTTATTGTAAGGTTTATAGTTTGGCAGGTTTACAATTGGCCAGATGAAATTAAACTCTAGATTATTTAATAGGGTTGGATTTATATTAAAAACGAAACAAAAGAGTAGTTCAATTACTGATTTGTTCAATACTTCGATTAAAATAGTAATAAATGAATAGAAAACACAAACTTAACACCTCGACATAAAATGTTTATTTAACTTTTACTCCATTTTTTAGTATATATTTAAAAATATTTTATATAAAATTTAGAAGTATTTTGTACAAAGCAATGTATGTTTGTTAACTTAATATCGCTGATTCGAGCACAATGCGTGCTCTTTACCTTCATGTCTTCTATTTGTTTAACTATCCCGTTTTATGGTATTTATAGGATGATAAAAATGGTGCCCGCCTTACATACGTGAGTGAAATGTAAAAGAAATGTGAAACCCTGGCGAGGATTACTACTATATTGGAAGATGCTATTCAAAATAAGGTAATTTCAGGTTTTCTTATATACATTAGGGATTAATATAGTAAAAAATTAAGGATTGGGTTAGATGAAGAAGAATATGGAAGATGGTGGAGGGAAGAAAAACATAAAAAATTGTAAATATGGAGGATTAAATATGAAATTATACAAATCGTTTTTATTTTGGTGGTCAAAATAGAAGTGAAGTAATAGTTTAGGGACTATCTAGGTAATTTATCTTTTTTTATTGTGCCAAATCAGCCTCCCGTTTAAGTTTAACGGCAACAAACGTCTCGGTGACCAAAAGTTTACAGATCGAAAACGTAAGTAACTTTACTAGTCGTTTTTGAAAATCAGTAACCAACTCTGTAATAGGGTGAAACATAAGTGACATCCCAGTAGTTAATCCTTATGTTTATTTGTTTAAAAGTAAAAACAAAGCTATAGAGAAATTTATTCTCTATAAACAAGAAGTTGAAACTCAACTTAATAAAAGGATTATCATGATGAGAAGTGATCGTGGTGGTGAATATGTTGAACCATTTGGCGAATATTGCGCACAACATGGTATTATTCACGAAGTAACACCATCGTACTCTCCAAAATCAAATGGAGTAGCAGAGCAAAAAAATCGAACCTGAAAGGAAATGATGAACGCAATACTGGGAAGCTCTGGGTTGCCACAGAACATATGGGGGAAAGTTGTTTTATCAGCTAATTACCTTTTAAATAAGGTGCCTCGCAAGAAAAATGACAAGACACCATATGAGTTATGGAAAGATAGAAAATCTTCCTACAACTACTTAAAAGTGTGAAGGTAATAGCTCCATTACCAAAACAAATGAAAATGTGTCCTAAAACGGTGGATTGTATTTTCATTGGATATGCACATCATAGCAATGCATATCGCTTTCTTGTGGATGAATAAAAAAATCTTGAAATTCACAAGAACACAATACTTGAATCAAAGAATACCTCATTTTTTAAAAATATGTGCACTTGTAAGATTAGGGATATTAATTCAAGTTCAATGAAACGAACTTCGGAGACTATTGATAAAAGTAGTCAATAATTGAAGTAGAGCCTAGGAGGAGTAAACGGGCAAGGGTGAAAAAATCTTTTGGATCAGATTTTTCTAACCTATATGCTAGAGGTTGAACCTGAAACTTATAATGAAACAATATGCTCATATAAAAGTACTTTGTGAAAAGATGCCATTAAAAGTGAAAATCAATTTTATCATACAAAATCATACCTAAAAATTAGTGGATCTTCCTCCGGGAACTAAACCATTAAATTCTAAATAGATTTTCAAATAAAAAATGAAAGCAGATGGAACAATTGATAAGTACAAGTCCAGATTGGTTATAAAAGGTTATAAACAAAAAGAAGGCCTTGATTACTTTGATACATTTTCTCATGCATCAAGAATAACCCCTATAAGGATGATACTTGCTATGGCCGCTTTGCGGAATCTAGAAGCACATTAAATGAATGTTAAGACAACGCTCCTTAATGAAGATCTTGATGAGGAGATTTACATGAAATAACCTAGGGGTCATGTAACTCCAAGACAAGAAAAGAAAGTCTGTAAATTGGTGAAGTCTTTGTATGAACTTAAATAAGCACCAAAGCAGTGGCATGAAAATTTTGAAAGTGTCATGATTACAAATGGGTTTAAAATCAATGAGTGTGACAAATGTGTGTATGTCAATACCACTGTCAATGGATACATAATCTTATACTTATATGTTGATGACATACTCATTTTTTGAAGTAATGATGATATGGTAAAACGTGCCAAAAATATGTTAAATTCAAAATTTGACATGAAAGATATGATACTAGCCGATGTGATTTTGGGCATCCAAATCAAAAGGTCACCTGAAGGTCTCATATTAACTCAGTCACACTATGTGGACAAGATTCTTTAAAAATTTAGCAATGATGATTCTAGTGTAGCCAAAACTCTTATAGATATGAGCCAACATCTTTCCGAAAATAAAAAAGATAGTGTTGACCAAGTGGAATATGCACGGGTCATAGGGAGTCTAATGTACCTTATAAGTTGTACTAGACCAAATATTGCTTTCATTGTGAGCAATTTAAGCAAATTCACAAGTAATCCATGGGATGAACACTGGAAAACAATTGTGAGGGTACTGAAATATCTCAGATATATTAGGAACTATGGTATGCATTATTCTAGGGACCTTGCAGTTTTAGAAGGATTCTCTGATGCCAGTTGGATATCTAATATTCAAGATACTAAAGGCACAAGTGGATATGTTTTTACTTTGTGAGGAGGGGTTGTATCATAGAAATCCTCAAGACAAACGATTATAACTAGATCCTCTATGGAATCTGAGTTTGTAGCTCTAGATAAATCTAGAGAAGAGGCTGAATGGCTACATAATTTTTTAGAGGATACACATGAATGGCCAGAGCATGTGCCCACAATTTGCATTTATTGTGATAACCAAGCTACAATTGGTAGGGCACAAAACGTAATGTATAATGGTAAGTACACATGCGTCGTCGACACAATACTGTTAGACAACTGATCTCAACTAGAGTTATCTCTATTGATTTTGTCAAATCAAAAGATAACATTGCGAATCCACTAACCAAAAGGTTAAACGGAGATCAAGTTGATAAAATATCGAAAGGAATGAGACTGAAGCTCGTAAATATTTAAGGTGCTATGTGAAGGAAAATCCAACCTAGTTGACTGGAGATCCCAAGATTTAAGTTCAAAGGGTCAACCTACTTGCATAGACCGTGTGAGGTCATTGTGGGTTTTTTTATCTCAAGTCCATTCTTGTGATGAAAACAGTGATAAAAACGGTATAAGCAAAGCAATGCTTTTAATGACCATTGTGTGTTTCAGTGAGCCGAATAACATAAGTCACCTATGTAAGAGTAAAGCTAGGCCGCTTCAAGGAGACTATTGGGACATAGTTCTCTTAAACTCTTGCAGAACCAGGAGATGTTCACGGCCATATAAACATACCCATGAGAATTAAAACCTTGCTAGAGAGGTATTTGTGTAGGGTATATCATCGTTTACACAAACGACAGAACAGTTCAAGGACATCGTGTCTACTGGTCAGCCAGTAAAGTAAATATACTTTCACAAGGGAAGATTCAAAGGTTAATGCCTACCTACTCTATGCAAATATCGAACGTAGTTCTATCACCACTTCGTGTCATTGATCTGTCAATTTCATTCATGTAGGGGATTGTTGGAAAATAATGGATAACTAAGAAAATTTGAGACATATTATTTATTGGTACACTTGGAGTTTAGAATAATAAACATTATGGTTTATATTCTACTTTATGAGACCTTTAAAACGTTTTATAATATGCTCAAATTGATTGAATGATGAATGAGAAATTGATGCTCAAAGTTAGCTACTTGCAAATGTTGTTAAGAAAATAAAATGGGTGCTTAAAACACTCTCATCCCACATTGAAAAAGTGTGAGGTATAAAAAGGTGTTTATAAGCTAGAAACAACGTGTTGGCTAGTAAATATGTAAGTCAAAGTTGCATGACGTGGGCGATGTGAAATGACTGAAATGGTAGAGCTTAATCAGTCTATTGAAATTTTAGCCTGCGTAAATGATTTTATTTTTCTTCAACACTTCTGTCTTTTGGTATTTCAAATCAAGACTCTTCATTTTCAACAATTTAGTGTCCATTATGAATTTTAATTTCCTACAACTTTTCATTTGCTTTCTTTTCAAATTTCTCTTCTTTTTTCACTATAAATAGCGATCAAAGTTTGTCATTTGAGACATTTCAAATCATTCCATCTCTCTCTCTCAAATTTGTTCAAGTGATGATAGAAGAAGGTTCGGTTGAATTTGACTTGTTCACTTAAGTCGTGCTACTTACGGTGAACACTTGTTGTTGTATCCTGGGAGATAGACGTTCAAAAAATTTCTAGCATCGGGGAGAGGACGAATCTGTCTTAAGGAGACTGTTTATACATGCCTCAACTCTCATTTTGTCTCGATCCAGAAGTTTAGCGTAAAATTTTTGTTCATGTTATAATTGAATTTTTTTTAAATTGTTGTTCTGAATATATATATATATATATATATATATATATATATATATATATATATATATATATATATATATTCTATTGTTCTTGTGTATATTGCCTTTATTCTAACAACAATCAAGTTGTTTAGCTAAAAACCAAAAACAACGTCGTTTTAATATTTAATTTTTGATTATTAAACTTTTAAAATTAAAATTCAACTCAAACTTAAAATCTGAGTCACTAATTCAAGTTGACTCGAATAACTCTTCAAAAGAGTTGTTTGAGCTATCCTTTGCCTTTCGAACAGAACTAGAAGGACTCCAATAACTAAAAAAAAGTACTAGTAAATCCGAGTTTTGTTTACCCTTAATGGTTTTAAATATTACAGTTTGTATAAATATTGGTGTCCGGCTCAAAATAAATGGAAAAGAAAACTACATACAAAGAAATCCAACTCCTAATAAGGAATCGAGCTGAGCAATTCCATGCCTGTCTATCAAATTAGCAACTAATTAACCCTAGAAAAGCATTATTTACATAGGAAAGGGCTCGAGAGCAAACTCCACAACCGATTTCAGCTCATCCCAATTAACATCGGTGAAGAAATCATTTTCCGGACAATTCGAAAAGCTCGAAGACGACGCCATTGATGAAGGTATCTGAGCTACTGCACTAATTCTGTCTGCAATCTGCCATTGGCTTCTTCCATTGATAGTGTGATTCACATGCATTGACGGCTTCTCGTCATTATGGTAATCTTCGACCATCGGAGAACCGAAGCTAATGTAGTTCCCATGGCTGTTCGATTCAACACTACATGTTTGAGAGCTCATTTGTGTGGCAATTGAAGCCTTTTTCGATCCGAGATGTCTACAATCTGGTCTGAATTTCTTGAGCGATGAATTTCGCTTGAAAATTCGACATATGGTCCATACTTCCTGCAATCACAATAACGTAATAAATTTGGTGACAAAACATGCATTAACCCTACTTGAACAATATTTTCACTTACAGCTTCGTGTGCAACGATTTTCGGATTCGAAAAGTCGGTGCCGCCGATGTTCCTGTTATCATCGGTGGGAAGGCGAAACTCGTGCATCATCCAATCGGTTTTGGTTCCTTTGCCGGCGGCACCACGGTAATACACTAAGGTTTTCTTTAGGCCAATGCAGACATGGCCTTGACTTGCAGGTAACGATTTTTGTGCATAAACAGGCTTGTCAATGCCGGTTGCTTTCCAAAAACCAGACCCGGTCACCCTGTTTGGTCTCGCGCTATTTCTGTATTTCCTTCCTCGTTTGCAGAAGAAATACGATTCGCTCTCTCCGCCGCCGCCGCCCACCATGCTAGCTTCTGCTTCATTCCATCATCAAAAGACATCGGCATTTAAGTTCACCTTTATAAACTAAAATTTATATTTAATATACTGACACAGTGAATAATTTCATTCAAATGATCAATAATCTTATCCACCAAATTTGATATTCCAATTTTAATTTCTACAATCATTTTCTATATTTTCAGATCAAAGGAAATCTGCAAAACCCTTTTCCCTTACTGAAAACCATATACATATACATGTATTCAATAATAATGAAAGAAGGTAGCTTAGAACATACTTGGGAGATCCCATGGATCAAACTTGTAAATATCAATCTGTTTGATCAGCTCGATTCTGAGGGGTTTCTTGTCAACTCTCCGGCGAAGATAAAACCCGACGAGCTCTTCGTCGGTAGGATGAAACCGAAACCCCGGAAGTAGAACATCTTCGTCGACGACCTTGTTATCACTAACACCTCTATCTACGTTCATCTTTATCCCCGGAGCTACGTAAGCATTAACAATCCAATTTTGGTGTGTGTAGTGCATGAACCAGCATCGATCGATCAATCATACAGGGAAAACGCTAGCTTTGAAAATTATTATATGAACACAAAGCTTCTTAAATAATGTGAATTTGGAGTCGTCCCACTTGCTGGTTTGCTCGGGTCAAAGTCAAATTATTGACTCATACACA
Organism: Hibiscus tridactylites; assembly: GCA_958450335.1. Taxonomy (NCBI): domain Eukaryota; kingdom Viridiplantae; phylum Streptophyta; class Magnoliopsida; order Malvales; family Malvaceae; genus Hibiscus; species Hibiscus tridactylites. Next base: position 98,291,562 of record OY288265.1, read on the forward strand.
AAATGAACCCAATCAACTCATGAATGGGAGGGACACAAGATTTTATACGGATGTAAACTGTTATGAAGTTATATTAAAACGATAATAGTACAAAATTATAAAATTTTAGTGGTGTAAATTTAGATATCGATAGAAAATATAAAAAAGTACATAAATTATATGAAAATTTAAAATTTTCAGATGTGACTGCTCCCTTTAGTGTCTCTCGATCTATCCGCATCTGTTGGTATGGTTATTACTGCACCATTTAGAAGAATGTGAAATTGAATGTGTTTTAGTGCATATTATCCATGTCTCTTAAGTAAGATTCAGGGTTTGAATCCTAGTATTATGAATAGAAAAAATTAGATTAGGAGAGTCGCCTCATATTGGGTTATTGTTTGATACATAAGCAGTAAAGATTTAGGCTTAATGCACAAATGCCCCTAAAGTTTACCACTTTTCTCAACTTGGTACTTAACGTTTCATTTGGGACGTTGTGCCACCTAACGTTTCCACCGTTATTCATTTTGCCCCAAACCGTTATTTTTGTCGTTAAAAAAATTACCATTTATTGAGATCGCATCACGTCAGCTCCTCTTTGATAAAGTACTAAACCCACTGATTTTATTAAAAGGGTAAATGTAATTTCAAGTCTCTCATGTTTATTTTTTGTTCAATTTAGTCACTGAAAAATCTATTTTTACCTAAAATTGGCCCCTTATTTATTTTTATTTTTTAATTTAGTCCAATATTTTTTATTATTAATAATATTTTTTATTTAAATTTTAATATTGAATAAAAAAATTAAATTAAATATTTTAATTTTAAATTAGTATTCTTAGATAAACTAAATTACTTAAATTAACCCCCAATTATTACTTATTCAAATTATATTCTTTTTAGTCCAATATTTGTTATTATTTATAATATTATTTTATTTAAATGGTAACATTTACTAAAATAAAATAAATATTTTATTATTAAATTAGTAATTTTTTAGATAAATTAAATTAAATATTTTATTATTAAATTAATAAATTTCCAGATAAATTAAATTACCTAAAATTAACCGTATTCAAATTAGATTTTTTTAGGAAAATTTGAATTATATTTTTATAGACTTTAGTTTGTTCATGGATCTCCCTGTAAATCCCCAACAAATGAATCAATTTATGTGAATTGCATGCATCGTAGTTCATGGTATATATATGGTGTCTCTTACAATTTATCTGATGTTGGAGTTGCTCTTTAGTAATATTAAAATAATATAATATAAACTTTAAAAATAATTTAATTTATCTGTATTGATAACCTTTTAATATTAAATTAGTAATATGTAATTTATATAAAAAGTTACTTTTAATATTAAGTTAGATAAATTAATAGACAAATTTATTATTAAATTAATGTAAAATTACTAATTTGGGACGTAATGGGACTAAATTATAAAATTAATTTATTTTGGGACGTAATGGGGAAACTATTTAATATTAACATTTAATTTATTTTGATGGCTGCTAAATTATAAAACTAATTTGTTTTGGAATTAAAAAACCTAAAATATTTATTAGTAATATTTTAATATTAATTAGTAATGATTAACTTATCAAAAATTATTAATTTAATATTAAAATATTATTTTATGTTTTATTAAATATTAACATTTAAGTGAAACAATATTATTAATAATAACAAATATTGGATTAGATTAAAAAATTAGAAACAAATAGGGGTCAGTTTTAGGTAAAAATAGACTTTTCGGTGACTAAATTGAATAAAAAATAAACATGGAAGACTTGACATGATATTTACCCTTTTAATAAAATCAGGCGGGTTACTCTATCAAAGTGGAGTTGACGGGGCGCGATCTCATTGGCTAAATTTTTTTTAACAATTGAAATTTTTTGGTAACGATAAAAATAACTATTTGGGACAAAATAGGTAACGGTAGAAACGTTAGAGGGCACAACGTCCCAGATGAAACGTTAGATACCAAATTGGGAAACTGGTAAACTTTAGGGAGCATTTTGTGCATTAAGCCAAAGATTTATTATAAATGAAGTTGAAATATTATGTGTGATTTATTTATTATATTTTAAACATTAATTAAAAATACAGCTTTCTTAACGTGCTTGTTTGTCAAGTTCAAAAAAACCTATGGTATCAATATATGAAAAAAATCGAGTCGGATTGAACTCCGGTCTTGAATGTCAAAAATCAAAATTCAATTCATTTTTTAATGCACTTTGTATTTCACCAAAATCATTTTTAAAATTTGAAAATTTAAACAACGGGATAGCCCGATCCTTGAACACGCATTCTATAAGGTCTATGAGTGCAATTTATCCATTACATTTTACAAACTCTTTCTTAGACAGTTTTGGGTTTGAAAAGAATCTAAAAATATGTAAACTAATTCATACTCTAAATAGGGTGCTAATGAAATGAATGTAAAAAACTTCATCTTTTTTCCTAGGAGAAGAGTGCATCATCTTTGACTTCATTAGACAGTAACACAACAACAATAATAATAAACCAACATAAAAATATATGTTTCCCTCCATTATTTCCAAGGCTAGCAAATGTCTGCTAATGAAGATTATTGCTCCATTAAAATATTTGTTCCCAAGACTTGACTCACCACCAGTTCAATTGTCTAGAATCATTACTTAAAGGCTGCAAAGTTAGGGTTCAATACTAGAATCTATATATAATTTGACATATATATACTTCTTTATTTTATGTGCAATTTGAGTTTTAAGTTCTGATAGGTAGCTAAAATGGTCGTTGTTTTATGTTTAATTATGCCTTTAATGATTCGAATATGATATTGATCTGAGTTTTATTATGTGTTTTTCGTGCAGGTTTTCAATTCTAAAAAATACACTGAAAAGAGGTAAAATTCTGTAAATTTTATCTGAAGTCGAAACTGGGCTAGTGGGCATGAAAGATGACTGGACGCCACGTCGGCAGTTTCTAGAATATGACATCAACAGCGTCAGATAACTTATTAACTACATTCTGATAGCTTATCAAACAGATTTGAAATTTAAACTTAGGATTATCTTTTGTTTAGGATTAAAATTTGAATTTTATTTTGAGATTTATCTTTTAGGGTTATTTTTAAAGTTCTTAGGATACTATGAATACCATTTTGGGGTAAGATATGATATCTCGGCTTGTTATTCGCTTTTAAGTTTTATAAAATTTTCTTCCTCTTACATTTTCTTTTCTACTCTATTTTAAACAAATGCTAAATATGATTTCTTCCAAAGCCATGCTTAGCTAAATTTACCATTAACCGATAGCTAAGAGAATCCTAATTCATTTCGTGAGAATTGCAATGTTCTCCGTACCTTCAAACTTCTTTCTTGATTTTCAGCATTATTGGATTGACAATCGGCCTTTCCTTTAAACATCTCAACTCTTTCATTCCAAAAGCGTGCATTAGCTTTTCCAGCACAAAACACAACATTAGCATTAGCATTAGCATTAATTGTCATCGTTAATCCAAACAAGTGCTAAATTTTTAGGATTGACCTTGATTGGGCCTTGTAGACTGTAACCGACAAAAAATTGAAGTAAAATTTATTTTAGTGATCGAAACGAGTTGAGGAGCTTTGCTGGAGGCTATATATTCAACTATTTACTTTCCTTTATTTATCATTTTCGGTTGCTTAGATTTATTCCACTCGTTTCGCTAGACCTTTTTTTACTTTCAGGTTTTTTGGTTAAAGATTGATTCGAATCAATATTAAAAACTCTTTAGTCTTGTGGACCGACCCTTTTTCTCTATATACTACGTTATTTTTATTTATTTGAAATTTAAGGATAATTTATTTGACAATTTATAATGCTTGTCAAGTTCGAGTCATCTTAATTAAGTTATGCAGTATATATTTTTAGTTTATATTACATCATATATATGGATTTTTATCTCATACACAGGCAGTGAATTTTTTTATTTCCACAAGCGTCCTAACTTTAAGGTTTATGGTTTCATTGTAGGGTTTAGAATTTAAAATTTAGGGTTAGAGTTTATGTTTTAAGGTAATACGATTAGAGATTTAGATTTTAACATATAAACCCTAAATTTTAACCCTAAACCCGAGATTCTATCAACCGGCCCTAAATTCAAAAAAAGTCCTCAAACACTAAATGAAGTCATTAAACCTTAAAATTAAAGCATTTGTTCAGATTTATTTTGCTTTAATTCCAAATGTACTTCGATTATTAATATGATCGTTGTAATGATAAATTCTTATTTTTGTTTTTCGGATTGTATCAATTATAATTTAGCAATACATATGTACTCTAGGGGTGCAGGCGTAGCTAGGGGGCAAGTTAAGCCTTGACCGTCAAAGCTGGAACTTCTTGGGGACTAGTGAGGTTATATCCCCGTAAAAAATTAAAAAATTTGTTTAAATTGCAACAATGAACAAAAATTAGTTCAACTCCTTTAAAATATATAATTTATTGTTGATTTTTTAAATTTAAATTTTTTTTAAAATAGTTCTATCAGTAAATAATGTTAAGTTCTTTCATTATTGATAACTCCTACTTAAATCGAACAATAACAGTTTTAGTTCTCCTAATTGTCAATAATTCAATTTTTTAGCTTGTAAACCACTTTTTTAAGAAGAAAAAAAAAAGTCAAATTCCAAACCACGTGCTTGGATGACTTGTAATTCTAAAATTCTTTTGAAAGGGTTGTACTTGCCGTATGAGAACTGGAAAAAAGAAGGAAAAAAAAAACAAAGTCTGTCAAGGTTGATTTATTGATGTTATGTCATGGAAAAATAGTTTTCAAGAGAAAACGATTTGATTAATACAAACAAAGAGTATTTATTGGTTTGACAAATTTTCACATTTTTAAGATTATTTTTTCGTTTAATCACCGTATCTCATTTATTAACTAATTAATTTAGATCATGTACTGCAAAGATTTTTTATGCCGGTAACTATCTTAACTTAATTTATTGCATTTACAACATCTGAATACAAACTCTTGATTTTGCTTAAGCTATTTAATATTTTATTCCATTAAACCAACTGATTGTTGGTTATTTAAGATTATTTATAATAATAGTTCTACAATATATTAATGAAATGGTAGAATTTTATTTAAACTATAATTATATTGAATTTATTATTATGCCCTAAGCAGCCGGTGGTTTGTTCAATAGTATGTAACCATGGTAGTGACCCTTCTACGTATCAATTACACACATAAAATTCTATGTATCGTATCAAAAATATTGAAAAATCTGTTATAATATATATGTAAATATTTAAATTTATTTTTGTAAAACAAAACCGTGGAACTTTAAATCAAAACAAACGAATATTTGGAGAGTTGAGTCATGAGTGCGAGTCTCACTTGGATGGAATTTGCTTATTGAGTTGAGCAGCTCGCAAACAGTTCGAGATCAATTCGGTTAAAACTCGATCAATGTTCGATTCGAGTTGATTCAACTCGAAATCGAGCTCGGCTCAAAAAGTTTGCGAGTAGCTCGTTATTTTTCTTTTATAATTTTTAATCATTTTTGTGCTATTTAAAAAAAATTATGTTCTAAGAAGTTCAAATGCTAATTGAAAATTGTTCAGTAACTTGTTAGGTAATTTATCAATAAAATATTTGATTTCAAATCTTCAAAACATTTTGTATTTCCCGATAATTTAAAAAGTTAATTAGTATTAATAAAAAATTAAATTATAATAATTAGCATTCTCTTCTTTTTAAAGCGTTTTTATGATTATTACTTTTTGTATAAAAGTAGAAAAGGAAAAAAGTGTTTAGTTCCCGTATAAAAATACGGTCAATTTTTAAAACACTGAAATCTAAGAATTTCTCTTTTTTGTTAATCGAATATTGTTGAGAAATTAAAAAGAGTCTCACACTCAAATATCGACTTTATTTCTAACTCAGTCATGACGTGTTCTTTTATTTATCTCCTGATCAGTCCTCACGTTTTTTCCTGAATTTATATATTTATATTAAGCTCTAATAGTATCACTATATTTTACCTATATTTTAAAAAATAAGGTAAAATTTTTGGCGAGCTTAATGAGCAACGAGTCGAGTCGAGCAACGAGATTTTTTAACGAGCACGAGTCGAGCAAAATTTTAGCAAGCTTAACGAGCAACGAGTTGAGTTGAGCAACAAAATTTTTTAACGAGCACGAGGCGAGCACTACTTAACTCGTGATCGACTCGCTCGATAAGCATCCCTAGAACTCACTTGAGTAATTCAATTCAGACCGATATAATTGGTCGTCGAGTAGTGGCAGAATTTAACGTTATTTATTAGGGGTCATTTAAAAATATTTAAATTTAGGGAGCAACAATATAAATTATATGTTTTTAAAGGACTAAAATATAATTCTACCATTATTTCAATTCAAAAATTTTTCAATTTTTTAAAATTTTGCGGAGGTTGTGCCCCACTGCTCTCCGTCGAGTATCGTCCCTGGTTACAGGAACCCAAATTAAGGGTGAGTAGTTGAACGAGTCGAGTAAAAAAATTTGAGTTAGCCGAGTGGATGAATCACATTTTATAACTCGAACTTTATTTGAAATTTTTTCGAGTTGAGTTGATCGAGTTTCTGTTTAAATTTAATTGTAAATATTTATAATGTTACGACACATATTGATTCCAATTTAAACGATTTTTTATAATTAAATGCGATATACGTATATATTTCTTAATTCCTTTCATATGTGATATACATATATCATATAGAGTTGCGAGACTTAGGGGTGATAACGAGCCGAGCCTGGCCAGGCTCGGCTCGGCTCGGCTCGGAAACAGTGTATTTGGGCTCGGCTCGGGCTCGAGGCTCGCCGAGCTCGGAATTTTAGGCTCGAGCTCGGCTCGAAAATATTTTTATTGGGCTCGGCTCGGGCTCGAAGCTCGTCAGGCTCGGCTCGGCTCGAAATAAAAAAATTTTGCTATAGTTTTTTTATATAAAATATTCGTTAAAAATCCCTTTCATAACCAACACTAAAACGAAATTTAATGACCAAAAAGAGGAAAAAGTGCCAAAAATTATATTAATCCAAATAATCAATAAATATTCTTATAATACAAATACATAATTAAAGAAAATACAAAATCAAACAACAATCAACTAATGAAAGAAAATACAAACACAAAATTTATTTTAGTGCATATGTAGATTCCGAGCCTGTTCACGAGCTTTTCGAGCCGAGCCTGGGTAAGCTCGGCTCGGCTTGTTAAGGCTTCGAGCCGAGCCCGAGCCCGAGTCGAGCTCACTCGAGCCGAGCTTTGACCGAGCTTTGACCGAGCCGAGCCCGAGTAGCTCGCGAGCCGGTCAGGCTCATTATCACCCCTAGCGAGACTCAACTCAAATTTGAAAACCAGTCTATTAATTATTAAAAAAGTCAAATTATTCAAGTCTCATTTATAACTCAAACTTTATTTAAATTTTTCAAATATAATTTATGAAATTACGATGAAATCAAATCAAATTTTTCATGTCAAACAAAATTAAAAATTGAGTTTTATTTTCTAATTGAGTCGAATTTTGCTAACGAATGCTTTTGGAAGTCAATATTTGTCGCTATAAGCCCAAAAGCCCAAGATGAAGAAGAAAAACAAAACCCTAGCTGAGAGCCGCTCATGCTCACTCTCAAACGCACTAATTGCATTTCCTCGACTATAAATTCCTCGTATCCTCCACGGTCCTTGAATTCCTCGTCTCCTTTTCTTTCCATTGCCGCCTTTCTCGGTTCCTCAGGTTTGCCCCTTTCGTTTTCATCAAGATCTGTCTGGTTTTAGATCCTTACACCTGTTTCTTCTTGCTTTTAATCTTAGATCGTGATTTCATTTCCATTTCTCGAATATTGTTGTAGTAAATTATGCTGCTGCTTAGCTCTGTAATGTTTTTGAATGTGTTTCTATTCCGGATATTGATTATGTATAGCTACTATGGCTTCCTTTTCCTTTCGTGGATGTTATAGAAAATATGAATGTTTTAGGTGGCAAATTATGATGTTTCTTAGCTCTAAAATGTTTTCGAATGCTTTTTTAATCTGGGTATTGATTATGTATAGCTACCATGCTTTCCTTTTCCAGGATGTTACAGTAAAGATAAGTTATTTAAGTTGTGAATTATGATGTTTCTTAGCTCTAAAATGTTTTTGGATGTTTATTTCAATCTGGGTATTGCTTATCTATGGATGACATGGTTTCAGATCTTGAAATACCCTTTTTTATATTGGATGAGTTTTGTTTTCTTTTTTAGATTGTGCTTATTTTGATGTACTGTGTAATTTTTCTTTTTAGCAAGATCAATAATTATATATATTTTTCTTTGCTGGGCAGGTCGGGGTATTTTAAAGACAAGTCAAGATGGTAAGTTGAATGAATATTTTGTTCTCTTTTTTGGGATTTATCAAAGTTTTTTTCTGTGACATTTTGATATATGTCATGTTGGATGTGTTTCAGGTGAAGTTTACAGCTGAGGAGCTCCGGGCTATTATGGACCGAAAGCACAACATTCGTAATATGTCTGTTATTGCCCATGTGGATCATGGTATTAATTTTTCAAATTCTTTTGTTATCAGTGAACCGGATGTAATTGATCAAAGCTTTTTTGAGTTACTTTTATTGCAATAATGGTTGCTTATTTGTTTATGTTTGATTGTCACAAGTTGAAGGATGGAATTGCATATATGTTGGATTTTTCTGTAGCTTGAAGTTTCTTTAAGATTAATTGCAAATTGGGAGCTATTTTGTTGATCATTAAAATTATCTTTTTGCTTCTATATGTTTGACAATTTTTAATACAAGTCAGTGCTGTTGTTAGATGTTGGTATTCTATGCATTAGTTCTGATTTAGTTTTTTTTATATTTACAGGGAAATCAACTCTTACCGATTCTCTTGTGGCTGCTGCTGGTATCATTGCCCAAGAAGTTGCTGGTGATGTTCGTATGACAGATACCCGAGCTGATGAAGCTGAACGTGGTATCACAATCAAGTCTACCGGTATCTCTTTGTACTATGAAATGACTGACGAATCTTTGAAGAGCTACAAAGGCGAGAGGCATGGGAATGAATACCTCATCAATCTTATTGATTCTCCTGGGCACGTTGACTTTTCGTCTGAGGTCACAGCTGCTCTTCGTATTACTGACGGTGCCCTTGTGGTTGTTGACTGTATCGAAGGTGTCTGTGTGCAAACAGAGACTGTCCTCCGCCAGGCTCTTGGAGAAAGAATCAGGCCTGTCTTGACTGTTAACAAGATGGACAGGTGCTTCCTTGAGCTCCAGGTTGATGGTGAGGAGGCTTACCAGACATTCCAAAGAGTGATTGAAAACGCTAATGTCATAATGGCCACATATGAAGATCCTCTCCTTGGTGATGTTCAAGTCTACCCAGAGAAGGGAACAGTTGCTTTCTCTGCCGGTTTGCATGGTTGGGCTTTTACTTTGACCAACTTTGCTAAAATGTATGCCTCAAAGTTTGGAGTTGATGAAGTGAAAATGATGGAAAGACTTTGGGGTGAGAACTTTTTTGATCCAGCTACCAAGAAGTGGACCACCAAGAACACCGGCTCTGCTACCTGCAAGCGTGGATTTGTTCAATTCTGTTATGAACCCATCAAGCAAATTATAAACACCTGTATGAATGATCAGAAGGATAAACTCTGGCCCATGTTGCAAAAGCTTAATGTCACCATGAAATCTGATGAGAAGGAATTGATGGGGAAGGCCCTAATGAAGCGAGTAATGCAGACTTGGCTTCCTGCAAGCAGTGCTCTCCTGGAAATGATGATCTTTCACCTTCCCTCTCCTAGCAAGGCTCAGAAATATCGTGTTGAGAACTTGTATGAGGGACCACTTGATGATGTCTATGCCAATGCTATCAGGAACTGTGATCCTGAGGGTCCTCTTATGCTGTACGTCTCAAAGATGATTCCTGCTTCTGATAAGGGTAGGTTCTTTGCTTTTGGTCGTGTCTTCTCTGGCAAAGTTTCAACCGGTTTGAAGGTCAGGATCATGGGTCCAAACTATGTCCCTGGTGAGAAAAAAGACTTGTATGTTAAGAGTGTTCAGAGAACTGTTATTTGGATGGGAAAGAAGCAGGAAACTGTTGAGGATGTCCCTTGTGGTAACACAGTGGCCATGGTTGGGTTGGATCAGTTTATCACCAAGAACGCTACTTTGACTAATGAGAAGGAAGTTGATGCTCACCCAATTCGTGCCATGAAGTTCTCTGTCTCTCCTGTTGTCCGCGTTGCTGTTCAGTGCAAGGTTGCATCTGATCTTCCCAAACTTGTTGAGGGGCTGAAGCGTTTGGCCAAATCTGATCCTATGGTTCTGTGTAGCATTGAAGAATCAGGAGAGCACATTGTTGCTGGTGCTGGAGAACTCCACCTTGAGATCTGTCTCAAAGATTTGCAAGAAGATTTTATGGGTGGTGCTGAGATCATCAAATCCGACCCTGTTGTGTCCTTCCGTGAGACTGTCCTAGAGAGGTCTTGCAGGACAGTGATGAGCAAGTCTCCTAACAAACACAATCGTCTATACATGGAAGCGCGACCCCTGGAGGAAGGTCTTGCCGAGGCCATTGACGAAGGGCGTATTGGTCCAAGAGATGATCCCAAGATTCGTTCCAAGATTTTGGCTGAGGAGTATGGTTGGGACAAAGATCTTGCTAAGAAGATTTGGTGTTTTGGCCCCGAGACCACTGGTCCTAACATGGTGGTTGATATGTGTAAGGGAGTTCAGTATCTGAATGAAATTAAGGATTCTGTTGTTGCTGGGTTCCAGTGGGCGTCAAAGGAAGGTGCCCTGGCTGAAGAAAACATGAGAGGTATCTGCTTCGAAGTCTGTGATGTGGTTCTCCATGCTGATGCTATCCACAGAGGTGGTGGGCAGATCATTCCAACAGCTAGGAGAGTTTTCTATGCTTCTCAAATCACAGCCAAGCCAAGGCTTCTTGAACCTGTTTACTTGGTGGAGATCCAAGCCCCTGAGCAGGCGCTTGGTGGTATTTACAGTGTTCTTAACCAGAAGCGTGGACACGTATTTGAAGAGATGCAAAGGCCTGGTACTCCGCTTTACAACATCAAGGCTTACCTTCCCGTCATCGAGTCCTTTGGATTCTCTAGCACTTTGAGAGCTGCAACATCAGGACAAGCTTTCCCACAATGTGTGTTTGATCACTGGGATATGATGGCATCAGACCCAATGGAACCAAATTCCCAGGCAGCTGCTCATGTTGCTGAAATCCGCAAGAGGAAGGGATTGAAGGAGCAGATGACCCCTCTTTCTGAGTACGAAGACAAGCTGTAAGCTAAGAGAAGTAATAACTGATTCTGCGGCATAACTTCTGCTGCAATTTTGTTTTCGTTTTCTGTCTGGTTATTTTTTTTTTTGAACAAACCGGTTATTTTCTATAAGGTCGTTTTAGAAGTGTGTTTTGATGATGATTGAGATGTATTCCAAAATACATTGGTTATGTTGAACTTATAATGTTTTTCTTATCTTCATATGCCTACTTCATTTACAGGTGGTAAGAGTAGTTTTAAGATTACTAAAATTGCCTGCTTTTGAGTTATAATGGGAAGACGATAGCATCAAAGTTTTTAATTAAGTTTTATATGTATGATAATGGAAGTAGAAAATGAACATGTCCAGTTTTCTTTCTAAAAGTTTAAAAGAAAGAACCCTTTCTTGTTTTTTCAACTAAGGTAGTATTAGCCATTGATGTGGGTAGAATAAAAAGCTGCGGTAGAAGGATTATAGTGAAGAAAACAGGGTACCAAAGCAAACTACCCGGGAATCTTCAAGTGGTTGGTGTAAATTCTAATGAAACTGGATGGACTGATTGATGGGCATGAATGCCAGAATTATTTGGGCTCAGCTCTTGTCAAATGCAAAGAATATAGTTTCTTTGTCTGATTAAATAGCTAAAATTGTGTGTTTATAGTTTCTGTTATTCACATTTGGATATCCAGAATAGGGGTGATAATGAGCCTGACCGGCTCGAGTGAGCTCGACTCGGGCTCAGGTTTGGCTCGAAACCTTAACGAGCCGAGTTTACTCAGGCTCGGCTCGAAAAGCTCGTGAACTGGCTCGAAATCTACATATGCACTAAAATAAATTATGTTTTTGTATTTTCTTTCTTTAGTTGGTTGTTGTTTGATTTTGTATTTTCTTTAATCATGTTTTTGTATTATAAGAATATTTATTGATTATTTGGATTAATATAATTTTTGGCATTTTTTCCCTTTTTGGTCATTGAATTTCATTTAGTGTTGGTTATGAAAGAGATTTTTAACGAATCTTTTATAAAAAAAACTATAGCAAAATTTTTCATTTCGAGCCGAGCCGAGCCTGACGAGCCCGAGCCGAGCTTCGAGCCCAATAGTATTGTTTTCGAGCCAAGCTTGAGCCTAAAATTCCTAGCTCGGCGAGCCTCGAGCCAAAGCTTAGCTCAATTATACTGTTTCCGAGCCGAGTCGAGCCTGTAGTTTAAGCTTTGGTCAAAATGATCCTAGAAAGCTGAGTTTTTTATTTTAAAGATCGGTGTGAGTGTTTCTATTTCATGATCTATGGTGATTCCTATTATATTAATGGAGTAACTAATGAGGTTGGTTAAAATGACACGAGTAGTGGCTTGAAGTCGGCATGACTGTATGCAACTTCCCCTTTATTTGACCGTAGTACAATAGATCATGAAATATATTTATCCAAAAAAAACTTAGCCGATAACCTTTTTAAGTTTTAGTCATTGAACCATTTCTTCCAAGGTATGTATTTCATATATTACAGCTTAATTTTAATCATTGAAGTGAAATGGATTGTCTTTTAGTAAAATCCCACATTAGTTTTTAGTCATTGAACCATTTCTTCCAAGGTATGTATTTTACTTTCCAATCTATTAATGATCAGTAATTTGTGATGATGTACGTGTCCTCTGTTTACATAGAAATGATGTCTCTTTGGTCTGAGAGGAAAGCGTGTGGGAGGAACCGAGGAAGGTAAGTCATCCATGTGTTTGATAATATGCATCATAGAACTGTTTAATACTTTAGCCATGTAAACACAAAGTAGTACACATTGATGGCTGTAATCATGTTATTATTCTTTAGCTTTTATTATTATTATTATTATTCTCATCAACAAACAACCTTTGTGGAAAGGTAAAACCATTCTGAAATCTGGGAAATTTATAAACTTTCACTGCAGTTTCCATTATGCTTGCAGCCTTACACTTGCTGAAATGATGGCATTCTTCAAAATGAAGGCAATCATATTTGACTGAAAATAGATTCCTTTATCAACGGTTACCCTTTAACCACCCTTTGCCAAGATTGTGTTTTGCAATAAAGTCATGCATGATGGTATAAAATTAGGGAGGTAAATGAGACGAGGCAGATCGCGAACTGCTCGAATGTGATCGGTCGAAGTTCAATCAACACTCAACTCACTTGGACTCGACTCAAGTTCGAGTTTTTAATGAGTCAAGCTACTCGATGTCCATCTCAAAAAGCTCGCCAGCTACTCTAAAATAGATTATTATTATTATTATTATTATTATGGATGTAAATGAGACGCGATAGATCACGAGCTACTCAAGTATAACTCAAATAAAGCTCGGTCAGCACTCAGCTCGACTAGACTCAACTTCGAACTCGGCTCGAGTTGTTAACGAGCTGAGTCGAGCTCAATACTACTCAGGCTCAACTCAAGTTGAACGAGCTCGAACTCGGCTCGAATTTTTAACGAGCCAAGTCGAGCTCAGCACTACTCGGGCTTGACTCGACTCGTTTACACCCCTATATAAAATGATAGTTATTGTGGGAACTGATATGGAAAGGACTATAAAATAGCAAAAAGAAATAAAATAAAGTGAAGGTATAAAGCATCACTGATACAAATACTGAGTGCTACCATATTCTGCAGAAGATAAGGGAACTTTAGCTTGTTCTGATTAGTTAAGAATACTCCATATATGCTGACAACATAGTGCATGCTAAAGTTTAGAACTTTCATGATATTTAGTTCTTTGACACTAAAGTTATATGCCAATATTCTCTTTAGTTGAAAGTTTAGAACATAAACAAATGGTATTATATTCCACTTCTTTTACTTTGCTCAAGCTTTACCTAATTCTATCTTTGGCACTTGGCAGGGTATGAATTGCATACGATGTTATTCGGTCCGGGATGAATGTCGAATACTCATACTCGAATACGTACATCTAACACGAATACTTTAAAGAAAAAGCCTAAATCCTAAACCTTTTTGCTTAAAAGCTTTTCCCCCTCTTGAAAGTGGACTTGGTACTTGCATATTTGTACTGTTGAATGCCTGTGTCAGCCATGGAGTTGATGGAATGATGGGGAAGATTAGCTTTTTATCTTTTGAGTGTCTTTCTTTTAGGCAGGCATGTTTTGAGGATAAGAAAAATCCCACTTTATTGCTATTATTTAACATTTCTTTTTTAATCTTTCCCTCAAAGCAGCCTTTGCATGCACTAAACTCTGTTACTAATAGGCTTAAAATAGGTTTTAAAGTAAGTTTCTTTGGTAGCATTAGGCATGAACAACTTTGTTTTACAAATATGGGAAATCATCTGCATGCGCATCGACACCTGCAGTAGCACTCTTTCAAAGGCATATATTCTCTGAAAAAAAAAACAACGTTGCTCTTTCACTTATTCCATGGCAATCAAGGCTACACTATTACATTGTCTTCCCCCTAGAAGTGAGATGTGGTCAATTAGAACCAGAACACCCCACATTTCTTTCTATCATTCTCCACTATCACCCTTAACCGTTGCTCTCGGTCCAAATCAGAAAGAGTGAACCTTCCAAAACGTCAACGACCACTGTTATTCCACTTTTCCCATCAACAGTATTACTTGGACCAACTCCCAAAAGAGATAATATCTTTATGTTATCAACATAATATGCTCCAATGAACATCATTCCCGGATATTTCTACATCTATACAGCACATGTGGTGAAAACACACATCATGGACAACCTTAGCAACACCGACACTGGAGTATCAAAGTGTTTGATATGAACATCAAGAGAATTGATGTGGGGCTCTAGAATTTGATGTTTTGTTCAATGATAAACATTCAATAGTTTTACATGTCACAAATTCACATTGAAGTTTTGGTTATATGATATCATCATATAATGTAGTCCAAAACCATATACATCTGCTGCATCATAGTCTGCTATGGATTTTTAGGAAAAGCATGATGACTGATGAGAAACAAACAGATCTTTTCTTCATACATTTATATGCCTTACTGTGTAGAATAAATGAGCCTTTCATTATTACAACATCTATGTCTGCTTCTCTGAATAATGAAAGGGTCCAAAGGGTGGGTGGGCACTGGGCAGGTCTCTAGCCTGTGTCATCATCACTGTCCACCATTTCCATTATAACACTGAGAGTCAGATTTGAATAAATTAACAGAGAAGTCAGGTCATAATTAAATATCATTCATGGTGGATCCCAATCCAAGGGCCCCTATGTATTTACTAACCCACACCCTCTTCTGTTGTTTTTCATATGACCCTTTTGGCTTTTCATTAAATATAGGCAGCCTAACCCTATTGATGTTCAAAAACAACAGGTTGTTACCATGTCACATGATAGTGATAACTTAAATCTCGAGTCGAGTCAGATTGGACCGTGTTTCGCGCTAAAAACTCTCTCGATACTGTTTTTTTTCATTCATCTCCTTAGCATTGTTGTCTTATCCCTGTGCTGAAACATAATTTGAAATGGGGCCTAATAGCCATGGATTGTAGTTTGTACTTGTAAGTTTCCAACTATTTCTAGAAAACCAGATGATGATAATATAGAAAAAATACAAACAACTTGCTGAAAACCTGTTATAATAGGGCCCCATGTTTTTTAGCTGATAGCATTTAGCATCCTCTCCTATTAGTGGACAAAACACCAAAAATATTTCCTTATCATGTGAAAGATTGAAAAAAAAAAGTAGATGATAGTGTTTAATTATATTCACATGTTTGAAATTACCTTGAACCTTCCAACATGTTTGATTGATTGAATGATGAAAGATGTTTCACATTTGATGTAATCTTTTAAGATTTTGCACTGATCCTTCCTCCATTAGGAGCAAGAATTAAAGATTGATTAGACAGATAACAGTGCCATTAAAGTGGAGGCAGCTGGTCAAGCCTTCTTGAACACTGCAGAAACACAGTTCCTTTCAATTCATTTTATATATATATCATGAGTGCAAAAAAGCATGGTGTCAAAATCATCTATCTGGAGTTGTGATTTTTATAGGGATAAAATTTTTTGCATTGTCCATTCCATTATTGGTGGGCCAAAATCTTTTCCCTATCCCTCTGCATATGCATAATGAATTGTATTGAGAGACAGCACAATATGTTATTATCATGCATTTGTGATGCTGGACAAGTAGTACCATATATTTTTTTTTCTTCCAATTTATCTGGTCCAAAAGAGATGTCTGATTCTTTTGTAATGTCATCTTCAACTCCATGCTCATATGTCTTTGTCACTGTTAGAATGTACAACTTTGAAAGAAAGGGGAAAAAAAGACAAAAGGAGACAGAAAATGGGGGATACAGATGAAAAGAACATAGTACAGACCATCTATCTTTGTTTCTTGAAACAAGTCATTGCATTTACATCAGGAAATCACTTTAACAATTTTTAGGTGTTGTAGCAGTAGTCTGTCTCCAATCCAATGTTATCTCAATATTGTATGCAACACTTGTTAGGTCAAGTGGTAAAGAGATTAATACCACTACAGTAAAAAAATTAATTTGAATACGGTGAATAGAAATAACGAGGTTTAGAGAGCTTACTCCCAAAACGAAATTTAACTTGACTCGACTTATGATCTAATATAGACATTTGGACTATCAGACACATGAAAATCTATATATGTTAGATATCATGTCTGCCAACTTTCCTCAACCCCATCAAAACTACAGGAATGATTTGTGGTTGGCCTTTTAAACAAAGTATGGTACTATTTACAATGGTTGCCTAGTGTTGACAGGATGGTACTGTTTACAAACACTTTCAAACAAAGTATCCATTGTATATATAGATATAGATATGATTAGTTTCAACAATATAAGAGTTTTTAAGTTTTGCACATTTTTTGGTTCGTTGAATAGGTGAAATAGATGGCTGAGACAGTAGAATATGTGAAGATTATCACATGAAAAAAAGAGTAAGAAGTTAATTTCAATCATCCAGTGATCCAAAAAACGTAATAATTTTTACATTTTCTACAGTTAATTTGATCCATCCATTTACCATCATTCAACAGTTCAAAAAGTAAATCATGATGATTTTTATCCGATGAAGGGGGAGTTTGGTTAGCATCCACAATGACCAAGAACATATTGGTAAAAGACCTTATGGTCACATGGCACATGGATTCATTGAGTTAGTAGATAAAGCTGATGTTTACACTTGCACAACAATCTATCACATTTGCACTAAATAAATGCCCTTTTCTCTAACCTTTAGCCTTACTCCACCCAATTGCGATCCTATGTAAAAAAAGTAATCTCATGGCATTGGAAGGTCACTGAAATTCCAACATAAAGATCATAAAAAAATAAACTCTCATTGTGTAAGATATGATTTCAAGGTGAATGGTTTAAGCACACTTCCTTTTTGGGAGTTTGTGGGATGCCTAGACCCACCAATTCCTTTTCAAAAAGAAAATTATATAACCCATCACAATTCATTGTTTAATCAAATTAGGGTGGTTAGAAACCCTAAAAAATTACCATGATACATTGAAAGCAAAAGTTTCCACTTCCCTCCCAACAAATAAATGCCATTGAAGATTGAACCTTCTTTCTTTATGCTCCCTACCATTGAAAATGAAGAAATGAGCTAAACTTGATTTTATTCCCATGAACTCAATTGTAATATTCCCTTTGTTATTTTGAACATCAATTACATTCTCTTATTTCCATATTTGTGACTCAAGCTTCCCACTTATTAAGAAATAATACAATGGGGTCCATCCCAATTTTAATTTGACCTAACTTTGGTCCATCAATTATCATAATTCATGCCTTGTGAAATACGGGTGGGAGTAGGGACATTATATTTAAAGAAAAGGGATGGACAAAAAAATTGATTCAATAATCAAAATCTAACTTATTGGATATATCTCAAGGAGCAAGTTCTATTAACATTGTTTTTCATTTACAAAATTCAAACTCAACTTTAAGGAACATCTAACTCTTTTCTCATAAATTTTTTTTTATCTCGAATATAAAATTTGAAAAATGAAATTATTTAGAGATAGAAAGAGGGGAAGGGGGCAACAAAAATCAATTCCAAATGATGGAGTTAGTGAAAAAAAAATTATGAGTGCCTCTTTCACAAAGTTAGGGTTTCCATCAAAGGAGGGGTCCATGATCCTTCTTGATTGGATTAATATTCTATGCTTTTGTACTGTCCATTGCTTTGGTTACCCCACACCCAACTGAATACTTATCGAATATGATTTTTTATCAATGAAGAGGACAACTTATTTGACACATATCAATCCCTTTGTACTAAATCTCCAACACCTTTAAACCATAAATATTTTCTTTAAAAACTAATAATAATAAGCATTGTCCTAGATTCTTATAGAATTCTTTTCAAACAAAATTACCATAATTAATTTTAAGAAATAGCGAAAATCGGAAAAGAACTTTGGCTCGAGTGTAAATTTTTACGGGAGTCAAATCAGGTCGGATTATAACTAATTTGTTTTTACTTTATTATTATCTTGTTAAGGGATCTGACTAATCAAAATAGATCTCGATAATAAAGAGAATTATCTAAATTATTATCCAAATTAAATCGAATTGTTTTAAGTTTACATTCAAATAAAATCAATTTCGAATACAAATAATGAAATGTTAGAGACAATCCTAGTCAAGTGTCATTATCTTGGTAGTCGGCATTTTGTTGGCTAGGTAGGTGTGTAGTGTGTACGTGACGATGAATTCGAGCATTTGTCTATTATAATTGTTATTATATTTTGGCAGATAAATAAAAGTAACATTATTTTGGTTTATGTATTAATGTCAAACAACAATTAGGGAATTGGTGACCCACAATGACATTGATGTGTGATTCTATGGGAAATGGGACCAAAAACAATGAAGTTGTGTTTTTTAGTTCATTCATGCATCTTTTTCTTGAAAGTGAGGCATGAGCTTGTGTAGCTCGTCATTGCCTTTCTTGACCATTTAATTTCATATATATATATATATATGATCAACTTACACAGTGCAAAATCCTTTAAGTTTTACACATTTTTTTGAATCGTTGGATGGGAAAAATGGATGGCTGAGATTAGCTCCTTACTTTTTTCCCCCGAGTGATAATCTTCACATATTTTACTGTTAATCTTATCCCTCCGTTTCACTCAACACTGTGTAACTGGATCCTATCCCATATATATATATATATATGATCAACTTACACAGTGCAAAACTCTTTAAGTTTTACACATTTTTTTGGATCATTAGATGGGAAAAATGGATGGCTGAGATTAGCTCCTTACTTTTTTTCCCCGAGTGATAATCTTCACATATTTTACTGTTAATTTTATCCCTCCGTTTCACCCATTCAACGATCCAAAAAATATATAAAACTTAGAGAGTTTTACACTGTGTAACTGGATCCTATCCCATATATATATTTTATGCACTGATGATGGTGGTGGAAAATTTATTTTTCACAAACGTATAATTTTTAGGGTTTTAGTGATTGTGGTTAGTTATTAAGGTTTAAAATGTATGAGTTAGGGTTTAGAACCTTAAAAAAACATAACAACTTTAGATACTCACTAGTGAAAAAAAAATCCCACTAATAATGCATCAAATAATCACCCTATATATGCATATATCCTTATGTTTGATAAAAAAACTGAAAAACTAGTCTAATCGAACAATAGTGTTAATTTTTTCATTAAATTGTTGGTTGAAATCAACAGTTCAATAATTTGTATACTATGAATTAATAAAACTAACAGTTCGTGTGTGTATTAGCTTAAATTTTTTTGTGTAGAATGAGGACCATATTGTGATAGAATAAAATAAATATTAATTTCTTAATTTTCATAAGGTGTAATGATAAAAATTCGTAATTCGACCATATAAAAGAGTTGTTTCTAGTTCATGCTTTTGATTTTTTTGGGGTATTTAATAATCAAATATATTTAAGTTAATTTAATTTTTATAAATATAATACATTTTTATTTTCTAATAAATATTGATTCTCAAAATTTTAAATTGATCAAAATCATAACTCAATTCATTCTATCAATCGATCTAGTTTTTATAGAAAAAAAGATAGATTCACTTACACAAGTGTAAAACTATGTAAATTTTACGCACCTCCACATAAGTTTTTACGATTGACACATATCAATATTATTATGCATGCAAATTTTTGAGTCAATCCGATATCACTTTTTTGTGTAATGTATTGACTAATATATATATATATATATATATATATATATATATATATTATTACGGTTGAAAAGTTCTTATATAAAATAAATAGTTACTGATTTTCAGTTTACTCAAAACTTGACATATATTATCTACATAAAAAGAACATAAAATTTAATGACTATACTATTAAGAAAACCAATGATAAGTTTTTTTTACAGATGTATATAAATCTCACTTAATTTTATATCAAAATTAATAAAAGTGGATCCCTCCCATTATATATGTGTGCATTTGGGATTCCAATGTATAATACACCACTCAAAACTAAAAGACTTTGGTAATGGAGAGGTGTTATTAAAATATATAAATAAATTAGTACTTAATTTCCCTTTTGACAATCCCAACAATCTTGAAAGATACCATATTTTATGTGCTTCTATTTGCTTTTTTTATTGGAATTGAATCTATTCCTTGAGAAATTATCAACCATTTAATAAATAATCATTTAAACAAATCTAATTACAAATTTATTATTAGTAATATTTATTTTTTTAATGTTGAGACCAAAGTGGTATGATGCTAAAGTTCAATTTAAACAAAAAAAAAAAATAAGATGACGGTTCCCTAGTCACAAGGAGTTATATTCCCAATATTCTTGTGTGTTAGGTTATGCATGTTGTCATCTTTTTAGCATAGATTTTATAAGGGACACAACTAAGCATGTGGTTCAATTTTAAGCCTATGTGTTTCCCACCAACAAAGGCCACTCAAATAACAATTGGTATTTTGTGTCAAAAAATAATAATAACAATTGATATTTGTGAAATTATTTTCATAATAAAACCTTAAATGTATCTTATTGATACATGAAAATATGCATGAACGGAGTTAAATTCAAACATTGGGAGGGACAAGAGTCTGTTAGGCCTTTAAATTTAAAATTTAAGCGGAAAAAATGTCTTAGTTGACTATTATTTAAACTAAAAAGGACCTAAACTATTATTATACCAAAAATTTATTTTAAAAAAAACTAATCAAAGATATGTGATAGTTTACTAAACTTACAAGTTTTGCACTTTTTGGATAGTTAATTTAATTGAATTTAATGGATGAGATTAAAATTTTAAATTAAAAATAATTTATTTTTAAATATCTAGTCATTTTCTACCATTAATCTCATCCACCCATTTTCACTTATTAAACGATCCAAAAACGTATAAAATTTTAAAATTCTACCATGCTTTTTACATTGTGACAACAATTTCTATCCATATATATATAGTTAGGATCAACTTACACAATGTAAAACTCTTTAAGTTTTACACTTTTTTGAATCGTTAGATGGGGGAAATAGATGGATCAGATTAACTCCTTACTCTTTTTTTTTTCAGTGATAATCTTCACATATTTACTGTTAATCTCATTCGTTCCTTTCACTCATCTAACGGTCCAAAAAACGTATAAAACTTAAAAAAAAATTACACTGTGTAAACGGATCCTATCTCATACACACACACACACACACACACACATATATATATATATATATATATATATATATATATATATGAGAAATGTATGTATTCACTTATTAAAGAAAAATCGAAGTTTGCATTTTTTTTCAAATATAAAAGGAGACCGAAATCGGTACATTAATTTTTTATACGCATGTAATGGTGCCCCTTCCAAAGTTTTTTTTTGGTACAATAACATTTAAGATCTTTTTAGTTTAAATAATAGTCAAATAAGGTCTTTATCTTTCTAATTTTTATATTTAAAGGTTTAATAGACTTTTACCCTTTTCAAAAAATTTTGGGATAATAATATTTAAGGTCCTTTTTAATTTAAATAGTAGTCAAATATGATATTTATCCCTCTCGATTGTTAGATTTAAAGGCTTAATAAACTTTTGTTTCTCTTAATATTTAATCTTAATTTCGTTCTTATATATATTTTTTAAACAGTGTAGCCAAACTATCAGGAGGGAACTCAAAATTAAGTTTGCATCTTTCTTCTCCCTGTAAGTAAGAATTTTTAATGATTTATTATGGTTAGGAAAGAGAAAAAAATGACAAACGACATTTATATAGGACAATATCTCCATAATTTGGAGAATGGACAAAAAGGAATCAACCAAAACTTTATTTTCTTTTTATTCTATTTTTTCTTTGAATAAATTTGTGAGTAAAATAAAAAAAACAAAAATAAGAACAAAAAACAAGCATAAAAGAAGAAAGTGAGGAGAAAAAGAGGAGGGTTTATATTTATTCCGAATATGGATTGTGTACAATACTTTTATCAAATCTTTTGATAAGATTTTTATCATGATAGACATTCATATAAATAAATATTCATAACATTTATTTATTTTTAACCAATTGTTAGTTTTAGTAAACAATGAGGAAACTTAAAGAAATTATAAGGAGAATTTATAAAAAAAAAATAGAATTATTACATTGATCAAACATTTTTCTTTTGAAAATCATTAAAGTGACTAGTCATTTAAAAGTAGAACCATATATGAAAAAAAGTCAAATGTTCTATTTGACAACTAACATATAGTTGAAAATATATTATATTAGTTTATTTGATTAGCTGATTGTATTGGCTGATATTTTATTCGTTATCAATATTTGACATTTGCTTATATGTATTTGATTATGAAAATTAGTTTTTTATAGTTCATGTTCATTTTATGGTCTATGTTCGAAATTCAAGATTTTCTCTCCCAACAATATCGTTTCCAAATATATATGAAGAATGAATATATTAATTTCTTATTTATAGAGTTATCTCTTTAATATAATTTTATTTATTATTAAATTTAAATACTTTTAAACATGTGTATTAATCTCATCTATTTAAAGAAAAATAATTATTTAATTATATATGAGAATAAATCTTTCTTCTTAATAATAATAATAATAATAATAATAATAATAATAATAATAATAATAATAATAATAATAATAATAATAATAATAATAATAATAATAATAATAATAATAATAATAATAATAATAATAATAATAGGTGTCATAAAGGGACATATTGGCCCTGTTTGGCAATTAGCGGATAGCTGATATCGGATAGCGGATTGCATTAGCTGATAGCTAATAGTTGATTGCATTAGCTGATTTGACTAGGGGATTGTATTAGCTGATTGTATAAAAGTGTTTGGTAAAATTAACTGATAGCTGTTAGATTATTTAAACAAGTAAAATGACATATAATGACATGTTTATATTAAATACTTGTTTGAATAGTTTATTAGTTATCAATATTTTGTATCTAATTATTATTAATTAAATTTATAAAATTATTTTTAATATAAATTTTCTAAACATATTCAAATGATTTATATATTAATTTATTATTTATATAATTATTTTAATATAATTTAATTAATTAATAAATTTAAATACACATATTAATATGTGATAATAAAAAGAAAAAAAGTAAATAGGATTAGCTTATAAATAGGGTGAGAAAATATTTAATTTAGGTTATTTTGAGATTTTTGGTAACTGGTAAGGGTAAAAGAGTCTTTACAACTTTAATATCAAACCTCAATCTGCTCTTTCAATCCGCTATTTATCAAACAACAATATTAGCGGATTTGACTGGTTAAATCTCTAATTATGCCTCAAACCTCTAATTTTTCCCAAACCTGGCCACGGTCGTTCAATTTGACAAGGTGGGGCTCAAAAGGGGCCTAATAATAATCCTTCAAAAATGAAATCTTTATGTTTTATAATTATATCTTTTAAATTAAAATACATATCCATCAATTTCTTAACACGTGTACGAAATTTTTAAAAAAATATTATTGAACCTTATTATCGTCGCTATTTATTTTAAAATTAAAGTGTCTTGCAATTTCGTACGTTCTAATTTAATTATAAAATAATATTTTAGTTTGACTTTAATTTGAATAAATTCATATATATTTGTAGAATACACTACTCTAACTCGAATTATTTAAAAAGAACAAATATAACACCATTCTTTACCATTGAAATAACTCAATAAATTCCGTGCCTACATTGTTATATAGAACATATATAGTTCTGAATTTCCACTTTGTTGGACAGAGTTGAGTCCTTTGATGTTTTGGTTGTTGAGAGCGAAATTAATGAAACAGTTGAGCATGTTGTTGGGGAGCGTTGATAGGTAAGGCCAAATATATAAACCAAGAACTATATGATATGGTTACTCTGAAATACAACGATCAGATTTAAATTAATTTAAAATTAAAAGAGCCGTATAAATTTTTTAAATATGACTGTATGAAATAAATTAAATCGTAAATTGTATATTAAAATATAGAATTGTAATAATAATAAAAAAGCATGCATGAACTATAAAAGTGAGAAGACATTTCAAAATTCATGAACCCTAATGTCACTTTCAGCTGATTATTATGATAAATAGCAACCAAACTTTGTAGTCATCTCCTTTACCTTATCTTCTTAATTTTTTCCAATATATAAGCATGTGAACACGTTAATTAACACACGTCATAAATGTTTATTATCTATGCAAATTTAGTTTTAAAGTGCATTTATAATATCAAAATATTAAATTATTATTTTAATATTATGAATAGTATCAAAGGCATTTGAGTTTAAATAAATGGTCTTGATATGTTTATTATTATGTCACTTTCCGTTGTGGTAGATATGCGTTCATGGATACGTTTTTCACGACGTTCGGCTTTGATTTGCAGATTGTCAGTGGTCTTCAGTAGTTTGATCTCATTTGTGGTTCGTTTACCGATGCAATTAGATTTGTTTTATGAAGCAACCTCCAAGATTGTTGGTTTTTCTCACCACTCCTACTTCAATCCTGAAGCGTGTAGGTGGACAAAGACAGGAAGTCTTATTTTTTGCTTCTATTTCTCCAGTGTTTCATCTTTATCATTGTGTTGCGGCCTATTAGACGTGTGGCACGTTCTCCACTGTTGTGGTAGATCTGCATTCATGGATGCGTTTTTCACGACGTTCAGCTCTGATTTGCAGATTGTCGGTAGTCTTCAGTAGTTTGATCCCTTTTGTGGTTCGTTTGTCGATGCAGTCAGATTTGTTTTACGAAGCTACCTCTAAAATTGTTGGTTTTGTTCACCACTACTACTTCAATCTTGAAGCGTGCAGGTAGATAGAGACAATAAGTCTTATTTTCTGCTTCTATTTCTCCAGTATTTCATCTTTATCACTGTTTTGCAGCCCACTATACGTGTTTTGTTGGTCTGATGTTTTTATTTTTCTAATTTTTTATTTAGATTTATTGTGTGTTTATTTTTCTATTACAATTTTATTTCTTTTGGATTGATTCTCTAATTTAATTTCTAATAAAATTCATCTTACATATTGTTAGAAAAATATGTACTAAACTAATTAAGTTTAGTTCAAGTAATTTGCGATAATATATATAAGGACACGATGTCAAGTATATTTAAACATTTATTATTCTCCGATTTATGGTGATGAAAATTTTGAGTAATATAAACCTATATTAAAATGTATGTTGAAAATTTATTAAATAAATTAACGAAATTCAAGTATTATTTATTGAAAAAACGGTAAATGTTAAAAAAATTGTGATAATAATTGTAAAGATTCTTTTTTAAAGATCTCATTAAAAAAAACTCTCTAATTTCATTAAAAAACCCTCTAATCTCACGGAGAAAAAGATTGTTTAATTTTATTCGTGAATTAGAGTAATACACGAACTTACAAACACTACACCAGATTGGGTCCATAGCGGCGCATTTCGCGGCGTTTTTAGGAGAAACGCCACGAGTATTTGACACATATCGACGTTTTAGGGGAAAATCGCCGCCAAATAGACATCTTGCGGCGTTTTGTAATAAACGCCGCGAAAGACAAAGAAACGACGGCGTTTGTGTATAAAAACGCCGGCAAAGGTTATAGGATTCAGTGGCGCATCTTGTAAACGTCGTGAGAAAGGGATATAACGGCGTTTTTTCAGAAAACGCTGCGAAAGAGTTCAGAGAAATAAGGGCGTTTTCGTTGAAGCGCCGCGAATAACTTGAAAAGGCGGCGTTTTTTAAAAAAAAACGCCAGGATAGGCTATATTAAATGAAACGCACCGTTTCATTGGATCAGTATTATTACTCGTGAACTAAAATCCCTAGCCCCCAATCCCCCCTCCCCTCCCGATTATCTCCCTACTACCGTATTCCCTTTGTCGTTCACCGTCCGCCGCGCTGTCGTTCACCGTCCGCCCGCTGCCCGCTGTCGTCCGCCGCTCCGCTACAGGTAACACTTGATTTACATTTTTGGGTATTTTAAATTTCAGATCTAAAACTCAGCCTTGGGTTTATATTTTAAGTTTAAAATTATGTATTTATATTTTAATTTTTAGAAAGTAAATATGTATGCTAATGTATATTTTTACATTTTAATGTGTATGAAAAATTACTCTTATTAGTTTATTTCGTTCAAAATTATTAAAAAATTAATAACTAATAATAATTATGCCGATAATTTGTCACAAAAATAGGATTTGTTTATTTTAAATTTTAATCAAAATTCAGAAATTATGGGTAAAGTTAATTTAGGTCAATCTTCATATTTAAAAATATATAAACTATTTTTAAGTTGAAAACTATATTTATTTAATCTGTTCCTTACACGATTTGTTGGAAAAACTAGAAACTCCAAAAACTTAGATTCACGGGATTTGGATTGAAATAATACGAATCATATAATCAAATAATTAAAATTACTTGTAAAAATAGACAGATTAAGAAATTTATAATAAAATTGGGTTAATATTTAGTTATGGACCCATCATTTATAGCTTAAGTATTACCGACTTTTTACGTATTTAAAACCCTTTGTATTTGTAAATAAACTAAAAAAATATTTATTGAGATAAACCACACACTTGATTGAGTATGGACGACTCAAAGAATAAAGAAGTCATGTACAACTTGTTGAGATAAACCATAATAATTTGTAAAAGTTAAATGTTTAAAAATTAAAACTAAAAAACTGTTCAATTATGACTATAGATATCTCTTTAAAGTTGAACAAAGACTTTACATTATAACAAAAGTTTAGGTTGTTGTCATTATGTAATGTGCACTAAACTGTTGAATGCGTGATAATGTACTAATGTAGTTGTTCATTGTTTTTCTTGTCTGATGATGAAACCTACGTGCTATAGCTTAGAATAATAGTGAAACCTAAAACTTAATCCTACAAGGGATGATGAAACCTACGTGCTATACATTGAAACCTAAAAATTAAAACTATGAGAGGATGATGATTCTGTATTTTGAGATTAGGACATAAGATTTTTTCCATATGAGCTATACATGTTCTGAAAGAGAATGTGGAATTATTCCAGTAGTAGCTCCCAATATGCTTAGATTATATTTGATCATAATTTCTGTGCTAATTTTTTTTGAATAAAAATGTTTATAGATTATTATCTCTAGTTCTATTAATGAACAATTGAAATGTTTATTACATAAATACAAAATAGATAGGGGTTGGATGAATTTGTCAATTGTTAGCATCGACTATCGAAATGGAGTAGAAACCTTTCTAAATTTTACTTTTGCAAATGCAAGCCAAGAGAATATGATTTTTGCCCTTGTAAAGTGTGCATTAATAGATATTGGCATAGTCGTGAAGTTGTTCTCGAACATCTTATTGTAAATGGCTTTATCCTGGGCTATAAGAAATGGATATGCCATGGAGAAATTACACCTCGTAGAACTTCATCCACGACTAATTCTGGTTATCTTCCTATTTTTCATCGACGATCTCCTAGAGAAGATGACATGGAGGGTATGTTGCGAGATGCATTTAATATGCATGGTTATCAACAATTTGCTAGAGAAGATGACTATGAGATTGGAGTCAATAATTCCACCGAGATGGGCAGAAGTGGACGTGATGAAGAGCCAAATGGAGAAGCGGCAAAGTTTTATAATTTGCTTCAAGAAATGAATGAATCACTTTACGAGGGATCAAAATATTCTAAACTCTCCTTTTGCATTCGCCTTTTCCACTTAAAATGCTTGGGAGGGTGGACGGGCAATTCTTTCACTCTGTTATTAGAATTTTTGGGAGAAATGTTTCCTTTTGCAAAAATCCCTCAATCCAGCAAAGATATGAAGAAAATGATAAAGAATTTGGGCATTGGTTTTGAGAAAATCCATAGTTGTTCCAATGATTGCATGTTGTATTGGGGTGATCGGATAAACCAAGAGTCTTGTCATGTATGCGAGAAATCTAGGTGGATGAACCGGGATGCAGAAAATGTACTTAAGGACGAAGTTGAAGCACACTCAATGAAGAAGCCAGTAAAGATTATTCGATATTTTTCTTTAATACCTCGGCTTCAAAGGCTTTTTATGTCTTCGAAGACTACTGAGTCTTTGAGGTGGCATCATGATAGACGAACTGATGATGGGTTATTAAGGCTTCCTGCGGATAGTTTAGCTTGGAAGTCATTTGACCAGAAATATCTAAGTTTTGCAGGAGATCCTCGAAATGTCAGGCTCGGTCTTGCGTCTGATGGGTTTAATCCATTCAAAATCATGAGTACCTCGTACAGTACATGACATATTCTGCTTGTTCCATACAATTGAAGGAAAAAAGGACATGTTAATTTGTTTTATTACTTGATTATCAGGCAAAATTGAAGGAAAAAAGGACGGAGTTTCAAACTGCAGCCTCGACCGATTCTTCTATTAATGTGGATGAGATCGAACATCAAGTTATGGAAGAAGTTTTGGGTCCTGAACGTTATGGTCGGGTTCGATGCCAAGGATCGTTTATCGCCCCAAAGAAATTTTTTGGTGCTATTTCGTCCTACTACACGCCATCACAGAGCCAGTCTGAGAAGGAAAAGATTACTCGCTTAGAAAACGAAGTAACTGAAGTGAAGGCTCAATTAGAAGCGAACAACGTGGCGAGAGACAAAAGAGTAACTGAACTGACGGCTCAATTAGAAGCGAACAATGTGGTGAGAGACGAAAGAGTAGCGGAGCTGGCATCGTTTTTTCAGAGCCTCAAAGATAAATTTGAAGAAATGATGGGAATATTCCAACAACATCGACCATCGAATCCCTCATCTTAGTTTGGTTTTGTTTATTAAGTATATTTATGAACTAGATTTGAATTAATTTTTGAATGAAACTTGAATTTTTTTGTTTAATTGAATTATACAGATTTTGAGAAATTGTGTTACAGGTTATTGTTGTTGTATTACTGATGTATGTAAAAAAAATTAATAGAGATTGAACCTATCCCGACGTTTGTATAAAAAAATGCCACCTTTAGTCCAAGTCTATCCCGGTGCTTGTGTTAAAAACGTCGTCGTTGTGCGCTCTATGCCGGCGTTTGCTTTTAAAAACGCCGCCTTTAGTCCAAGTTTATCCCGGCGTTTGTGTTAAAAACGTCGTCGTTGTACGCTCTATGCCGGCGTTTGTATGAAAAAACACCACATTTGTACAATGCTTTACTTTATCCCGTCGTTTGTGCTACAAACGCCTCCATAGCTTGTACAATAGCGGCGTTTGTAATACAAACGCCGCGATAGAGCATGGTACAAATGTGGCGCTTTTTCATATAAATGCCGCGAATTTTCCCGACGCAATTACTGTCGGCGTTTGTCGCGGCGTTTTTCATGTCGCCGCGAGGTATTTTGGCGGCGCTTAAAAACGCCGCGAAATGCCTAAAAACGCGCCGCGAAAGACCCAGTCTAATATAGTGAAATAGCATTTGTTACACATAAATCCAAATTCCCATACTACACTAAAGAAACCCTAACACCCAAACTCTAGCAAGAGACACAAACACCCAACGCAGAGAAAATTACTCATTAACCCACATGATTGTAAAGTTTGTAGTTTAATTCTTGATAAACTTTTTTTGGATTAAATTAATTTAAATGTATATATCAATTAGTCACTAGTGTAATCATAAATGACTTGTATAGTTATAATTATAATTGTTATGCCTCAATACATGTTTTCGGTGGGCTCACTTTCGGATTTAAGACCATTAAAAGTTATCTCAGAGTAGCACTTAATATTCGTCATCCCAAAATGAGAGTTTTCGAAATTTACAAGCCTCCACTGCAACTCTTTTAGTCTCTACACCACTGCAACTCTATTTTTCAGACCGCTCTCTACACTCAACTATCACGCCTCGACATATAATTATAAGTCTACTTTATCCGGTAATTTAGCCTATTACGTGATAGTCGAGTTTATTCTGTTAGCCCATCAATAGTCATCATGATGCTAGAATTAACACCTCCACTGATCAAAGTCTATTGCCCATTATAAATACCCCATATGTCTACAATGGAGAGGTCGGCACGGAATACAGAACGAGATGATATAACTTTTTCTTTTTTCTTTCTATCTCTCTTTTTTTCTTTTTTTTTTATTCTGACCACTACAATGTCAAGTTCTGATGTCTGCTCATTTAGACATCAATAATAATATAACAATTAAATAAATTTTTAAATTCTAATCTTATCAACTAAAAATATATTAAAATAATTTAATTTTTAAATAAAATTTGACTCATTCGAGTATTAATTTGATCAATAATTAGGCAATTTTAGAATAAAAATCCTTTTTTTTAATTATTATTTGGGAAAATAGCTCATAAAAAATATTATTTGGCAAAATGACCCCCAAACTTGCCACGTCGGTGGACATCGCGTTGTGTAAGACGCGAGGTAGGCTATCGCGTTCTACACAACGCGATTTCATTCTACGTGGCCTTGTTGTTTGTGTTAACGGTTTTACAGTACCTCGCGTTCTGCAGAACGCGAGGTACACGAGAATTTAAAAGGGCGGCTGAATATATCGCACAGACCTCGCGTTCTACAGGACGCGAGTTCTGTGCAATTCTGGGCTGAAGAACAAGGGAAAACAAGTGTGGGTAGGCATGTTCGAGCCCAATTTCGAGCGTGTAAATCGTATATTTTTAGCGATCATCGAGTTTGGGGTCGTAGTACTGAAAATTGTCTATCGTATGATACCAACATGGTTAATTTCCGTCCATTCTACAATGGTTTAAAATGGCTTCGAAAACCCTACGCTATCATCCTTTTTTGAATGAAGTTGCATTTGAACAAATGTCGATAGGCATGTTCGAGCAGATTTTCATACGTAGAAATTTTAATTTTTTAGGTAACATCGAGTTTGGGGTTGTAGTACTGGAAATTCTCTATCGTATGACATTGACACGGTCGATTATCATTCATTGTACACTGACTTAAAGTTGCTTCGAAAATACTATCATAACATATTTTTTTGAATGATTGAAAATATAAGATGACGTACTGTATAAATCGAAGTAGACAGACTTTATTGATTCGATTGTCATGGGCGAACTCGCATATACAAATTAAAAATAATTAATTAAGACGAGTATGTCAATTTGCCAAATAATATTTTTTAAGAGTCATTTTCACAAATAATTATTAAAAAAGGATTTTTCTTCTAAAATTGCCCAATAATTATGACTATATATGTAGAGGGTGACAAAAGAGTGAAAGAGGGAAAACGTGCCGTGGCGTGCGATGCGCCTCCTTCAACCACCGCCTCCTTTTCAGAATCCGCTTTGGTAATCCAACTTTCTCAGATAAGATGCTTTACCATTTACTTTATTTTAGTTTTCATTTTAAATTATAAAAACACTTTAAATAAAAATAAAATATACGCCAAACTAAATAAATAAAATCGAAAGATGCGATAATAGCAGAAAACTTTTTCGTACTTTTTGGCCACTATTTCTTCCCCCTTGTCCTTTTTTTTTTTTACCTCTTTTGGCTCTGCCCCAGCTTCCTTCTCGCTCATTCTAAATATACCTTTTTTTCTAAAATAATAATTTAATAATATAGAATAATTCAAATATATATATTTATATATTAATTCATTAAAAGTAATTATTTTTTTATAAATAGACAAACGATGAAAACATTTTATAGATAAATTAAATTATACTTTTAAACCCTAAACATTACATTCTAAATCACTAAACTTTAAACTCAATAATCTCTAAGGCTTAGTTTGTGGTTGCTTTTAAAAAGTGCGGTGAAAAAAGTGATTTTCAAACTAGCTGTTGAAAAGTAGTTTTGAAAAACTGGTTAGTGTTTGTCATTGATGTCAAAAAGTGATTTTGAGCAGATAAAATGTCTATTTTAGACATGATATTGAAAAGTAAAAGTAAATTTGGGTGGTTGTTCAAATTAATTAATGTTATGATTTATGAAATAAATCAATTTTAATTATAATAAAAAATTATTTTTTTATAAAATTTAATTTGAAAATATAAACTACATTCTAGATTATATACGAGCATACCACTTACACATTAATAATAAATATAAAATAAAGTACAAATAAAACAATTTTATTTTCAATATAAATATTATAAAATATATATTATTTTACAATTATATATGCATAAATATTATTTTAACAATAAATGATAATTAAATAATAAGGGTAAAAAAGTAATTTTATTTTCAAACTAGCTTTTCCACCCAAGAAGCTATAAAATTCAGCTTCTTGGTTTGGGTGGAAAAGCTAGTTTTAAAAGCAACCAAAAACAACCTGTTTTAACTAAAAGCACTTAAAAAAGTAATTTTTGGTTGCCAAACGCAACCAAAAACAGGCCCTAAGACTCTTAGGGTGCGTTTGGTTCACAGAATATATAATTACCTCTGGGAATGAGATTCCCGGAATGTAATATTACCTTGGGAATTTTACATTACTTTGTTTGGTTTATTTGGCAGGAAGTAAGATTATTGTGTTTGGTTGGAGAAATATAAGATTACTTAGAGGTAAAATTTACCAAATTATCAATGTGTTATATTTTCTTTCTGACATGTTAAACTTTCAATATTAAGTTAAAAATATCTACATAAAAAGTCATATAACTATTTTGTTATACTATCTAAAATTTACAAAAATTATATATTTATCATATCATTAATATAAATATTAGATTAAAAAATTAAAAATATTTTTTTTTATATTTTCATATCTTCGTTACTCTCTATTAACATAATTTTGTGAATTTTCAAATGTCAAACGTTTAACATGTTTAATTTCTTAATTTTTCTATTTCTTATGATAGATTGTCAAATAAATTAAAGTAAATAATAAAATAAATCTAAAAGTTGTAAAACAGTGATAAAAATTATAAATCATAAATTTAACCTACTAAAATGTTTTATAACATGATAAACATCTTATAAATCAAAGAATAAAATTAAAAACATCAGCTACTAACTTATTAATTCTCAAGCAAATATGCAATCCACCATATAATCTATAATCATCATAAATATAATATTAATAAAAATACATTAAATATTAAAACAATATTTAAATAAGTGTAACGACATTTAAGTATTAAATTAATATTGTGTTAAAATATTTAATTAATTTACACCACAAATAATTAATCATCTAATTAAAAATTCAAATAAAGGATCTATATGAACAAAATTCATTAACTTAAGGACAATATAGTCCAAATGTGTGGGAATTGACAAATACCTAAGAAATTGGTGGGAATGATATTCCCACCATTTAGGGGAAAAGTGGCACTATTGAGAAAAAATTATTACCCCATAGAGGGAATAGTCTCAAACCAAACATGGAAATGTTATTCCAGAAAAGATTATTACCAAAGGTAATAATCTTTTCCATGAACCAAACGCCCCCTTAAGGTTTTAAGTTTTACTTTTAGGTAAGATAGAGTGAAGGAAAAAGTGGTTTTGAAACGGTGCGTTTTGGGACGGGGGAGTGTGACAAGTAGTACTGCCAAACAGCGACATTTGCGCGCGTCCTACGTGTCAGCTTTTAAGACACAGCAGTCTCTTTCAGTCTGGTTGACTCCACGCGTTCCTCCCACGCTCCTATATCTAACTTTTTAGGCTTTACTTTCCTTAGCTTCTCTTTCCATCTATCTATCTGTCGGGTAGATGCCCCTCACTCTGTGGAGCCCCCACCTGTTTCCCCTTTTAGCTTTTTTAACTCCCTATTTATTTATTTATTAATATTATTTATGGTGATAGATTTTACTTCCATAAAATTTTGATGAATTTACAATTAACCATTTGTAACAAGAGCTGCCATTAATCTTGATTTCTTTTTTTAATCTATCAAAGTGAATCCAATAATTAATCATCAACGTTTTATAGGTTTATATTAGAGCATGAAAATTGTTTCATTTCAAAATTGATGATTAGACTTTCAATTAAACTAAGTTTTGTAATTCTTAATTATTGATACGTTAAAAAAAAATAAACGAGTTCAAATGAATTGTTCGATAAATTATATCATAGATATTATACGAGAAATTATATTATAGGTCAGACTCATCACATCATCCATAATTTCAACCAATAAAAAATATTCTTTTCATTATTTTTTTATTTCGTCTTTTTACCAAGTAAATTTTTATTTATAAATTTTTTTATGTCATATTTTTACCAAATGAAATATTTTTATCAAGTGAAGATTCATTTGGTAAAAATTATTTTTTTAGTTTAATTTACAGTAAATATAAGTAAAGATTCAATTAATTAAAAGACCACATGAAAAAATTTAATAAAATAAATTATTCTTATTACATTGAGATTGACGTGACAGGCCGGACCTATGATATAATTTTTCAAATTTTACATTGAATTTTAAAAATCCAAAAGTATCTAACTAAAAATTCAAAAAAATAATTATTTATATAATCAAGGATGTATTTTTTTATCAATACAATATTTTACCAATATATCATATAAAATATTAACAAATTTGATATAGTCAAATCTTAAATAAGTAAATTTGTGGTTTTTTTTATGAATAAATTATCATTTATTCGAAAAAATAAATCTTGAATAACTGTAACAAAGGGTTATGTAATCTATTGATAGAAAATTCAAAATAATTGCATAATCAAACTCTAATAAAAATCTATTTGAAAAAGAAATATCAATTTGTTTACACTAAACTAAAAATAAAAATACATATTAACAAAGAAAAGTGGAAGAAAAAAAAGCAAATTTGTTGCAATTTCATCCCTTCTTGAGTATTTTGATGAGCAAAACAATTGGGAAGAAAGAAAAGTTAAACACTAAGGACTAAAAGTTTAAAAAACCCAAACTAAATATTTAGAGAGAGAGAGAAAAAAAAAGAAAGAATTAATCTAATTAATTACAAAACTTCGGGAAATCCAACAAATTTTTCTTGATTTTTTTGGTATATTGATTTTTTTTCCTGGTTTATGACATGTTAACATGAACACTACCAGTTTTAGTGGATTTACAAACCGGGCAAATATGAACCGCCGACCCACAAGCAGTACACAGGCACAAATGCCTGCACGGTAACAGCAGTACACTCGATTCCTCCCTCCCGCAATTCCTACACCACCGGCCGCCGGCGATTCCACCTTCCTCGGCGGGAATTGCTAACGTGCGCCACTTCTCAGCTTCCCAACTGCTGCCGCAACAAGACTGCGCATCATCGACCTCGTCTCCAGCCGCTGTAGCAGCCTCATTTATGCCACGAGTACGCTCGTCCTTGAGCTGCGCGGCGGCGGCGAGGACTTGTTCTAGGTTTGTCCGTAACGCGTTGGCCGTCGCCTGGTTGGTCTGAGCCAAATCTCGCCATATTTGGTTCTCTATACACAGCGACTTCACCCTTTCTTCGAGTGCCCAATTTAGTTTTCCGATCTTCTCGATTTCTTCATCTTTGGCTCTTATCTTCTTCATTACACCGCCTTCAATTGCCTCCATTATCTTCCTCACTTGCCTCTTCCTTTTCTCCTCCATTTCCACTCTCATTTTCTCCATCTAAAAACACAAGCACCCAAATCCCATCAGCATCAAAACATTAAAAAAATAACAAATCCCATCAACATTAGAACAAACACTCACATGCTGGGAGACAAGAAGATCAATATCCAACTGTTGCTGCTCCATTTGAAGGGAAAAATCATGACCCAGAAACGAAAACGGAGAGCAAGTTTTACTATTGTTGTTATTCCCATGGAGTTGTTGAACTGGAGAAGGAAACGGAATGGTTGGATTAATGGAGTCCCTTGAACGCTTTCTGGGCAATGGAAGAACATTGTTGTACGTCAAACTACTCTCCGATTTCATCGCCGTCGCCGTGGCCGCCGCAGCTGCAACTTTTTGATCATTAACCAAAGAGTTATAGAAAGGAAGCAATCCTTCCGCTTCCGCCACCGTCGTTGGAACTCCATATCCCATCTCCGTACGATACAGATTCCCGTTTGCTTCCATGGGATTCATCGTTTCCCTGTAAACAAATAACGATTTCAGAGACGATTCAAAAGCGAATGAAAACATTTCGTCGTTTGGAG
The DNA here is from genome assembly GCA_958450335.1 of Hibiscus tridactylites. Taxonomy (NCBI): domain Eukaryota; kingdom Viridiplantae; phylum Streptophyta; class Magnoliopsida; order Malvales; family Malvaceae; genus Hibiscus; species Hibiscus tridactylites. Next base: position 98,328,435 of record OY288265.1, read on the forward strand.
AATCTGGGTCGTTTTAAAACGAACCTGTTTCCTAAGAATTGAGGGTGGAAAAGAGTGAGATGCCTAGCTTCAACAGCCATGGATTAGAGAGAAATGGAAAAAATGAGAGCGTTTGAGTTTGCTTTGCTTTGGCTTTTATGAAAGAGAAATATAGAGGGTGGTGGTGAGGTTTATTTAAGATTCGATTCGATTTTTATTTAAAATAAATTGTTCTTGTGGAGCAAAAATATAAGCTTATAATTTGTTTGTTGGTTTCGGTACTTTGTCTATTTTAGGGTTTGTTTACCAAATTAACCTCCTTCCTTCACTCTGAATAACAATTCAATCCAAATAAAATTAGAAGATATATGGTTTAATTGTGCTCCCAGTCCCTATACTCTTTTATTTTTTAAAATTCAATCATTATAATTAAAGTCCAATTGATAACACTTAAAAAACAAAACAAAAAGTTGCATGGAAATCATGTAAGCAACAAAAGAACTTCATAATATCATTTTCAGGATCGAGAGCCTTATAACTTTGTATGACATTTTTCCTACTTATTTGATATTTCATGTGTGCAGTGTTGGTCATAAGTAGGGATGGACCTAAAGGGGATTCTATTTATTTTAAAAAAAAATTATTGAAAATTTACTTTTGCCCCCTAAAATTTTATAAGTTTGCCCCTCTTAAAATTTTATAGGGTCGCTCTCCTAACATAAAGTTATGTGTCTGTCTTTGGTCATAAGAATACTTTTTTAAAAATAAAACCAAGTAATCTAATATAATTGAAGTATTTTGACAATATTATTAATTGAAATTCATTAATAAATCGAGATAGAGGACTAGATTGGTGGGTTAAAATTACAATGGCTAAATTTCATATAAATAAATAGTATAGGGACTAAAACCAAAATTAGACAAAAAAACATTAAATATAGATCTCGGATTCTCTGTAATATTTTTAACTGTGTAGGGGCACTTTAGGGATGTAGGTCCTAGAACCGGGTTTACCGTCTTCTTCACTTAATTGGTTGTGATGGAAAGATTCAATAACTTACAATCAGGGACTCTGCCACGTGTACAACGTCCACGTAAGCAGAGATGTGGGTGTTTTCTTTTTTTCCTTGATACCCTCTCCTGAAACAACGTGAAAGAAGGGGTGGGGTCCACTGATACACGTGTGGGACAGAGCTGTGGGTCCTACGCCTCAATCACTTCCCAGCGTGGCAAGTGATGGGCCCACGTTGCAGTATTAAAGTTAAAAAAAAAGAGATTAATCCTAACTTCAATCCCTACTCTTCGGATTTTTGAAATTAAAGTCTGATAAAACCTTGACTGAGTTGATAAGGTTAGGTCCTAAGGATCCTTGAGGGCTTGAATTTGAGTCTCATCTAATATAAATCATACGGAATCTCCGATTAGGTATGGTTGAATTATTGTTATAAAAAGTTTTAATTATCTTGAGTTGAATTATTTATCGAAATAATATTAATTTTAACGTTTATAAAGCTTAATTATGATATAAAGGGTTTGTAGCTGTTGATACAAAATTGAAAGTTGTAATTTAAAAAACATATATCTAAAGTTTTAAAATTTAAAGTTCAATTGATAACAGTTATTCAAATTTTAACAGAATTCAATTAATATAATTACAAGTACAATCATAGTTACAAATAATATAACAACCGAATAACTATAACCAAAACTAACACGTACAAAGTACAATGAAACTAATAATCAAAATATATCTAGACTCGAACTCACATGTAATATATATGTATAGTGATTGGTGTAACTCAAACATAAAGTCTCGAAGTTCTTAAAAATTAACCTCACTATTATGCCAAATGCCTCATTGGCTCAATACTAAATTCATGAAACTAAACTATAGGGACTGGCTTTTAAAATCTAAAGTGTATAGAGATTGGAGACAGAATTAGACCGGGGAAAGAGAAAGGTTGGACGGGTACGTTGTACCCGGGGAAAAGAGTGCAGATCCTTTGGCTTTTTCTATTGATTTTTTAAGATAAAAATAGAAGTGCAAACTACACCACATATCACTTAATTATGGGTCATGAGTCGAAAATATTACTGAACTTTAAAATTGTTTAAAACTATCACTAAACTTTAATATGTTAGTCGAAAATACCACTCCGCCGTTATTTCTCATGTGATTGCCCCCGCAGTTGTAGCAACTAAAATTGTTATTTTTCTCCCACGACTTACGGAGTTTGAAGTCACCATCAGGTGCTTTCTTGGTCTCATCCTTGTTATGCACCTCTTTGCCTTTCCTGTTGTTGCCTTTGTGTTTCAGCTTTTGTTTTGGGGCATAGAGTTTGTTAGCTTGCCCAAAGGACATTGCTAGAACGCATCAAGAAAGGACTAGCACACGATCCGACAGTTGCTAGAACGCAGTAACTCTCCCGTTAAGTCAAAACGACGCCGTTTTGCTAGAGGAAAAATATTAAAAACCATACGCTTGGGGGTTTTGAACCCAAGACCTTTGAGGAAAAAAGATAAGCCTTAACCACTGAACCAACATAATATTATATAGTGTTTTATCACAAATATTATATATCTCAAACTACTTCAAGATTAATTCAAATTATTTTATGAAATAAATAATATTATAAATAATTTTAATATAAATAATATAAAATATATTATATAATATATATATATATATGAATAAAAGTGTATTGTTTTTATTTTTATACAATATTTATAATATAAATGTATTAATTTAAAAAAACTCAAGATATTTATAAAAATAATATATTTATATTATAAATATTATATAAAACTCTAAATTTTAAATCCTAAACCTTAAACTACAAAGCTCAATCCTCAAACTCTATGTTGAGATGTTTGTTTTGATATAATAATTGAAAAAATAGTTTTGGACTAAATTGAAAATATTTCAAAAATATTTTTAAGTCCAAACAACTTGAAATTATGTTTGAGGAGTTTTCAAAAGGTTTTGGTAGTGTTTGAAATGTTTTAAAGTAGCCAAACCAAATATTTGAGCTCAATCATACTGATACGGGCATACCCGTATCGATATACCTTAAAAGTTTAAGCTACATGTTTTGATTTTGTCAAAACTCGTATCGATACAAGTATAGGTCGTATCGATACGGAGGTCAAGCGTTTTGATACGCCTTCCAACGTTTCAAAACGCTTACATGTCAAGCCTAACGACTAATTAAAAACCCCCAACGGCTAGTTCCCTGCAACTTAACAAACATTTGTACCGATACGGTACAAGGCGTACCGAAACAAGCAGATTCGTATCGATACAGGTTGTTGCACAAAGCGTAACGGCTAGTTTCTAAAGAAGGCCGTACCGATACGACTACCCGTGTATCGATGCGGACAGCTCTAAAACTATATTTATTGCAGAAAATAAAGGCCACAATGGCTCCAATTCAATCTCAACGGTCTCCAACGACTAGCAACTCAATTGGGAGTATAAAAAGGACCTCAAAGCATCTATGGAATACTAATGATTCTCAAGTCAACAACATTATGATGCAAAATTGTCTTAGTGCTTAAATTTTTATTCCTTGTATGACAAACACTTAGTGAGCTCAAATTGTCAATGTATGCTCGAGTGTTCTAGGATTTGAGTGAGTGCTTTAGTGTGCAAACATCAACCTTTGTAGAGGGATTTCGTTTGCTTAGAATTCTCTTATTTGAGAGTGTGCCTAAAGTTCGAGTTGTGAACTTTGGATGCTAGACTTGATGAGTGAGTCTAGGTTGCAAATGGTTGCCTCCTTAGCCTAGAAAAAAAGGAAAAATTCATAGTGAATTGGTTGAAATCCTTAGTGGACCTAAGGTAGTGGATGTAGAGCTTGTTAGAAGCTTGAACCACTATAAATCCTTTGTCCATTTGTCTATTCTTTGCTTCCACCAAAAACACCCACAAATCAATATTCTCAACACTTGACTAGCAATTCGGTTGAATGATATCGAGCCTAACAATTGCTTTTAGAGCAAGGCCCAATTGAAGAGGATTAACATCCTATTGAGATGGTCCGGGAAGCTCGATACATCAATTCAATCAATCAGTTAAATGACGCAATCCATCGCTAAGTCACCTTTCTTTGACAAGACTAACTATGCTTATTGGAAGACAAGAATGATGTTCTTCATCAAGGCCAAAGATTAAAAGCTTTGGGACACTATTGAAGATGGTCCATGCGTACCACAAAGATGTAAGGCGAAATGGAATGCGGATGATCACAAGAAGATGAAGGTAAATTGCAAGGCTTTGCACATTCTTTTTCGTGCAACTAGCCCCAACATATATGAGAAGATGTCTTCGTATGAAAATGCCAATGAGGTATGGGACAAGCTTGAAGTCACATACGAAGGAACCAACAAAGTAAATGAGATCAAGATCGACCTTCTCAACCTCAAGTATGAGAACTTCAATATAGAATCAGATGAAGACATCACGAAGATGTTCGATAGATTCTCCACCATCACAAATGGACTCAAGGGCTATGGAGAAATCATTCTAGAAGATAAGTTTGTCTAAAAGCATCTCTATTCTCTTCCCGAGTCATAAGACTCAAGGAAGACCGCCATCATTGAAGCCAAGAATCTCAAGACTTTAAAGCTATATGAACTCTTGGGGTCTCATCTCATTCATGAAATCATGAAGAAAGGAAAAGAAGGGGGAAGAAAAAGAAAGATATAAAAAAGATGAGGAAGAAAAAAATCATGGAGCTAGGCATTAACACAAATGTTGTTGCTCTCAAATCATTCACATGCTTACATATAGATTCAAGTGAGAAGGAAAGTGAAGAAGAAGAGATGGTCTATCTCTTCGAAAAGTTTGCCCAATTCATAAAGAGAAAAATGAAAGAATCCAAGCATAAATTGAGGAAGAAGAAGAGGGCAAGCTCTTCAAGCCATAAAAAGAAGGCATATGTGGCTACTTGGAGTGATGATGACTCCACCGACAATGAACAAGCCAAACTTTGTCTCATGGGCATCCAAAAAGATTCAATGGTAACTTATAATTCATATACTTCAACTTCTTATTCTTTTGATGAATTACAATATGCCTGATAATTTAGTTTTAGAGTTTAAAAATTACATTTTGAAAAATAAGAAAGTGGTTTCAAATTTAAAAATTCAAAATGATTTGATTTCTAAAACCAAAATTGAACTTGAAGTAAAACTCAATGAGTTTAATCAAAAAAGTGTTGATTTACAAAATTTGCTTCATAAAATTCAAGAAGAAAATGATTTGATTTCCAAAGAACTTAAAAAGAAAATAAATTTTAAAAAATCAAATTTTTATCAAAGACAATCTAGTGCCCCTAGATTTGTAAATGAGAAATGTTTTAAAAGTGTTTGGAGTCCCAAAAAGACTAATCACTTCAACTAAAAATCATGAAATAGAAAAATGAATTTCTAATGGGACTAAATTTTGTGCTACTAACGTTTATGGATCCAAAGCAATTTGGATACTAAAAATTACGTGATTGTTTTGTTTATAGGTGTGATGGAGAATAATCAATAAAGTACAATATTAAAGGGGGGCTTCATACACACAAAGAAGATCACTTGAAGAATGAAGGCTTCACATTCTCCTTTTGGTTCAAGTGGTAAAATTAATTTAGTTCAATTTTTTTCCTTTTACTTAATTTATTTACTTTAATTCATCTAGATAATCATATTTGTTGGACTAACCATTTGATGATGCTTTGAGCAAGGTGAGCCATTTTTAAACAAAATTCTTACTTTTGTCAAATTCTTTTAACTCTTTATTGTTATGTACTTAAAATTTTTTCAAATTTTGTTTGAACCATTTTTGATTTAACAAAAAAGGGAGGAATGTTTTGAAAAAAATGAATTTTCAAGGGGGGGGGGGGTTGTAATTACTTTCAAATATTTATTCTCTTAGTCAAAAATTTTTTTACTAAGGGGAAGAATCCTAAATACAAATTTTCAAGTTGTTTTTATTATATCAAAAAAGGGAGATTGTTGAGATGTTTGTTTTGATATAATAATTGAAAAAAATAGTTTTGGAGTAAATTGAAAAGATTTTAAAAATGTTTTTAGGTCCAAACAACTTAAAAATATGTTTGAGGAGTTTTCAAAAGATTTTGGTAGTGTTTGAAATGTTTTAAAATAGCTAAACTTAAGATTTCAGCTCGATTGTACCAATACGGGCATACCTGTACCGATACACCTTAATAGTTTAAGCTATATGTTTTGATTATGCCAAAACTCGTATCGATACATGCATATGTCATATCGATATGGAGGTCAAGCGTTTCGATAAGCCTTCCAGCGTTTCGATACGTCTACGTGTCAAGCCTAATGGCTATTTGAAAACCCCACAACGGCTAGTTCCCTGTAGCTTAACAAACATCTGTATCGATACGGTACAAGGCGTACCGATACGAGCGTACTAAAACAAGCAGAGTCGTATCGATACAGATTGTTGCACAAAGCGTAACAACTAGTTTCTGGAGAATGTCGTATCGATTTAGCTACCAGTTTATCGATACGTACAGCTCTAAAATTGTATTTATTGTAAAAAATAAAGGCTCCAACAGCTCCAATTCAATCCCAACGGTCTCCAACGGCTAACAACTCAATTGGTAGTATAAAATGGATCTCTAAACATCTATGAAAGACTAATGATCCTCAAGTCAACAACATTATGATGCAAAATTCTTTTAGTGCTTAAATTTCCATTCCTTGTATAGATAAATACTTGTGAGCTTAAATTGTCAATGTATGCTTAAGTGTTCTAAGATTTAGGTGAGTGCTTTAGTGTGCAAACATCAACTATTGTAGAGAGATTTCATTTGTTTAGAATTCTCTTGTTTAGGAGTGTGCCCAAAGCTTGGGTTGTGAGCTTTGGATGCTAGACATGGTGAAAGGGTCTAGGATGTAAATGGTTACCTCCTTAGCCTAGAAAAGGGGAAGAATTATTATTGAATTGGTTGAAATCCTTAGTGGGAGATAAGATAATAGATGTAAAGCTTGTTAGAATCTTGAATCACTATTAATCCTCCATTTTGCCTATTTTTTGCTTTCACCAAAAACACCCAAAAATTAATCTTCTCTACACTTAGCGAGCAATTTGGTTGAAGGATATCGAGCCTAACACCCTAAACCTTATGATTTGAGGTTTAAGGTTTATAGTTTTTTTATATTATTTATAATATAAATATATTGCTTTATAATTTTTTTTTGTTTTTTTAAATAATATATTTTTATTGATATATGTAAAAACAATATATTTTATGTTATTTATAGAATTATTTTTACAAAATAATTTAGTTTAACTAAATGGACAAGTTTATATAATTTAAATAAAAATATTTTATTTTTATATTTTTATGTATTATTTATAGTATAAATATATTATTTAAAAACATAAAATTTATATATAAAAAACCTTTAAATCCTAAATCTTAAACTCTAAGATTTAGAATTTAAGTTTGAGGGTTGGAGTTTGTGGATTAACAATTTAGGATTTAGGGTTTTTATATATTATTAACAATATAAATATATTATTTTTATGAATATTTTAAGGGTTTTTTAAAATAATATATTTATAATAATAATATATTTTTATTTTTATATATTGATATATATATATATATATTAATATTATTTATAATATTATTTATTTTATAAAATAATTTGAATTAATCTTAGCTAGTTTGAGATATATAATATTTATGGTAAAATATTATATAATATTATGTTAGTTCGGTGGTTAAGGTTTAATTTTTCTCCTAAAGGTCCTGGATTCAAAAACCCTAAGTGCATAGTTTTAATATTTTTCCTCCAGCAAAACGACGTTGTTTTGGGCTAAATTAGGCTTCAAAACAACTGCACCAAAACGACATCGTTTTGACTTAACGGGGGCGTTAAGAGTTAACGGCGAAGTAGTATTTTCGACTCACATATTAAAGTTCAGTAATAGTTTTAAACAATTTTAATGTTTGATAAAATTTTCGAGTCATGAGCCATAGTTGAGTGGTATGTGGTGTAGTTTACTCTAAATAAAATCAAATTCATGCGGGTCCCACGGGAAGCGGTGAAGGAAGCAATTAGCCTTATAATTTGTTGTTTTGGCATTTAATTACGTCACGTGTCGAATTTCCCTCCCCTTGTTGTTTCATCCATTGTTTTCTTGTTTTTAGTTAGTTCGTTTTTAATTTTAAAAAACACTAAATATTTTTTTTAGAAAAAATCAAATTTTAGAACTCAACAAGTGTCTCAGTAGAAAAGCAGATGATGTTTATCCTATGAGACAAGGGTTCAAATCGTTTTGTCTATAAAGTGTATGCGTATTGTCAAAGGGTAAAAAATATGTATAAATTGATATTACCTTGTAATAGCCTTTAAACTATTAAAAAATCAAATTTGAAGATAATGTCTAATAGGAAAGAGATATAAAATTTTCACGTTTTACATAGGGTAAGAAGATAGGATAAACAAAAAGGAGAGCATGAAGAGGTAGTCGGAGAGAGCTTTGGAGTGCAGAAGAGGCAGGGGAAGATGTCACCGGCGGGAGGGGCACTCAGTCTTTGTAGACAACGTAAGCAAACGTATTCACCATTCAACACTGAGGGAAGCTTTCGGATCCTATGGAAAGGTGGTCGATGTGTTCGTGGCTTACAAAAACACGAAGAGGAGACTTAAGCCAACAACTTTCGCTTTCGTCAGGTTTAACAAGAAGTTGGAGGCGATAAGGGCGATGAAGGAAAGCAGCGACAGGCTAATGGATGGTTTTCGCATCAGGGTTGTTGAAGCATTAACAAAACCGGGATTGGGGTCCCATCACATAGCGAAGAAACAAGTAGAGAAGGAAGGTCAGTGGGCGCTCAAGGATTCCAGATCCTTCCGTGACGTGCTCTTGGGGGAAAAGGTGGATGGAATCAAAGATAGCATCGAGGTAAGAACCTCCATCCTGAATACAGAAAATGCAACTACTGTAATAGTGGAAGAGTGCAGCCCAAACCCTGAAGGGGCAGCTAGGTGTGGAAGTAAATCGGCCATTACAGTTAGAGACGTCGATATGGAATGGAGGAAAAGAAGCTTAGTGGGTCAAATCAAGAGCATGTACAATGTGAACATTACGCAGGGGGGGCTGAGTTCCGATGGGTTCAACGTTGAAGTTTGCCCGTGGTATGGCCTACAAGTTATCCTGAGATTTCCAAGCAGTGCAGAATGTCTAGCATGTTGGTATATAGAGGTGGCAAACGGGTCAATCGGTTCGGGTTCGGTTCGGGTCATTTCGGTTTCGGTTATTTCGGGTCTGATATTTTCGGTTCAGATTCGGTTTCGGTTTCGGTTCGGTTTTAGTTCGGGTCTATTGTGTTTCGGGTCATTTCGGGTCGGTTGATTTCAGTTCGGTTGATTTCGGTTCGGTTATTTTCGGTTCAATGAGAAATCAGTCGTTTTTAATCAAATTTTTAGGTTTTTTAGATTTTTACACCCTATATATGACTCTATAAAGTCAATATATTTGACATTTTAGTGATTTGTGCGGTTTTTCCTATTTTATCTTTCTTTATTTCTATTAATCGGGTCCATTCGGTTCGGGTCTATTCGGTTCGGGTCTATTCGGTTCGGGTCCATTCGGTTCAACTAAATTCGGTTCAGTTTCGGTTCGGTTTATTTCGGGTTTCGGATCAAATTTCGGGTCAATTTCGGGTTGATTTTCGGTTTTGGTTCGGGTCTGGATCCGGGTAATTCGGTTCGATTTTCGGTTCTCGGGTCAAGTTTGCCAGGTCTATTGGTATAGAAGATCAGAACTGGTGGAGTTGTGGTTTGACGAGCTAGAAATGTTAGAAGGTTTTGAAGGCAAGAAAAGTATGAAGCTATGGGTCAAAGTCCTAGACGTGCCCCTTAAAATTTGGAACAAAGCCTTTTTTGAAGGAGTTGGGTCTAGATGGGGTGAAGTACTCAAGATTGATGATGATACGCTTAACTTACGGCGGTTTGATGAAGCAAAGATTCTAATGCGTGTCCAGTCCCCGGCTGATATCCCAGAGAGGTTACAAATCGTTGTTAACGGGATAGTACATAGGTTAAGAATTCAATCTGAATTGTTCGAAGAAGAGTCGGTCTTCATCGACGGTAGGCCACCGGGAGGGGCCGGTGATGGAGGAGTGGGAGGCGCTTCGTCTCCTGAGAAGGATTTTAATTGGGATGATCAGTTTCCCATGCACAACTCAGCCGTAATTCCAGAGGGGATGGACGGTGTGAATCCAAAGGTTGGCGGCGCGCTGAACTCAACGCAAGGCTCTGCAGATTCAAATAGATCAGAGCAGCGTGGCGTGTCAAGCGGGCCCACCCTATTCAAGGTGCCCCTAACTTCGGACAATTTTCGGGCATGTCCTGCTAGCCCAAATGGCATGGGGCTCGATCCACATCAATGGGAAGACTCAAACAACGACTGCCAGTCTTTTGGACCAGCCCTTCAAGATGTCCATATACACCAGGCGGAAGACCTATGCCAATCTGTATCATCATCTGACTCCCTATGTAAAGCCCAATCTAGAGGGAGGCCATGTGTTTTGGACAGTTTCAACGGGGTCAGAGGGGTGGGCTTAAGGGCGGACTTGGATAAGTTCCACTGGTGGATCAGGCACTCATCTAAGAAGCCGAGTACAAGTCTCAGAGTGGAAAAGAAATCAAAGAAAAAGAACGAGGGTCTGTTGTCGATAGAACCAAGGCGCAACCGTAATCTGGATTCGCAGGAGGACGGCGAGAATCTGGATAAGAATCTTGCAGAAGCCACTGCAACTTTCAATTTAGGGGAAAGAATGGGTATCGTCTTCAATGATGCAAAAGAGAAAGTGATTACTCGACTCGTAGAACTGGAGGACGAGTTGGGGGAGGAAAGGTGAGTCTTCATTCACTATCTTTTAGAGACTGTCTTCGAGCGATCGTTATAAGAATATGGTTTTTGATGTGCTGACTTGGAATGTGCGAGGGTTGGGACGACGTGAGAAGGCTAGGAATGTAGCAAGAGTGATCAGAGAAAGCAGGGCCAATGTGGTACTCATCCAAGAAACCAAGTTACAGTCCGTTCATCCCTGGGTGCAAAAGAGACTGAGTCAAGGAATTTACGGAGGCTTCGAGTTCCATTCGTCAGTGGGCGCTTCAGGGGGCCTACTGTGTTTGCGGGACACAAATTTTTTCATTCTAGAAAAGAAATCGGCGCTAGAAAGAAGCCTAGCTTTGGTAGGAACTTTGGTCCAATCAAAGAAGAAGGTCTGCTTTATTAATGTGTATGCGCCCAACCAGTTAAAGGAGAGAATGGTGTTCTTTGAATCCGTCTCGACAATTATCGGCTCCCTAGGAATGCCGGTCATAGCGGGAGGAGATTTCAACACTGTGAGAGATAGGGATGAGAAATTGGGTGGAGATGCGTGTGAAAGATCGATGCAAAACTTTACACTATTCATTCAAGGGAATGCTCTGTTAGACCTTCCATTGGCTGGGGCAACTTTTACATGGTTCAAGGGAGGGTCTCAAATTGCTGCCAGCAGACTGGATAGGATCCTAATTTCGTCAGAAATCTCACTAGACTATCCGAATCTAGTGCAATCTAGTTTGAACAGAGGGCTATCAGACCACAACCCGATACTGCTTAAAGAAGATGTGGGTAAGAACGACTTCCGTCCTTTTAAATGGTTCTCCCATTGGGCTGACGTCCCCGAATATAAAGAATTGGTTAGCGAGATTCTGTCCAAGACTAAGTCAAAGAGAATCAGTGATGTCCTTGGAGATGTTAAGGCGGCGACAAAGTCCTGGGTGAAAGATTTTAAAGAAAAAGAAACGGAGTCAATTCAGACACTAGAAAACAAACTATCTGGAATGGAGAACAGACTGGTGGCAGATGGTCAAAATTCGAACCTGGCAAATGAAATAAAAATTGTAAAAGCTGAACTTTGGGCAAGGTACCGAAGAGAAGAAAGGGAGTGGATGCAAAAGGCTAGAATCAGATGGTTTAGAGAAGGTGATAGAAACACCAAATTTTTTCACTTAACCGCGTCGGCAAGAAATCGAAGGAACCTTGTATCGCGTCTAGAAGTCAATGGCGTTATAACTCAAGATGCAAAGGCCATAGAAGATGAATTTGTAAAGCATTTCCAAAGTTTCTTCAACAGTATAAATACATTGCGGATTAAGGAGTTTGCTGGCAGCTTTCACAAATTAGACAAGATCTTAGCAGAGAGGTTAGAAGCTCTATTTTCGTGTGATGAAGTTTGGTGGGCAGTGATGTTATCCGATGGTAATAAGGCACCGGGGCCTGACGGCTTTAACTTCGATTTCATAAAGAAGTTTTGGCCATCCCTAAAACCGAAAATCATGAAGTTCCTGGATGATTTTCAGAAAGGGAGGTGGAATGATAGGTCAGTGAACCACTCTTTCATTGTGTTAATTCCAAAGGTTAATTCTCCTATGCATATTGAAGACTACAGACCAATCTCCTTGGTCAACTGCATGTATAAATTGGTTGCTAAAATTCTGTCAAAAAGACTAGCTGGGTGCATTGGAGAGGTAGTGGGCATTAACCAATTCGCGTTTACACCTGGAAAACAAATCACTGACTGTGTGCTGATTGCAAACGAAGTATTGGATGACATTAGAAGATCGAAGAGGAGTGCAATTGTGTTGAAGGCTGATTTCAAAAAAGCCTACGGTTCGGTTGATTGGCAGTTTTTGGATTTCATCATGCAATCGATGGGGTTCGGAGTTAAGTGGCGCAAGTGGATAAACATGTGCATTTCCACCGCATCCGTCTCAGTCTTAATCAACGGAGTACCTTCCAAACTGTTTCCAACAAAAAAAGGGTTGAGGCAGGGTTGCCCCTTGTCTCCACTGTTGTTTAACATAATTGGCGAAGCTCTAAGTCATCTTTTTTATAGAGCAGAAGAGTTGCATTTGCTTAAAGGGGTCTGAGTGGGGTCGAGCGAATTGTACGTCTCACATTTACAATTCGATGACGATCTTATCATCCTAATGGAGGCGTCGGAAGATAACGTCAAAAACTCCTTCAGAATATTAAAATTATTTGAGGTGGTAGCGGGGCTGAAGCTAAATATGAAGAAGACTAGCATTCTTGGGGTGAATGCCGAGGAGAGCAATCTAAGTGATCTAGCTGAGAAATGTAAATGCTCTATAGGAACACTTCCTACAAATTATCTTGGCATGCCCCTGGGGTTTAGCAAGGATAATGCTTCTGTGTGGAAATCCATTTTGGACAAATTGGCAACGGCTTTGGAAGGCTGGAAAGCAAAATTTTTGTCGTTTTCCAGAAAGGTGACCCTTATAAAATCCGTATTGAGCAACCTCCCCATTTATTTCCTGTCCATATTTCAGATTCCAGCTTCAGTGGCTAGCAGCATTAATAGCATGATCGCAAAATTTTTGTGGGGAAAGGGGGAGGGGAAGCCGATACACTGGATAAAATGGAAGAATGTGTGCAGACCCAAGGATTATGGCGGATTGGGGATAGTCGATGTGAGAATAAAGAATCGATCACTTTTGAACAAATGGGTCTGGCGATTTGGGGAAGAGAAAGATTGTTTCTGGAGGAAGGTACTTGATGCAAAGTATGGTTACACGGGCAACGAGTTACTGCCAAGGAACATTTCGGATGCGGGTGTTTCAAGGTTGTGGAAAAACATCACCTCCCCACTTAACAACACAGAAGATAATTTCTCACAGTACATTTTCTTTGCTCTTGGCGATGACGATAGCATAAACTTTTGGTCTGATCGGTGGACAGAATACGTTTCGCTCAGAGATGCATTCTCAAGAATTTTTCAAGTGGCAATTTTGAAACAAGGAAAGGTGCGCGAGTTCGGAAAAAAATAAACGGAGTATGGCAGTGGGAAATCAAACTCAGAAGAAACCTTTTTGAATGGGAAAAACACCAATGAGATCAATTGCTAGAGACTCTTAACAAAGTGGTTTCGCAAGAAGGTTGCTACGACATGATCATATGGAAAGGGGAAAACAGTGGGATTTACAAACCTAAGAAATTCTGCGAGTTGGCAGCTACTATGGAGGTACAAAAGAACCAGTTCTGGAGCCTAGTTTGGCAAAGTGTAGCCCCGCCAAAGGTTGAATGCTCCGTGTGGCGGGTAGTGCAAGGGAAAATTCCTACGATGGACGCGCTAGCAAAGAGAGGACAGCCTGTATCAGATGCTAACCTTTGTTACCTGTGCAATAAGGTAAGCGAATCTGTTGACCATCTATTTTGTTACTGTGATGTATCATGGAACGTGTGGTGTTCATGGAGTAGGAAATGGCAGTATTATCTAAATATGCCAAGGAATTTAAGCGAGCTACTGATATTGTGGGATTCGACACCTATCAAAGAATCGACTAAGCCTTTGTGGAGGCTTGCGTTTTTCGGTATCACTTGGACGTTATGGTTGGCCAGGAATGAGTGTGCATTCAGAAATAAGAAGTGGAGAATAGAGGAGATAAGTAACCTTGCAATTCTCAGAATTGGAGTTTGGGCGAAGTGTAAATGGCCGGCGTCAGTAGTTTCACTGTCGGAGTTCATTAGGAACCCGAATCTGGGATTTTCCTATTGCATTGAGCAACCAAGAATGAGATCCATCGCCTGGAACCATCCTCCACCAGAAGGGCTGAAATTCAGCGTGGATGCATCGGTGCAGGGGAGTTTCGGTTTCGCCGGGATTGGAGGAATACTTCGAGATGACAAAGGCTCCATGCTGGGTAAATTCTCAAAGTGCATCGGTCGAACGGATCCTACTTTCGCAGAGTTGATGGTGATATGGGAAGCTGGCAAATTCTTAAGAAAATATAAATGGGGATCGAGGAGGAGTACTACGATTGAAATTGAATCACATTTAGCTTGTAATTGGGTGGGGGGTTTAGTTTCAGCCCCACCAGTGTTCCTGGAAATGGTTTCGAACTGTAAAAACGTGCTTGAGGAATTGGGAGTGGATCTAGTATTCGCGCATAGGGAGCAAAATTCAATAGCACACAAACTTACTAAAGGTGGGGTGACTAATGCACAGGAGTTTGTCTGGGAGAGAGGGTGTTAATCATTAGCACCGATCTGGGTAGTATTGTACCAGAGATAGACAAATATTTTGTTCCAAATGTCGTTATGGGTGTAATATTTGATCGAGATTATTAAGAAAGTTCAATGGGCACTCTTTTCCCCCAATTAGGTTTAGTGGGGGTTTTTAATGAGGCTCGTATATTTTTCAAAAAAAAATATTTTCGATATAATTACAAATAAAATAATTAATATGATTTATAATAAGACTAGAGTTTAAATCCTGAGAATCTAGTTCTTTTTGTTTATTTCATTTTTTTATGCTCACAAACATGATATATATAGAGAGAGAGGTTAGGATCCACTTACATTATATAAAATTCATTCATTTTTACACTTTTTTTGTGATAATAAATGACTAAGATTATTTCTTTATTTTTTTTTCAAGTGCTAATCTTCACATTTTTTACTATTAATCTCATCCATCAATTTATCTCCATCCAACGGTCCAAAAAAGTGCAAAACTTCTAAGTTTTACATAATGTAAGAGGATCTACTTTTATATATATAGAGAGAGAATCCACTTACACAATATAAATTCCAATTACTTTTACACATTTTTTGGACTATTAGATGAGAGGGTAATAAATGACAGAGTAAGGATCCACTTACACAATGATTCGAAAGAGATATAAAATTTTCACGTTTTACATAGGGTAAGAGGATCCTATCTAATTTGAAGATAATGTCTAATAGGAAACATATTTAAATCTAACTCAAACTTTAAGGTAATGTCTAATTTTTATGATTACGGCTATTTTAATTTCAAATTGGCTTATAAATATAATACGTCATTAGAGTTTTAATTTAAGGGATTCATGTACTTTGAAGTGAAATTAAAATGATAATAATAAATTAAAATTTGACTTCAAAGGAGATATAAATTTTTACACATTTCACAAGTCTAAGTAAGCATATAAAATTTAACGAGCCCAACAAATTAGGTAGAATTAAAAGAAATTTAAGGTTGTTTATTAAGACAAGAAATTGTCTAAAACATCATCATTATAAAGTAATTGAATATATATAATATATTTTATATAAACAATCATAGTTTAATGGTAAGGTGAGAATTTAGAATTTTTTAAGTTTTATCGTGTCGATGTTGTTCATTTATATTTTGATTATCACTTTAATCATGTATTGTAAAGATCAATTTAAATTATAGTTTAAATCCTATCATGTGTACCGTTATGCATGCTTTATATTTTACTATTTGCCTTTTAACTTAAAATAAATGCTACAAATTGTCTTTGACAAAGATTTAAACAATTTTTGGTAATTTATGAAAGCTTCTTGTTTATATCCAATACCATCATCAAAGTTATCACATCAACCTACACAAATTCACAAAGTTTATTTGATAAATAAATTTGAATTAATTAATTTTATGTACCATTTGACTTTTTTATTTACAAATAATTTATCTTGGCAATATGAGTCACATGTAGGCATTTGTTAAGAATAGGTTTGGCCGGAATTCAATTTTGATGGATGATATTTTTTATGTTTTGGATGGAATTTCCAAGATAATTAGATGCATTGATTTGTTGGAGAGTTTTTTTTATAATAACCAATAAATTTTTATTAAAATTATAAAAGATATCACAATTACAATGCATCCAAAAAAGAGACTAAAATCTCTTACAACTCATATACAGAGAAAAGTGAATACTTCTATAGAGATAAGCATATCATTAAAATTCAGTAGCTTTCCTGAATCTCTTTGTCTCCATCCAATCGAGATGCATAGCAGATGAAAAAGGAGTGGTGAGCGACCCAAACTATCATGCAGAATGTTCCGCTACCCAAGACTGATTACATCGGCAAACAACCATCAATCGAGTGTGGATCTAATTTTCCATGACCACCGATGAAATCATAATAAAAAATTAGCGCCGTTAAAATCTATGTGCGAGCAACAAACGACCGCTAGGGTATGATAAAACCATGTCACAAGGATAGATGAAACAAATCACAAAACAAAAAAACATGTCGCAAGGACATAGGAAAACAAGTGTCACAAGAATAAAGAAAACACGTGCCTTAAAAGGAAAGATTCTTATTAAAATATGAAGAAATTAGAAAAATAAGAAAGATGATAAACTCGGTGGTCGACAAATAATACTAAAATTAGTTGTCGACCACCAATCAAAAAGAAAAAATTGAGAGGCTGCAAAAGATGTTGAGCGGCGGCAGCTGCACAAACGTTTTTTTGATTTGTTGGAGAGTTGAATTATAAATTTTAAAAAATATATATTTTCTTTGCCAATATTCACATATATTTTTTTAAACTTACATTTTATTAAAAATATAGGACAACCATTAGCAAGTGCCTCATTAAAAAACGCACACGAATCTTACCTAATTTACGACATTGGAATTAAAAAGTTTTCTCTTATTAACATTTCTTTATACAAACTTATTAATTACCCAAACCTCACCCTAAATCAGAGAATAAATATATGTTTAGGCATACTCGAACCTACATTCACCTCAACCGAGTTAAGATTCATCCGGCCTCTTATTATCATTTCTTGCTTCACTACAATTCTCAAAAATTAAAAATGATCCCCAACTAGAAATGGAGCCATGATCGAATGTCGGGAAGGGACATATTATTGAACTTTAAAAATATAAAAATTTATTAAAATTTTAAACTCAAAATTGAGGAGCAAAACTTAATTTATCTAATATTTAAATCTATAGAGACTTAAATTAGCATTAGACTAAAAAAATTGAAGGGACCAAATTAAATTTTAGATGATTTAATTAAAAATATCCACGCTTTTAATTTTTATAATGATTTTCTAAAAATTTGAATGAGCCAAATTTAAATTTTCAAAAAAAAAACTAAAGGACTTATCAAGAATTTTCCAAATTCTTGGGGCTGTCAAGGGTACCTTGGGCCATGCTTATGCTTCGTCTCTGCCCCCATCTAAAAAAATGATTATATGAAATAGCTATATTGTGCAAGGGATAAAAAAATTTCTGTCCTTTTTAGGTATTTCTTTATGCTTTAATATTAAAAAAAATAAATTTTAAGCCATAATTTTAAATTTTAAATCCTAAACTTTACCCTTTACATTTTAAAAAATACACCTTATCTTAAATTTTTTAAACTTTAAACTCTAAATCCTAAATTTAATTATTAATGTGGAGATAACTAGGAGCACAAAAAAGGAGTTGACAATTTCTATTCATTGTTTCAGTGTATGCAAATTGTGTTCAAATCATGTTACATAATTGAATGTTTTATACAAAATACATTATTTATTATAAGAATCATAATGAATTACTAAAAAAACATTCATTTAATTATTGGTTTTTCTCTCCTTGAAGATGCATGCTAAAAAGAATTGAGCAAACTTAGCCTCCAAGGTTGTTTTCATTTTGAAGATTGGTACATTATAAAGTTCATATTATTTATTTTATTGTCAAATTGTTGATTTGCATTTATTTATTTTTAAATATCAAATGACAATAAACATTTGAAAAAGGAATATGCTAGTGTGTAGTAATATAATGATATTTATTTTTTAAAGATTATACATTTTATGTATCTCGTTCTTCTTTTTTATATCCTTTTATTTTATTGTATTAGAGTCCGATCTTGATTTAAGACACAATAACAAAACACATAAACTAATTTATGTGTCACATAGTTACAATAATATACTAATTTTATGCTTCCAAGGCAAAACTCCATCTTCATTATTATACTTGATATTTGAACAATATTATATGTGTTTAACTTAAGCAAGATTAGACAAATTAGCTTCATTTAAGGGGACAAAATGACAAAAATAAGCATACAAAGAAGTGGGAGATTTTTGGGTTTTACTAAACTATGTTGCCAAATGCCAACTAAGGATTTTCAGAGATTGTACTTATTTTGCATTGCATGATTCCGACATCTTGATGAGGAGGGATGGATATTTAATTTTTTTCATCATACAAAATAATATATTTTAGTTTAGTTTAAATAAATTAATAAAGATTTAATTATCATAAACCCACATGGGTTTATATAATGAAGTAATTAATTGTATATATATAAGAAAAAATGTGCCTTGCAAGGCAGGCCATACAGACAAAGAGGACCATTATATTAATTCATTAAATAAATTCATTGCACCCATTGCTCATATTTCCCTTTCATGGATCTGTCAAGCAATCCTTTGGAAAAATTAAATGAGCACTCTTAGTTATATTACATATATATATATATATATATATATATATATATATATATATATATATATATATATATATATATATATATATATATATTATAAGGTCAATTCAATTCTTTAATAAATTTATCGATTAAATAAATATAATTAACTCGTGACAACTTAATGAATTCATATATCAATTACAAGAAAGTAGAATATGTAAAAGGAGATTGATATTCTTTGCTCATTGTACTTTTCTTCATGATTTCCCTTTATTTTTTTGACAAAGATTTCCCTTTATTTTTAAATGTCTAGCTCTATTATTGCCCTTATAAATCCAACCCTATTGATTAATATTTATACTTAATATTAAAAAGGCTAGATTTACTCAATTGTCATAACAAAATGGAGATTTCAACATATACTTGGATTTATTGGATATCTGTTTTAATTCATTGAATTTTTCATATCAAATATGCTTGGATATATATATATAATATTTAAAAATGTATCTCTTTTATTAAATAAAGAGAAAATTGGATGCTCATTGCTCTTGAATGCATCTTGTCATCATGAATTAGGACATCACATATATTTATAATTAATTAAAAAAAGGGGGAATATAATAGATATGAGGGGGATCATGTTTTTTTGTGCTTCCCCTCTTTTAAAGGCATTGAATTATTTATTGCACCAATTTGACTTGATTTATGGAGGTTTTCCTTTTTAAAGTTATCGGTATTGTGTATTCTTCATGTGATATCCAACCCTTTTTCTTTACTTTCTCTCACACAATGGGAATCTCAAATTCTCAATATCTTCCCCACTCTTTCACTACCATTTTCTATTCCTTTTTCTTGAGAATCTAGTGTGTGTCCATAATTATATACATGATATATGATTATCATTTTATAAAAAAAAACTGTGAAACTTAATTTATACTCTTCTACTTATGAGTGTTGAGGTAAAAAATTGACAGATTATCATAACAGATCCATATAAAAGAAGATTAATTGGAACCTACACATGATTATTTATGCGCAATAAAACTCAAATCTAATTAACCGAATAACTTTGTCATTAAGCTAAGTTCTCATTGCCCTAATTATCATATATAAGAAAAATAGCTATTTATTCCGGGTTTTTTTTGCCCGCCTAATTCTCCAGGACTTTGCTTTGATTAATCCGGACCGATTCACGTCGCACACCTGATTTTGGTGGGTGAGTCTCCCAACGAGAATTTTCTGCATACACAATGTCTCAAACTCGAAACTTGCTTAAACAATACCAAGCTAAAATACCACTTGGACTAACCGTTTGTGACCTTTATTTTATTTGTTACCTTTCATTTTTCCCCTCTTACCAAGTAGTGTTAATGAATGCTTGATGTTGGGTTTCTGTTTGAGCTATCATTATTTATTGTATTGGAAACATACCTTACTTGGACTAAGCAAACATATATATATATATATATTATAAGCTTTATTTATTTATAATAAAAAATACATAAAATGCCAGCAAATTTGACCATAGTTTAAGGAAAGAAAACTGCATATATTCGTGGGGTCCAAGTAGTAAAGCTGAGGCACACATATATACACAAATAATATTGGTGACCTTTCTTTGGTAGGGCAAACGTGACTGTCAACTTTGCATGAATACTGCAAACGGCAACAAAACAAAATAAATAAGTAAAGGGTTTCTGGGAGATTTCAAAGGAAATTAAATATGGGCCTGAAATGGCAACTGATGTATTTATTTATTTATCTTTTCACTTGCGGTATCAATGACACACTTCTCAATACCAACAATGGGTTGGTTTAGTGAGATAATACGCTAAATCTTTTAAGTAAAGTTAAAAATTTAAATTTTAATATTATAAAACCCGAATCGAATTAATTAATTAATAAATAAATCAGATACCGATTGTTAAAAGAAAACACACTTCCCAATCAATTATTTAGATGATGTGTGTTTATTTTATCTACCTATGTATGTTCCCATGTGCACATTATCACACTCTTGTCCCACTTCAAGACAAAGTTGTTTTCAGCATTGATTTCCCTCAATAATCTGCTCACCCAAAACCAGTTCCAGTCCATGGGAAGATTGATTTCATCATTCATGAATTGGACCTGCAATTTTCTTTTCCCTCTGTTTTCTTGTTTTCAAGAAAAATAAACAGTAGTAGATGTTCAGTTGCTTTCATATACATATACATATATTATAATGTTTGCAGTAACACAGTACTGAACATTTTGACAGAAATTGGTCATGTAGCTACAGGAAGAAAGAAATGTGACATTGTCATGACAATGTGATGACAGTGTACTTTTATTTTTCATGAATTTATAATATTTCACCATTTAGAAAAATAAATAAATATGTTTTTTATTGATGAGAACTTACTATAGGAAGGAGGGAAATAAATACAGTAAAATGTTGGAGTTTCCTTGATTGATATTGATATTATTTAAGTACTGGGAGCATTTATTATATGGTTCAGTAGGCAGCCAAAGCCAAGGCAATTCATGAATATAAATGGACAATAAAACACTATTATGCTATGTAGGTCAATAGGTGGAGTTTCCCACACATTGTAAAAAAAAATACATCATGTATATTTATTAGGAGTATATAATAATTGGTATATATTGTATGTGTATTAGTACAAGTAACTTCAATAGAAAAGAGGACGATTTTCATGTTAGAAGAGTTAGGTTCGAGTACCTATGTGTATTGTCAAAGATTTAAAGAAAAAATATAAATAAATAATATCATATAATTATACTGATATAAAAAAATTAATATATGTATATTTTTTATTTCTAAAAATAATATGAAAAACAGGAAGGGTAGTTCTAGAGATTGAATTCAATTCTTATTTTCTATAATTCTCTTTGTTTTATCATCATCATCATTTTTATTTTTTTAGGAAGGAAGAATGACGCTTCTAATAGGTCTATAACTCATAATCTAAAAAAATAAGTAAAAACAAAGATAAATAACTTGATCAATCGATCAAATATACTTGTTATATTTAGTTTATTATTTTGCTTGGGTTTCGATAGTGTGTATTTTGAGTTTAGATGTAGGTTTGGGTTTGGTTGGGCAAATATTATTGGGTTTTGATTTTTATATATAATAATAAGTCAAACTCGATTTTGAATTTTAAAACTAAAATCGAATCAACACAACCGACTTTTATAATTGATATGACCAAACCAACAAGATTGATTCAAGTGGTAAATAGTTTAGTATCAATCAAGGAGATTTTGAGTTTGAAGCCGTGTGTATGCAAAAAAAAAATCGTTGAGAGACTCACCCACTAAAATTAGGTTTGCAGCACATGTCAGTTCGAATTAGTTGGAACAGAACCTTAAGAAACCGGAAGGACAATAAAAATTGAGATGACCGAATTGAATCAATTTGATCGGTTTCCAACTATTTTTGTTCATGCTTAGTTTAAACTCGAAAACCTATTTAATATTTGAGAATACTCAAACAATACAGAATGTTCGAATAAACGAGTCAGGCTCTAAATATATTGTGTATGTGTGGAGAAATTGTATCATGGGTGATTCTCACCACGTCATCTATGAGACCAACCACTAGAAATCACCCATTTCATCATTTTTTCCATGTCATTAATCTAATAATAGAATAACTTCCAAAAAAACAGTTTTTAAAATGACATGGAAAAACTTTAGTGAAGATTCATTGGTTGGAAAAAATGACATGGAAAAATCATGGTGAAGTGAGTGGTTTCCATTGGTTGGTCCATGGATGACGTGGTGGGAATCACCCATAATATAATTTCTCGTATATGTATGTGTTTTTATCCATACTTGACTTGTCCATCCCAAATCCAATTCGACCAACGAATAATTTACTTTCGAGGTTGTCGAGGTTTGATTTTGATCACTAAAATTAAGAATCGAACCGATCACTATGGTAATTGAGATATTTTATTTTTGGCTAAAGGGTCAAATTTGCCCCTGTAGTAATCCGAAATCAGCAATGTTGCCCCTAATTTTTTTTCCGTAATTTTGCCCTCAAAGTCAGTCAATTGTAGAATGTTCCCCTTTGACCGTTAAATGCTGACGTGGCAGTTAACGGTGCTGACGGGGCAATTTTACCCTCGAAGTCATTCATGCAATTTTGCCCTCGAAGTCATTAATTGCAACACTTTTACCCTTAGTTTATTTAGTTTTTGAATAAAATTGGATAAATAATTTGGGTTTTTTCGAGTTGAACTTTAACAAACAGAATATATGAAAAATCGATTAACAAATTGATGTAAATATCCTTTGAGTCCCTAGTAATTTTAAAAATAAGAAAAATGAGAACTCTCACAAAAAATCAAAATATTATTCAATTTTTTTAAAAATCTATAAACTTAATAAAAATAAATATGATATTAAAAAAATATTGAAAATAAACCAACGAGAAGCGTGTTAATTGAACGGTGAACGTGAACTATTCTATTCGAACGACGTTCGATTGACACACTTACCGACGATGGGTTGTTAGGAAAAAATGTACGATGATCTCAGAAAACGACATTAGTGGTGTTCGACAAAAATGGCATGGGAGATAAATACAAGGATATCCAGAAGATAAAGCAGAATTCAACCTGAGCCACATGATTCGAGTTCACCGTACATTTTTTTCCTAACAACCCATCATCGGTAAGTGTGTCAATCGAACATCGTTCGAATAGCATAGTTCGCGTTCACCGTTCAATTAACACGCTTCTCGTTGGTTTATTTCAATAATTTTTTTGAATATTGTATTTATTTTTATTAAGTTTATAGATTTTTTAAAAAAATTGAATAATATTTTTGTAACCCCCTCGTCCTGGCCTGGCCGGATGACCGGTCCGAGTAGACTACACGGGGAAAACCGAGTGAAAACCCCTAAAGGATTCCCCCTCGGTTAGCAACCCTATTTTTTTTTCATTTTAAATCTTGTCTAGATGAGTAATTAATCCTATGTGGTCATACAACGGAACAATATTCACGAGACAAACATCCGAACTCAACCTAACATTTCACAGTCCAGTTTTTAACTTGATCTGCAGGCGGTATCGATACACTTAAGGGGTGTATCGATACCCCTTGACTAGGTCAACTGGTCAAAGTCAACCCGTGGAGACCGTATCGATACACCCAAGGGGTGTATCGATACCCTCCCCAACGGTTGACTTCCCATGGTCAACGCTAAGATGACCGTATCGATACGCCAAAGGCCCGTATCGATACCGAACTGGACAGTAACTCCAGTGGCCAAAATGGTATCGGTATGTTCTCTCGCGTATCGAAACACGAGGCCTGAAACATGAAGGTCGTATCGATACGGGACCAACCGTATCGATACCCCTGCTACGAAAATATAGGTTTGAGCTGATTTAAGGCACAAGGAGGCCCTTAAATCCCTCTCAAACCTCAACCAACACACTAACATGTATCCTATGTCAAACCAAGAGTATAGGCATGCTTAAACTTGAAACTAAAGACACGTTTCAACACAAGGTGATGATTCAATCATACAAGCAACTTGACATATAAACATGGAACAAGGCATGCATACTTGACCTTCCAACAAAGGCAATTAGGCATACAAGTCATACATGGAACTCAAAGGCCTTAAAAGGCATAAGGAAAGCATATGAGGTTTGGCCCTCTCTAACAGGGCAACCTAAACACCAATAGACATGCCAACACACACAACATCCATCATAACATATCATGCATTACAAACCATAATCAAACCAAAACATCAACATAAGGCATTAACAACATGTGGCCAATACAAAGGAGTCTAGATACAAGCTCCTAAAACACGTAGCACTTCCCATTGCTAGACTACTACATTATTTAATTAAACCATACTTGAGCAAACCACCACACGCTCGGACGCCCTTTTCTTGCTCCTTGCTAACTCCAAGCTAAAGATCTGCATTGTCGGAAAAAAGAGAGCGTAAGCATAAAGCTTAGTGAGCGGAGCTCTAAAACACAACTACGATAATGCAGGGTTCAAAGCTTTCTTTAAAATAAAGGTCAACGCATACAAATCATCCAACGACCTAATCCTTCTACTAACATACAAGTTCAACCACAATTCAACAATATAGGCATTTAACATGGCATTACACTTCATGGTATGCATGAGGACATAATCCTAGATTAAAGCAAATTCATAAAAAGGAATGATATAGTGAGACACAACATGAGCAACACATGGTATGCACGAGCATAACCAAAACACACACGGTGGGACTACACATCACCGTTTCGACTAGTAGTTTTCCAATGGGACTACACATCAAAGTACTCTTCTACTAGTCACTACCGGTGGGACTACACATCACCGGAGTCTTATACCATTCGCTACCGGCGGGACTACACATCACCGGAGCAACGACAACCATCACGTGAAGTTCGACACCAACCATGCAACACGATATACAATCACTACCATACGACATGTACTCACTATATCATGCACAACCAAATCAAGATGTAACAAAATCCACAATTAGGCATCACTTACTACTTGGAATCTTACCGATCACAAATGGTCTTACTCACCATTTTCGTGCACAACTTGCACCAACTTACTCACACCTTTCAAGGCATATCAATGACATCATTAATACCATCATACGTGATCAACGATATAATATTAAGCAATCATACTTCTCCCCAAATTATTTAAATTTCTTGCTTGACAAAACATCACCACAAGTAATGAAAATAAATGGAAAAAATGGAAATTAAAGAGGCAATTCACCACAACTTACTCTTGAGTTTAGTTCGACTTTTCAAGCCAAATCTAAATTCTTTCAAAACCATCTTTGAACCAAAACATTACTTGAAAACATTTTCACCTCCACATGCTAGAACCAACCCTTGAAATCAATTTAAAACATTAACCACTCACCTTACTTCCTTAAGCAATCCAAGCAAAGCCGACTCAAGTCTCCACAACTTCCGAAATCGTGCCCGAACCTCCCAAGGCCAAATCCGATGTCTCTAATCAATCAAAGGCAATGTATTAACCTCTTAATCAACCACAATTTACTGGTACACATCAGCTCTCAATTCTCTAATATTTTATCAACAATTCAAAGCCGAAACCTTCCCAAATAATCCCATTTTCGTACTCCAGCAAAACTCAGCCATTACCTCCCAATTTTAACACTTAAAACACTCCAAAACATGTCCAAAACACCCTCATAATGTTGTACAACCATCAGCCCTTCATTTCCCCACACAAACACTTCAAAAACTCTTAATTTCCACTCCTAAAAACCACCTACAACAGTAGCTACGGGAATCCCATCAAACTAACATTATAACCTCTCAAAAATCATCACAAAACATCTAAAAACACCCACCCAATGTTGCTATAACATCAACCCAACAATTTCTCACAAAACCATTCCAAAAACACAAATTTTTGGCACTTTAAATACACCCTTAAAACCCATTTCGGAATTCTTTAGAAAACCCAACCAAATTGAGATATAATGTTCCATTGGGCAAGGTTAGATCAAAACTCAACTCTATTAATCAAAACAACCCAAAAAGCTATTAAAGTTCCATGCTTTTCTTCAAACTTGAAAACTTCAAAAACTCAAAACGATGATTTCTATGAAAACTAAAGCTATGAAAATGTTGGAAATCATGAGGAGAATTCAAAATTACAATTACCTCAAAGAGAGCCTTTGAATTGATGAAGAGATTTGATGAAATAGTGCTTTTGGGGGTAAGAGGGGTTTTAGGTTTTCAACAATGGTGGAATGAAGAAGATGAGCATTTTTCCTTTCAAATAAAACCCCTTTTGTCATCTTATTTCTCATTTATTTTGCAATTGACCAAAATGCCATTAATGAATGGTCAAACCCATATCTCTTAAAGCCCATGGATTTGGACTTAAGAGATAGGCCCAACATAGCCTTAAACATTTGAAATCCCGAGGCCCATAAAATATTTTATTATTTAATTTGTAAAACCGAACCCGAAATAAAATTAAAATATTATTTTCACCCGACCCCTAAACCCGGGTGTTACAACTCTCCCCCACTTAAGGAAATTTCGTCCCCGAAATTTATCGAACGGGAAGAGTCACTAAAACATGCTCCTCCACACTTTCTCTCTTTCACCACAACATACTAACCAACTTGGTAGACTCACCATACAACATTAGCTACCTGATGTCAAGATCTTAACGGGTCCTTCAGTGCATGACCATTTTAACTCAACTCAATCTATTCAACAACATAACACGGAACAAAACTGACTCACACTTCTGAATCATAGATACACAAAACACATCACGGATCCCCTCCCTAACTCGGGTGGTAACTGCAACAAATAAACAACAGAACTAGCCCGATTCACAATCTCATACAATACCGCTTGAATTCTTGACCCATAACCTTCTCTAACTGACCATCTGACTTCAACAGGTAACCAACCACCATACAGATATCTTCAAAAATCTAGTCGAAAACTCGAATCTCTATCAGTCACTATCGATCTCAAGACACTGTACAACTCAAAATCTTACTAAGGCACAACTCCGCCATCTTACTCACGGTACAAGTAGCTTGAACATGTATAAAATGAGCACACTCGATATAACTATCATTGCTTACTCGGCTAAACCCTCTCGTAAGAAATCAAAGGCGAACCGGACACAAAGTTCCTCAAATCTATTTCCCACTTTCATTAAGAATCTTCGCTGGCAAATTATACACTTACTCTCATACTGAACCACATCATTCATCAACTCAATCCAGAAGTACTCATCTTCAACCCACAATACGTCTTCATACTACTCTGATGCAATACCAATGAACTGTCGTATGCTTCGGCCAACACAATACGTCTCAAAACACTATGTCAATTGGTACAACAATTCTGTCTCTAACAATACGAATTCTATCATCCCTGAATTGTACTCCGAAGGTTTTCTTTCTGATATGCCTTGCACGTGAGGTGCCAAGAACATGTCTTGCAACTGTTTCTCTTCAAGCATTCTGACCCAGTGTAGGTTTAACATGTAACTCGGCCACAGGATTACTATCATTTGGTAAACTGAATCCGGCAATTACATCCCACAACTCAACTATTAGTCTAACAACAAATACAAATCGAAGCATTGGTTACTACGTTGATCATCTTCGGATGGTACTCAATCTCAAGATTACTGTCTTCAAGCAATTCTAACAAAAGAGCAGCTATCTTCGAACGGCTATTTACAAACTTCCGGTAGTAACACTGCTAGACCTAGAAACTATAGGTTCCTGTCATAGTCTTCAATTTCTTTCAACTCACATCTTCCTCTGTCTGTTCAAGATTTGTTCTAATACACTCGGCTAATCTACATGTCCTAAGAGAACATCTTCATTAACTCGAAGTTCACGTTGCACAACTTGATATACAATTAATTCTCTAATAGAATCTACCACACTAACTTCAAAGCTTGTCATGATCTTCCTCGACACTTGAAAATACTCTTGTGACATCTAGAAGAGCTACTACAACTGATCAAGAAACTCAAGAAAATATTCTGCCCAACATCTCTATGAAGGTAACTAATACACTAGTCAAACAAAACGACATAACTCAGAGCTCAAGGTGATCACATCTTTCCCCTAAAGCTGTCTTCAGTACTTCAACTTTTCTCACTTTCAACTGGTAGTAATCGGATCTCAAATCAATCTTCAAATAGGCTGAAGCACACACTAACTGACCAGCAAATCACTAACACTCGGAAACGGATACCAATTATTCACTGTCACTTGTTTCAACTGTCTGAATCCTAAACACATTCTCGTACTGTCACTCTTTCTTCTTCACAAATTGTACTGTCATGCTCTAAGTTGACGCACTAGGCCTAATGAATCTAAGGTCTAACAAACTCGTAGTTGAATCTTCAACACTCTCAAGTCGGTCGAGAATCATAAGGTACAGAGCAAACAAAACAGGAGCAACTCGGAGACGGTCTCACAATCAAACTCTACTTCCCTATCAAGAGACAAACCGGGTAATTCTTGCCATCACTTTTAGGAAAACACAATATATTCTAACAGTCTGCGGTCTAATCCTCGTTCAAAAATCAAACCCATCACATTTGCTAGGCAAGCCTGTCAACCCAAAATCAATCAGTCTTTGACCTCTAAAGCTGGATCAACACTCGATACGAAATTCACATTCTCACCTACCATTTCAAGATTATAGTCATCCACAAGCTTTAAGAAAACCCCCATTGTCTCAAAGTCTACCCTAACTCTATGTTCTTTTGGCCAAACCATGAAGAAGATGAGCATTTTTCCTTTCAAATAAAACCCCTTTTGTCATCTTATTTCTCATTTATTTTGCAATTGACCAAAATGCCATTAATGAATGGTCAAACCCACATCTCTTAAAGCCCATGGATTTGGACTTAAGAGATAGGCCCAACATAGCCTTAAACATTTGAAATCCTGAGGCCCATAAAATATTTTATTATTTAATTTGCAAAACTGAACCCGAAATAAAATTAAAATATTATTTTCACCCGACCCCTAAACCCGGGTGTTACAAATTTTTTGTGAGAGTTCTCACTTCGAGGGCAAAATTGCATGAACGACTTTGAGGGTAAAATTACTCCGTCAGCACCGTTAACTGCCACGTCAACATTTAACGGTCAAAATCGGTCAAAGGGAAACATTGCTACAATTGACTGACTTTGAGGGCAAAATTACGGGAAAAAAAATAGGGGCAACATTGCTGATTTCGGATTACTACAGGGGCAAATTTGACCCTTTAGCCTTTATTTTTGGTCTCTCATCAGTTTTTAGTCTATTAACGGATTAATTTAGATCATGTTTCGTAGTTGGTGAACGACCCTTTCAACCTACTTTACTCATTACAATCCATAATTTTATTCTAGATGTTGTTTAGAAAAGGCTTAATAACCTGTTTGGCCCATGAAGTATACACAAAATACCGAACTGTCCTTAAAGTATTTTTTGTGATGTTTTGCCCCCTAAACTAAAAATCATAACCACAATTAGCCCACGTCGTTAACATCCGTTTAAAAAAATTGGATGACCAATCAAAACACACCACCTGTCACTAATAAACAAAAAAAAAATCAGTAGACTTACTTTAAAGGGGTAAATTGCGCGCTAAGTTTGTAAAATTTTTATTTTTGTTCAATTTAGTCCTAAAAATCTATATTTAACCCTAATTGACCCAAATTTCTTTCTATTTTTTATAAATTAGTCCAATATTTTTAATATGCTGATGTTTTTGTTTATTTTAGTCCTCAAAATCTTTATTTAAGCCATAATTGACCCCTACTACTTTATAATTTTTATAAATTAGTCCAATATTTTTAATATGCTGATATTTTTGTTCAATTTTCTCATCAAAATCTTTATTTAACCCACAATTGATCCCTACTACTTTATAATTTTTATAATTTATTCTAATATTTTAAATATAATTATAATTTTTATTCAATTTAGTCCTGAAATCTATATTTAACCCAAAATTGACCCATATTTTTTTTATAATTTTTATAACTTAGTCCAATATTTTAAATATAATCATGTTTTTGTTCAATTTAGTCAAAATCATTTTTAACCTAAAATTAACCCCAATTTATTTCTAATTTATATAATTTACTCCAATATTTTAAATATAATTATATTTTTGTTAAATTCAATCCAAAAAATCTTTATTTAACCCAAAATTAACCTCAATTTCTTTCTAATTTATATGAATTAGTCTAATATTTTTAATATGATGATATTTTTGTTTTGTTTAGTCATCAAAATCTTTGTTTAACCCACAATTGACTCCTGCTACTTTATAATTTAGTATAATATTTTAAATATAATTATATTTTTGTTCTATTTAGTCCTAAAATTTGTATTTAAAAATTTGGAATAAATTATAAACATTATAGAGAAACATGGGTCCATTTTTGGTTAAATTTAGATTTTAGGACTAAAATGAAAAAAAATAATTATATTTAAAATATTGGACTAAATTTTAAAAATTATAAAGTAGTAGGGTCAATTGTGGGTTAAATAAATATTTTGAGGACTAAATTGAACAAAAATATCAGCATATTAAAAATATTAAACTAATTAATAAAAATTAGAAAGAAATTGAGATTAATTTTAGGTTAAATGAAGTTTTTTGGATTGAATTGAAAAAAAATATAATTATATTTAAAATATTGGACTAAATTATAAAAATTAGAAAGAAATTTGGGTTAATTTTAGGTTAAAAATGATTTTTTGACTAAATTGAACAAAAATATGATTATATTTAAAATATTGGGCTAAATTATAAAAATTATAAAGTAGCATGAGTCAATTGTGGGTTAAATAAATATTTTGAGGACTAAATTGAACAAAAATATCAGCATATTAAAAATATTGGACTAGATTATAAAAATTATAAAGAAATATGGGTCAATTTTGGGTTAAATATAGATTTTAGGACTAAATTAAACAAAAAAATATAATTATATTTAAAATATTACACTAAATTATAAAAAATATAATGTAGTAGGGATCAATTGTGGGTTAAATAAAGATTTTGATGACAAATTTGAACAAAAATATCATCATATTAATTATATTGGACTAATTTATAAAAATTATAAAGTAGTAGGAGTCAATTGTGGGTTAATTAAAGATTTTGATGACAAAATTGAACAAAAATATCAGCATATTATATTGGACTAATTTATAAAAATTATAAAGTAGTAGGGGTCAATTGTGGGTTAAATAAAGATTTTTAGGACTAAATTAAACAAAAACATCAGCATATTAAAAATATTGGAGTAATTTATAAAAATTAGAAAGAAGTTTGGGTCAATTCGGCTTAAATAAAGATTTTTAGGACTAAATTGAACAAAACTAAAAAATTTACAAACTTAGCACGCAATTTACCCCTTTAAAATAAGTCAGCTGATTTTTTTGTTTATTAGTGACATGTGGCGTGTTTTGATTGGTCGTCCAATTTTTTTTTTTAAACGGACGTTAACGGCAGAAGCCAATTAAGGTCACAATTTAAATTTTAAAGGGCAAAACATCCAAAAAAAAAACTTTAAATGACAATTTAATATTTTATGTATAGTTTAGGGCCAAACGGGCCATTAAACCTTTAAAAATACAATGCCTTATCCACTGGACTAATCGATAGTTGGTGGGATTTTTAATTTTTTTTTTGTTTGATATTAATAGTTTAGGTTCAAAATTTTAAAAATACAAAGCCAACAAAAGCAGCCGAACACAAAGCAAAGACGATCACGTTAACAAAACAATTACCACTGTGCTTTAAACATGATATGTTTATGCATATCATACAGAAGTTTCGATCAATCGGGTAGTCCAAGTGATAAACATATTGATATCATTTAAGTAAATTTTTAGTTCTAGATTATGTGTATACAAAAATTTCCTTTGAAAGATTCATTCGCTAAAATCAAGTTTGTGACGCGAATCAGTTTAGACTATTCAGGACAAAACTTTAAAATAACGAAGTAATAAAAAAAAAATCAAAGACACTACGAGGTTGAAATCGTTGTAGTGATAATAAATCGTAACTATGCTTCTTCAAAATGAATGCTTCTTACTTCATCTATTGTACATTTAAAAGGCAAAATAATATAAGGCTACAAAGTCGAAAATGAAAAGGAAATGTGGCCAAGATTTTTATCCCAAAACTATAAACGTGTGCTTTGTATGAGATTTTTGTAAACCAATTCGGGAACGATGTATCCTATTGTTCCTCGTGCTGCAGTCATCAGTTGAATACAATTTGGCAAGACCAAAATCACAAACTTTTGGATTCAAATTCTCTTCCACAAGAATGTTGTGTGGCTTGATATCAAAATGTAGAATTTGCCATGATGTAAGTAGTCAATTCCTGGAGCCACCCCAAGCACAATATCAAACATCTTTTTCCATCCTAAACTGTTTTTATTTTCATTTTATCCAAACATCCATTCCACATAAAATCAGTTTATAATTTTTTAAACCTAAAAAATACACCATATCCTAAATTCTCTAAACTTTAACCACAACCTCTAATCTAAAACCCTAAACCTTAAACCTCATTTTTAGTGTAGGTATAAGTAAAAGAACCGAAAAGGAGCAAAAGATTTTCATCCAGCAAAAGTCGCCATTAGCGACTTAACAAGGGCAGTTTTGGTTTTAGTTGTGGCATGCATAAAACTTGGGTAGGGAACAACAACAATGGGGGATTAACAATGAAGTTTCACACAAAATTCAGCGAAACATGTGAGAAAAAAGCATTAATGGGGATAAACGACTTTGACGAGTGAGCGGGACCAAGGAGGCATGACTTATCAAAATTTAATACCACCCAACTGTCCAAAAAAAATGTTTTGGGCCTTACACGACATTTAAAGCGGTTATGGTTACAGCATCCAGCGATGTAGTTGCCTCATCATTAGTGCTCTGATGAATGGTGATGTATTCAGAGGAAGTTGATGAAATGGCATTTTAAGGTACTCAAGACTTTACTCATACAAGGACCTTCAGCTGGTTGTAACTTGTAATTGTATACACCAATAGGCTGTTATTATCATCTTCTGAAGCATTTCCAAGCATATAATAATAATAATGTTCAGTACAGAGTGAAACAAAACGCTAGACTTACTACAACTATCTAAAGACCAGATGATTCTTGATGTATTTTATAAAGCAGTGAAACAATGTTACTAATTTTGTAAGTATTTGCCGACATCAAATATGTAAGTAAGAAAAATACCGTGTTTGAAATGAGTTCCTTGAAGAAACTAGCAAATCTTGAAATGAAATTTTTTCTTGGAACTTGGATGCACCAGCTTTGGTAGTCGCAAGGATACCATGAAAGCCAAATACCCGGCATAATTGGCCAAATAGGGGTGGGTTCGTTATTATTTAGGGAATGGGGTGGGTTGAGAGAATATTGGGGAACTAGGCCAATTTTTATAGTGTAAGGTGGACCTCGCCACCTGTACCAGACGTTGTGTGGACTTCGTCACCTTCTCCTAGCGTGGTCCTGTTGAAGGCAGCCTTCTCGGCTTGAACGGCTCTGCGCTGCGATGCTCATGCATGCCACCTTGACGTGCATGCATGTGCCGTGCTATTAAATAGGGTAAATAGGGTTTAGGCACGTCAAGCTATTAAAGGGTAAATAAGGTTCTAGGTACGGGCTAGGTTTATTAAAGGGATTAATTTTTTAATATTATTTTATGTGTATATATATAGGGTTTAGGGAAGACGAGTGAGTAGTGGTTGAGAAAAAAATTAAGAGAGTTTTTCGGCAAAGAGGGAAGAGTTTGTGAGTTTATGAAAAAATATTCGAAGACGGTGATTGAAGAGTTCGTAAAGGCCAGTGAAAATTAAGTAAGTGATTTTTTCCTTTTAATCTGTTTTTTTAATTCTAGAGGGTTTGCATATTTTTTGTATGGTTGAAGATATATTCGGATGGTAATAATATTTTTAAATTTTAATAAGAAAACCCGAAATTTTAATGTTTTGCTTATGTTTTTTTAATATTTACAAAAAGATGAGTTCATCAACATATTGTGACACCGAACCCACAGTTGGTCGTTGGGGCGAATTGCGTGAAGATTTCAGTGATGGTGAAGAAAATATTGTTCCTATGAGTGAAGAAGATGACGTTCAGTTACTCGATGCCGATGGTATGACGATGTTATGACATATACGTCTCAAGGCAATGGTATTGATGTTGAAGAAGATGTTTGGGCCACGACTGTTGCTAGCCTCGGGTTGAGAAATGAACAGCCGACTGTTTGGGGTAATGCTGCACCGGAGCCCCAACAACCGGAACCTATATATCCAACCTATGAAGCTCCAGTAGCCCACATGTATGAAGTTAACTATACTGCAATGCAAGATCAAGAATATCAAGCTCGCATATTGGTTCTTCATCATCTTCGAACTTTAGAGAATTGGAACTAAAGGCTGAATTTGAAACAAAAGAAGCCGCGAAGCTTGTAGTTCAGGAGCACTGTATCAAATGCCATACGTCATTTCCTGTTGTTGAGTCCAACAGAAGTAAATACTGTATAAGGTGTTTTCATTGGAAAAGTAACTGTCCGTGGTGGGTAAGAATTTCTTATAGGAAGAGGACTGAAATGTGAAAGGTGTCATGGTTTATTGAGCATCACCCCTGTATCAATATGGCTTTATCACAGGACCATATTAATTTAAACTCTGATCTAATATGTGCTTACACCAGGGCTTTGGTTGAACAGGAATCAAAAATTTCGATTGCAGTGTTAGTAGCATCTATCTGGGCCCAACTTGGTTATACTTCATCTTACTACAAGGCGTGGATGGCAAAGCAGAAGGCGATGGCGCAACTCTATGGTGATTGAGATAAATCGTATAATGAGCTACCAGCTCTTTTACGAGCAATGCAACATTTCATCCCGGGGACCATTGTAGAGTATGAGACTTTGTCGGCGTTCAACTTACAAGGCAAATTAATTCCTGATAAAAGAGTATTTAGTAAGTTATTTTGGGCGTTCAATGCGTGCATTCAAGGGTTTCCATTCTGCAAACGCATGATTCAAGTGGATGGTACATGGCTGTATGGGAAGTGCGGTCATATATTACTCGTAGCTGTTGCACAATATGGAAACAATAATATATTCCCAATTGCCTTTGCCATAGTTGAAAAGGAAGACGTGGATGGATTTTGAAAAGGAAGATGTGGATGGATGAGAATTCTTTTTGAAGCACCTACACAATCATGTTGTAAAAGAAGATGGGATTTGCATGATTTCTGATAGAAGAACTGCACTCTTATTAGTAATTGACAGACGTGGGGGTTTATGGAAACCTCCACATGCATATCCAGCATATTGTATACGACATATTGCAGCGAATACGAAGACGCAGTTCGGAAACAATCAGGTCCGGAAAGAGATTTTAGGCGCGGGTAAGTTGTTATTTGTAGCCCATCCACACATGTCTCAGGAGGAGCTTTGCCCAGGTACTGGGTGCAAAGGTCATATGCATTGTACTTATTTTCTCCAACCAACGGTTTTCCATTTGTTGGAATACCAAGCTGTACCGCAACATTCTTCAAGGTTATTGTGCATTCGCCAAATGAAAAATGAAATGTGTGAGTCTCTGGTCTCCACCGTTCAATCAATGTAGTAATCAACTCGGGGCCTATCTTAAACCCACGTAGAAATGTGGCATTATAAAATCTAGCTCGTTGTAGGTAATACACTAAACGCTCATCAGGTTCTTTTATCTTTATTCCTCGACGGCGTATCATATGCTTTATACCCTATAATTAATTCATTATAATTCTGAATTATAACAATTACATAGTAAATGTGAATTTGTAAATTACAAAACATTTACTTACTTGCTCTTCGTGAATATGAGACGAAATGTGCTCATGGTCACGGTACAATAAAACTCCTTCAGATGTCATTTTCTATTTCTATAGCTAAAAAACAATTATCATTCAAATATATACATCAATTTCGAATATATACAGCCAAAAAATTGTATTAACTTCAACATTTTTTATCTATGCGAATATTATTTTTTTTAAAATAATTATACAAAAGTTCATATATTATTATTGTGTTATTAAATATTATAATTTTATAATAAGTTCGTTTAAAATATTATTAATTTTTTTATTATTTATAATTTACATATTTTAATAATTAATTTTCTTCTTAAAATTATAATAAAGAATGATTAATTCTTATTAAAATAAATTTTTAATTTGTCATAGTTGATAATTTTAATTTTTTTTAATTTCTATAAAAATATTTTTTTAGGTGAACAATAATATTATGTGTAAACATATTTACTTTATAATTAAATATTTGACTTATATATATAATTTATTTTCTTTAAATAATTTTTTTGGATGTATAAATTAATTAAATTTATTAAAAAAATTATTTTCTTTAAACATTTTTATATAAAAAAATATATTTCGATTTAACTCATATTATTATTCTAGTATAGATTCAAATATATTTAAATATACACATGTACAAATAGTTACACTACAAATATACTTAAAATAGTTACACTCAAAATATATATACATGTTCAGTGAAATACAATAGGATCGCGATTGCGTGTTTCATCTGACCTGGTTGCAAGAAATAACCACGTCATATCTCTTAAACCTAAAATGTGTGACTAATACATAAAGTAAAAAACTAACTTTAAAAAACCAGATTAAAAAAATACATGCACTTACCATATTAAAAAATTAAAAAACTAGCTTCTTTTTGTTCGAACCAACAATCAGAACCAGGGCAACTTCATCAATAATAAAAAATAATTATCATTAGATCATCAATCACACAAAATAATATACAGACACTCATAATTAAAAAAACAACAGATTAATTTAAACTCAAAATTTAAAAAATCACTTACTTAGTGAGAAACCTAGAAAAGATCAGAATAATAAACTCCAACAATCCTCACCCTCTTCGAATATATCTTTAAAAAGATATACAGAAAACTCTTCACCTTCACCAAATTGTTTCTTTTCTTCTCTTCACAAATATCACCAACTCTTAACTCACACCAATCTTACCCTATCTATCTTATATATACACACACAAAATAATAAAAAAAATTAAAAAATGAAAGAAAAAAAATCATGTGATTCCAGCCTGCATGGTTGTGCCCTGTCACCCTGAAAGCTACAACACCTCGCCATGTAGAAATGGCAAGGTCCCACATTTGCATGGTTCATGCGTTCCACGCTGCCACCCTGTCAAGCCGAGCCAGACACCAGCCATGAGAGACCTCGTCGTTTGCATCTGGCAAGGTCCAACCACGCCTTCTGCACATGGCGTTCCACTGTAGAAAGTAGCCTATTCCCCTAAACAATATTCAAACAGCTTCATTTCCCTAATTAATTTTTTTGGCCAATTATGCCCAAATACCCTCTAATAGATTGTTGTAGATAGGGTTGTAAAAACAAGTCAGAACCTGAAAACCTGTTTGAAACTTGTTCGAGTCAGAACCTAATTTGACCCGAGAATTCGATGACCCGAACCCGAACTGTAACTGACTATTGCTGACTTGAACCCGAGTTGAACCTGTTAATGTAGCAACCGAACTCGATCTGCATCCGACTGAAAACGACCCGAACCCGAATCTGACCTGTTAATTTTGACCTGAAACCCAACCTGCATCCAACTGAAACGAACCCGAACCCGAGACGGACCTAGCAAATTACCTGATATTATCCGACTGAATCGACCCGAGATCCGATTTTACCCGACCTGTTTTGAACCTGAACTGTTTTTGACCTGAACTAATGTAGACCTAGCTAAAAATGTTAAATAATTTAAAGGGTAAACTGTTCATTATAAAGTTAATAAATTTTTAATAAATTATGTTAGTTTCATTATACTTAGAAATTTTTTATATTACATTATACTTAGAAATTTGTCTTAATTTGTTAACTTCATTATGTATAATAAAATTATGGGTAATGTTCACAAATAGTCCCTTTCGTTTGGTGTTTGTTCTAGTTTGGTCACCAGATTTCAAAACAGCTTATTGTGGTCCCTTACGTTTATAATCTGTTTTATTTTAGTCACTTTGCCGTCATTCTCCGTTAGAGGAGTAACGGCCGGCTGACATGGTAATTTTAAAATTAAAAAAATTCCATGTGTATAATACACGTGTATTATGTTTATACACATAGACTGCACCCTCACGTGTATAATACCCTCACGTGTGAATCTGCACGTGTCAATCCCAACATAGGAGCATGCACATTTTCATGGCGGATCTGTACGGTGGAGCGCCATACTCGAATCCGGAACCCGAAGAAATTTCCACTATCCTTAACCAACTCCTTCACAATCCTTCATCTTCGTCATCTTCATCTTCGTGCATGCAATTCAAGGGAAAGAACATTCATTCTCTTCCGTCTCAAGTGCCAGGAATTTCGGCGCTGGCATCTAACTCCGGCGTTGCGATGGCAATTCTGGTTGTGGATCGGTACGGCCTCGGCAGATTTGCTGTTGGAGCAGAATCAGGACCTCGAGTAAAATTCTCTGATCCTGAAATGTATTTTAGAGCCAACGTTAAAGATAGCTCGGACAATGCGTTATCTTCTGCCGGCGGTTTCAGTTATGACAGCGAGGTAAAAGAATTTGAAATAATATTCTTAAAGTTGCAAAGATCTTTTCCATTTAATAAAAAAAGAAAAAATGGTGAAAGATTTAGACTTTTTTTCTCCAATCGGGAAATCTTTGAATAAGGTTACTATTTAATCTGGAAGGTTCCGGATGCATCGGAGTTTCCATCAAATCAAGAACGCCCACAGAGTTCATCGAAGCGAAGCAAAGCAGCCGAAGTTCATAATTTGTCAAAAAAGGTTTGACTTCCTTAACAGTTTTTTTTTGTAACTTTTTTTTAGAATAGAAGAATCTATAAGAAATTTGATATGTTTTTGTTTGGCAGAGGAGGAGGAATCGGCTTAATGAGAAAATGAAAGCTTTACAGAATCTAATTTCAAACTCTAACAAGGTATCTAAAGACTAAAATAATCCATAACCAGAAAAGCCCTTTTTTCTTCTAATAAATGATTTTGATCCTTTCTTTTTGGAGTGATAGACGGACAAGGCTTCAATGCTTGACGAGGCCATCGAGTATTTAAAACAGCTTCAGCTTCAAGTACAGGTGAGTATTCTCTTCTGCTTCTGCCATATCTGTTTGTGTTCTCTTACTATGTTGTTCTCAATTTTTAGTGTTAATTATTACGTGTTAGATTTTGTTGTTTATTACTCAAATACGACATCCCAGCTGCCCCATGTTTTCTAAAGACTGAATTTTAATTAACTATGCCTTTCCGAATTTAAAAATCTTTGTTAAAGATTCTGCAATATTGGCATTTAACAATTTCATGGCACTAAGTTTGATAATGTCTACTACATAATACTCTATTATCCAACAACAATAGGACAAAGCAGTTTCTGCAATTGTTTTCTACTAATGAGCCTGCATTTAGGAGAAACGGGGGCGGTTAGGCATCAATGCGTTTAGTTTCACGCTTAGATTGTTTTGTTTCTGGTGATGGCCGTGGACATGATCCAAGGAGAGGGATTTTTATTTTGTACATTTATAATTTGTTATGATGATAAGATCATTTGTTTGATTTGCTGCACATGATAGCATTGGAAGTTCTTAAACACCGAGATTAGATGAAATGATAAAATAGTGCACTTGTTTTTAAATCTTAGTTCCATTGTCATTGCAGATGTTGTCGATGAGAAATGGAATGAGTTTGTACCCTATGTGTTTACCTGGAGTACCACAGCCAATGCAAATGCCTTCTACAGGCATGGGCTATAATGAGGGACACGGGTTCTTTAAATAAAAGGAAGAAGAAAAAATGAAAAGGAAGAACCAAGTGGATCAGGAACGCTTCCTCTTTTTATGACAAGGAGCCGAGTTCTAAGCCAAAAGAAAAACTAACCTCTTGATTTTTAGACATTGAAGAAACGAGAATTCAGGGGAACAAGGCCTGAAATGTAGAGTCCATGTTGGCGTATTGGTGGAGTGGACAATGACGTGTATTATACACGTGGAATTTTTTTAATTTAAAATTGCCATGTCAGCCGACCGTTACTCCTCTAACGGAGAATGACGGCAAAGTGACTAAAATAAAACAGATTATAAACGTAAGAGACCACAATAAGCTGTTTTGAAATTTGGTGACCAAACTAGAACAAACACCAAACGAAAGGGACTGTTTGTGAACATTACCCTAAAATTATATACTTAGAAATTTGTTTAAGTATAATAATATATATTATGTATAATAAAATTATATACTTAGAAATTTGTTAACTTCATTATATTAAATAATATTATATACTTAAAAGATTGTTAACTTATTATGCTTTATTATATAATATATATTATGTTAACTTTATTATGTTCACTATAAACTTATTATGCTTTAATAAGTATAATAAAATTAACATAATATACATTAGTATTATGTTTAACATAAAATTAACGTTATTATGCTTATATTAGTAAATAATATTTGTCAATATATATAATTAGTAAAATCATAAAATTTTTGTAACATATAGTTTGTTACTTAATCTGGTTAACTACTTTATTTTGTTAACTTAATCTGGTTAACTTCTTTATTTTGTTAACTT
Organism: Hibiscus tridactylites; assembly: GCA_958450335.1. Lineage (NCBI taxonomy): Eukaryota > Viridiplantae > Streptophyta > Magnoliopsida > Malvales > Malvaceae > Hibiscus > Hibiscus tridactylites. The sequence goes on from OY288265.1 coordinate 98,369,937, forward strand.
AATTTTGATAACTGACTTGGATTAATCTGGTTAACTTCTTTATTTTGTTAACTTAATCTTAATAACTGACTTGGATTAATCTGGTTAACTTCTTTATTTTGTTAACTTATATTTTGTTTAATTCAATATGTTAACTTATATATTTTGTTAACTTCATTATTTGTGATTTAGTTAAAAAAATAAGTTTATTGAACACATTGAACATAAATAGTAAATTCATTTTGTTAACTTATAGATAATTCTGCATGTCAGTAAACTTATAATTGAATATAAGATAATTTCATTACAAAAATAAACTTACAAGATAAAGTTAAGTATTACAAACTCACAAACATAGTACAAACTTACAAAATGAAAAGTATTTTTGCTCTCAGATCGTGTAGCAAAGACTTTGCTACCAGAAATATCTTCATCGAGCTACAAAAGAAAGTTACCAACAAGTTTTAATTATGAGTAACTTAGCTATGCAAGCTAAGAAACCAACAAAATTAAAACAAGGGCAACTACATAAAAAAATAAAACTTCTTAGTACCCAGCAACCAGGATCTAGCAACCAGCAATAAACAACACTAAGTGATAAACAAAAACAAGTTATAAGAAAAGGTAAAATACATCATAATTAAACAATGAAACTAAAAGATAAAAAAATAATACTAACATGTAAATCAGCAACCAGCAACCAACACAACAACCAGCAATAAAAAACAAGACTAAGTCCAGCAACATCAAGTGATTAACAACAACAAAAACTAAATTGAAAAATAGATAACATTATTAGATAAAAAAAACAGGAAAAAAACAAAAAACTAATAACACAGATAGAGAGAGAAGAATACCTTATTCAGGAATGAGATCTTCAACATCAACATCAGACAGTGAAGAATCAATCACAACAAAGAGATATTCTCCATCTTTATCGTCAGGTTTAAAACCATACAACTAATTACGGGTTGTAACAAAAATCTCAACATTTTTGGGCAAAAATTTAGCCCTCAACTTGTTCAAAATTCGACCCCCCATGCTAAAAGAGGATTCAGAAGCAACAAAAGTTATTGGAATGGCTAAAACATCTTTAGCCACGAGTGAAAGAATAGAAAAAGGCACAGACTGTGACTTTCAATAATCTAAAATATCAAACTTAGAATCATCAGAACGAGGGGGAAGAGGCAAAGATATGTAGGAGTCAACATCAAATTTACCACTCCTAGAAACAGCCAAATTTGCATCAAAGTTCTACAATAAAACAGAAAATGAATTAGAAAATTGTAAGTTAAAAAAATTAAAAGTGAAAACAGTAGCCTAAATAATACTGACCTAAAACAGATTTGATTTTTTGAAGGTCTGAAGTCGATTATAACTAGACACATTGTACTTTGAGATTAATTGCATTGGACAGAAGAATAAGAACAACAAAGAACAGTTCTAGAATAATAGATATACAAATTAACAAACTCGTTATAAACAAGACTAACCCTCCTTTTAACATCATCCTCAACATAGAGGACACCATACAACTCCTTCAAAAGTTGAAACTTATAACGAGGATCAAGCAAAACAACAAAAGACAGAATGGTAGAGTGTGCAGACTAGTATTTCTCATACAACTCAAGCATAGGTCCGGCCATTGCGAAAATTCCATCACAAGGATCATTGTGAGCATCACACAAAAACTTCTCAATAGCTACAACATTAGCCAAATATAAATTAAAAGTAGGATACTTGGATCCTGAGAACAGAGTAGTAATCTCATAAAAAGGCTAAAAAAAATCACAGATTAATTGAGTAGTTTTCCACTCATCCTCTAATATAATATCCAGGCCATTCTCTCCATTGACAAACAAATTGATAGCTAACTTAGCATCAATAGCCCTACGTAGCATCAAGTAAGTGGAGTTCTATCGAGTAGGAACATCCAATACTAACTTACCAGAAAAATCAGAACTACAATCTCTAACAGCAAAATCAAAACTACATAGTCTAGAATCAAAAGAGTCAATAAATTTAACAATTTTACGCAACTTAACAACAAAAGAACCAATTACCTTCAACCCTTTTCGAACTATCAAGTTCAGAATATGGGCAGCACATGTAATATGAAAGTAATATTAAAAATTTGTAGAAGGTAATTGGTTTGTAGAAGCGGAGACATGGCATGCAAATCGTCTTTGAGGCGCTTAACCATTCTCTCATTTGTAGAAGCGTTATCAAGGGTAATATTAAAAATTTCTTCTTAAGACCCCACTCACATATCAATTTTTTCGCAAATTTATAAATAGACTCAACATCATGGGGTGGGGAAAACGATGAAAGTTTAGAATTTTTTACTGAAGTTTTCAATTATTATCAACATAATGTGTAGTCAGAGCAAAATATGAACATGAAGTGCAAGCAGACCAACCATCACATGTAAAACAGATTCGACTTGAAACAGAATGCATTGAATCAAGTAATAATTTCTTATGCTTATCATGCTTGAACATGCAATGCTTAGTAACAATATATCTAGAGATACCCTTGACATTAGAATTAAGATAACGATGCAAAATCCTAACTTTATCATGCTTAACCATGCTCAATGCATAACCATGACATATAATAGCTTCAGCAAACAAATCACAGTAAGTTTTCTGATCAAAAGAACTTCCTAAACAACTACATGGATTAGATACAAAGAAGTCCTTGTAGGCTTGGCATTTTTCAGTATGTCTTTTAGGGTTAGAGGTACCAATATAAAAATTAACTTTATATCTTTTTGTTTTGCAATACTTACATTAAACAAAAAGACCATCTTGCTCCTTAACGAAGCAATAATGATCTCAAACAGGAAAAAATTTTCTCCCAAACTTTGTTGATGAAGCTGTTGAAGCCCTCATTTTAGAAGAAGGAACAACTGTAGAGGCTTGATCATTTTCATCTACTTCAAACAAAACATAAACAAAATAAATTAGGGATTGATCAAATAATAATCCTAAACTTCTGAAAATAAAAAAGACAAATGAGTATACCTCTTTGAACGGAAAACTCCAACTCATAGGAAATATCATCCATAGGCATAGATGTGCTAAATGAAGAAAATAGAACACTGAAATCCCAGAAACAAAACAAACATCAAAAAATACAATTAAAGAATGCATGTCAAAGAATCTAAAAACATTAAGACAAACACATAAACATAAATATATACATAACTTAAGCAGAAACATTAAGACATATACATAACAAAATTCAAAACAAAGCAAAACACTAAACCAGACAAACAAAGTGGTTTCAGTTTAATCCTTATACATGGCGTTGTTTACACCAAACCAAAGGGTCTTTTAAAAACCTCCTTTGGCACCAGTAGCCCCGCAGGTCTGGTAGTCTAGCTTAAACACTCGGATTAAACCAAAGAAACCCTAGCATGCATACTAAAACAACAACACATAAACAAAATCTTTAAAACATATACATAATAGAATCCAGAAACATTAAGACAAACATATAAACAAAAATATAAACATAACATAAGCAGAAACATTAAGACATACATAAAAAAATCTAGAACAAAGCAAAACACTAAACCAGACAAACAAAGTAATTTCAGTTTAATATTTGTACATGACGTTGTTTACACCAAACCACAAGGTCCTTTAAAAACCCCATTTGGCACCAGTAGCCCCGTAGGTCTGGTAGTCCAGCCTAAACACTCGGATTAAACCAAAGAAACCCTAGCATGCGTACTAAACCAACAACACATAAACAGAAACCAAATGAAAAGGCAAACAAAGTAGACATGCAACCAAAAGAAAAGGCAAACAGAAATACACCAACAACCAGATATTAGGGTTTTCAGAAATATACCAACAACTGAAAAGGCGGATAAGATTGGCTCCCAGAAATAAAAATATGCATATTAAACAAAAACAATGTTAGCAAAAATCACAATATAAAAAATGAAAAATAAAAATAAAAAAGAACAGATATGAGACAATAACTTATCAAATCTGAGAGATGGGAAGATGAAAAGATGATGAAATGAGGTTAGGGTTTTTAGAAAGAAGATGAAACGATTTAAGGAAATTAGGACTTTTAGAGTTCTCAGAAGTCAGAAGAAGGAGAAGGGATATTAGGAATTTCAAAAGTCAGAAAGATGAAGAAAGGAAATTAGGGTTTTCATAAGAAGATGGAGAAAGGATATTAGGATTTTCTGAAGAAGATGAAAATATTTTTGAATACGAATCGATTTTGGGATAAGTGTTTAGGGTTGATGGATTAAGGTTGAGGGATTATGAATTAATATTTATAGTTTAGGATATATGGGTTAGGGTATTGACTGATTTGGGGTTTAGGGTAAAACTGATTTGATTTGGAGATTAGAGTTTTGAAGGATTGAAAAGAGGAAAGTGGAAGAACATGATGATGTTCTTGAGAAAATGTTTGGTTTTGATCGAGAGGAAACAAATTTAGACTAAAGTAGGATGTTTGTATAGGATCTAGAATGATTTTGGGGTAGAACAATGAAGAACTTGGTGAAAAACCAAGGTTTTGATCGAGAATAGATAAGAAATCTGGGAGAAATTGTGTTTTTGAGAGAGAGAAGTCGAGGCGAAATTTCGGCAGAGTAACGGTAGGGTAAAAATGGTGTAAAGTGGCTAGGGTGAGGGTTTATTTATAGGGGTGAGCCAGGTCAAAAAGATCCGCGTGTTTTTTAATGGGTTGCCTGCGTTATACGGGTCTTGCTCCACAAGCACGCATACTTTCAATTGTTTCAATTTGATCTTGATTTTTGTGAAATTCAGCTTAAAAATTTATTTTATATTTGATTTGGTCCTTATTTCAGTTTTAAGGTTTATGGTTGAGTTTTAATTTAGGTTTGGGGTTTTAATTTAGGGGTTAGTGTTATAATTTAGGGGCTATGGTTATAATTTGAGGGTTAGGTTTAAGGTTTAGTGTTATTGTTTCAATCAATGTTTGAATTTTGGCATTTAAGGTTTTCATATTTAGGGTGTAGAACTAATGTTTTGATATAATAATTGAAAAATATTTTGGACTGATTTAAAAAGTATTTAAAACATTTCCAAAGTCCAAACAACTTGAAATTATGTTTAGGGAAGTTTTTAAAAGGGTTTTACATGTTTTTCAAAGCCAAACTTCACAAAATCGTCTAGGCGTTTCGAAACGCCCTAAGGTGTTTCGAAATAGAGGATTCCAGTAGCAAAAACATTTCGATACTCGTATCGAAACGAGCTTTTCCTGGATGAGGATTTTGCCCAGCGTTTCGAAACGGGCTATGCCGTTTCGATACGCCTACGTGGCTTTGACCACAACGGTCATAAACCCCAACGGCTATTTCCCAACTAACATTTAAATGCAGGGCGTTTCGATATGGGTCTAAAGCGTTTCGATACATGTTCCGAAACGGCCAGGGGGTGTTCCGAAACGGGTGCCCTGACAGACTGCAACGGCTCTTTCTACTTAAAGAGTGTTTCGAAACGGGTTCGAGCGTTTCGAAACGGGGAGCTGCAGAACTGCATTTATGGTGGGAATTAAAGTCCTCAACGGCTCCAATTTGATCCCAACGGCTAGTAACGACTACAAACTCAATTAGGAGTATAAAGGGGACCTTCAAGCATCAAGTAAAGGCTAATGCTCATATTGCCAAACATCAAATGATCAAGAATTGTCTTAGAGCTTAAATTGTCATTTATTGTATAGACAAACACTAGTGAGCCAAAATTGTCAAATTTGCTCAAGTGTTTTAGGTTTTGGGTGAGTGCTAAATTGTGCAAACAAATACCTATTAGAGGGATTTAAGTTTGCTTATTGTTTCTCTTTGTAAAAGAGAGTTTGATCAAGGCTTTGGGTAGAAAGCTTGATCGGTTGTAAGAGTTTCCTCCTAAGCCTAGAAAAGGGGACGAATCAATAGTGGATTGATTGGAAATCCTTAGTGGGGAGCTAAGGTAGTGGATGTAGACCTTGGTTAGAAGGTTGAACCACTCTAAAATCATTGTGTCAATTACTTTTTAGCTTTCACAACCCTTCCATCCAAAAATCCACCTCTCTACCACTTGGTGAGTCACATCGGTTGAACGAATCGAGCCCCACACAACTCAACATAGGGTTTAAGGTTTATGATTTTATGTTAAAGGTTTATGGTTTATGGTTATTGATTTAGGGTTAGGAAGCCTTTTTTATTTAGGGGTCATGGTTTTCACTTTTGATTTTATGTATCAATCTCTAATCCTTAATCCCTAGACCTTAAACTATAAACCATAAACTCTAAACCCTTCATACAAAACACTAAACCATAAACCCTAAAACAATAAAGCATAACCACTGGCCCCTAAACCATAAACAATGATGATAACTCTCAAACCCTAAATAATAAACCCTCGAATATAATCTCTAACTCTAAAATCATAAACCTTAAACACTATAATATGAACCCTAAACCCTCGAATATAAACTCTAACTATTAAATCATAAACCCTAAACAATAATGATAACTCATAAACCCTAATGCAACACCATAAACCCTTGAATATAAACCCTAACTCTCAAACCTTAAACCTTTAAACCCTCAAATATAAATTATAAACCCTCAAATGTAAACCCTAACTCTAAAACCATAAACATTAAACCATAACCTTTAAACCCTAAACTATAAATCATGAACGATACTAATGACTTATAATCCTAATGTAAAACCCTAAACTCTAAACACTTAAATATGAACCCTAAACCATAAACTCTTAACCCTTAACCCTAAATATTAAACCATTAAACTCTAAACCATAAACAATAATGATAACTCATAATCCTAACGCAACACCCTACACCCTAAACCATCGAATTTAAACACCAACTCTCAAACCATAACCTTTAAACCCTAAACTATAAACCATGAACAATAATGATAACTCATAAAGACTAATGCAGAACCTTAAACCCTAAACACTCGAATATGGATCCTAAACCCTAAACATTAAACCCATAAACTCTAAGTCATAACAATAATGATAACTTGTAATCCTAACACAACACCCTAAACCCTAAACCATCGAATATAAACAATAACTCTCAAACCCTAAACCTTAAACATGAACCTTAAACCCTAAACCATAACTCATTAAACCATGAACTATAAACCATGAACGATAATGATAACTCATAAAGCCTAACGTAGAACCCTAAACCCTAAACACTCGAATATGAACCCTAAACCTTAAACCTTTAGCCCTAAACATTAAACCATTAAACTCTAAACCATAAATAATAATAATAACTCGTAAGCCTAACACAACACCCTAACCCCTAAACCATCGAATATAAACACTAACTCTCAAACCCTAAACCCCAAACCCTAAACTATAACCCTTAAACCCTAAACTATAAACCATGAACAATAATGATAACTCATAAAGCCTAATGCAGAACACTAAACCCTAAACACTCGAATATGAACCCTAAACCCTAACCCTAAAACCCTGAACGATAAACTTTAATCCATAAGTAATCATGATAACTCATAAACCCTAATGCAACACCCACCATAAACCATAAAACCTTAAACCCTAAACATTAAACCCTTCAACTCTAGACCATAAACAATAATGATAGCTCGTAATCTTAATGCAACACCCTAAACCCTAAACCATCAAATAAAAAACACTAACTCTCAAACACTAAACCCTAAACCCTCAATCATAAACCATAAACAATAATGATAACTCATAAACCCTAATGCAACACCCTAAACCATAAACAATGATGAATTGATAACTTATAAACCCTAAACCCTAAACACTCTAATATAAACCATAAACCCTCGAATATAAACCATAACTCTTAAATCATAAACCCTACACCCTAAATATTAAACCCTTAAGCTCTAAACCATAAACAATAATGATAACTCGTAAACCCTAATGCAACACCCTGAACCCTTAAATTTAAACCCTAACTCTCAAACCTTAAACCCTAAACACTAAACCATAAACCATAAATAATAATTATAGTTCATAAATGCTAATGCAACACTCTAAACCCTAAACCCTAAACCATAAACAAATATAATAACCCATAAACCTTAAACCTTAAACCTTAAACCTTAAACCTTAAACAATAATGATAACTCGTAACTCTAACACAACACCCTAAACCATCAAATATAAATAATAACTCTTAAACCCTAAACCTTGAACCCTAAACTCTAAATCTTAAGCAATAATGATAACTCATAACCCTAATACAACACCCTAAACCATAAACGGTGATGGTAACTCATAAACCCTAATACAACACCCTAAACACTCTAATGTGAACCATAAACCCTCGAATACAAACCATAACTCTTAAATCATAAACCTTACACCCTAAACCATAAACCCTAAACCATCGAATATAAACAATAACTCTCAAACCCTAAACCATAAACCTTAAGCAATGATAATAACTCATGACCCTAATGCAACACCCTAAACCATAAACAATGATGGTAACTCATAAACCCTAATGCAACACCCTAAACCTTAAACACTCTATTGTGAACCATAAACCATCAAGTATAAATCATAACTCTTAAATCATAAACTCTACACCCTAAACTCTTAAGCTCTAAACCATAAACAATAATGATAACTAGTAAACCCTAATACAACACCCTAAACCCTCAGATATAAACTCTAACTCTCAAACCCTAAACAATAATGATAACTCATAAACCATAATGCAACACCATAAACCCTAAACACTTTAATATGAACTTATAATATAACATATAAATATATACATATATATTATATGTATACGTGGATAATAATTAATATAACATATTACATATATATATATATATATATATATATATATATATATATATATATATTAAAACTTATAATATAACATATAAATATAATTAATATAACATATAATACATATATATACATATGTATTATATGTATACGTACATAATAATTAATATAACATCATATATATATATATATATTAAAACTTATAATATAACATATAAATATAATTAATATATATTAAAATTTATAAGTTATATAATGTATATAATATAATAATTAATAAATAATAATAATTATTGATAGTTTGGGGCTTTGGCCTTTGGGCTCATCTCCACCCCTATTCATTTTAGATGGGTTCAATATTTTGTAGTCCTTTAAATTTTAGATATTTTTCATTTAAATCTTTTAATTTTTAGTTTAATTCAATTAAGTCCTTAAAACTTTATTTTTAGTCCAAATTAACTCTTATTTATTATTTGTTGTTCATTATAGTCCCTAAAACTTTGTTTTTACTCGAAATTGACCATATTTCAAGTTTTTAATTTACTTTATTATTTTAAATATGAATCATTTTATTATATGTTTATTCATTTCTAGTGCCAAATTTTTATTTTTAATGTGATTCCATGAAAGACGTTAAATAATTAACTCAAAATAAATATCGACTACTTGTAGAATTGTACCGAACTAAAAAATAATATGAATTCAAAACTCGAATTAACCTGACCTGAAATGAAATCGACCTGAAATTACCCGACCTGAAATGAACCCGGACTGAAATGAACCCGACCTGAAGTCTACCCGAGCCCGAATTAACCTGCCAATTACCTGGTTCAGACCCGATCTGTTTGAACCCGACCTGAAATGGACCCGACCTAAAATGGACCCGAACTGAAATGGACCCGACTTGCTACTAACCCGCCCCGACCCGAGTCGAGTCAGTTTTTTTTTACCTAAATTAACATGTATCTGATTTGACCCGACTTGATAGGACCCGACCTAAAACCCATCCGATTATCTGTTTTTACAACCTAGTTGTAGATATCTAGTGTTGACATGCCTGATATGTTATGAACCGAAATCGGAACCTCTGCTACCTCGGTGCAAGATTGATCGAAACCGGATGTCGGGGTAAGTTCATCTAAAAAATAGAAATAGGACCAAGTGTTGGATTTGGTGGTACACCGAGAGGCTTCGACATACACAGATGATTCTATAAGTTTCGTGCAATTCACAACAAACATAATGCTACCCCCAACTCTTGAGGTAAAAGACGAAAATCATAACTAGATATCGAAACCGAATAAGCACCGGAATAAAATATATCTATAGAACTGAGAGGAAGGGAATTGCAGTCATCCATATCCAAGGCATTGTATAATTTTCATACAGAGAATTTCCCTTGTCTCGAAACAAAAGTGGTGCGGTTGTTGTTGTTCAAACCTGTGATAAACAAACACTCTACCATTTAAGCTATATTCCAGATCATACCAAAATTCTTCCTCCATCAAGAACCGTACACATTAGCTTTATATGAAATACCCCAATGTTTTTATACGCCAATTTAGTAACAATATATCGTATAGTTTCTGAACTCGAGTCTCTTAAGATGAATATCATTCGATTTTCCACTGAGACCACTTAAAATAATTTAAAGAATGCAACACTATTGAACATTTTTTGTGTAAGGCTGTAGATTCTTATGGGTCTTTTAGTCGCTTCTATTTTCAAATCTTGTTTAAACTCTGCTCCAATTTTGAGGCTGGGATTCCAGCATCTTATTATTAATGAAATTCTTAGCTTTGTTGTGTAGGGGATTTTGAATCATATTGTTGCTCAACATAGGGAGCATATAGATTGACATTTTGGAAAAAAGTAGGACCACTTACCTTAACATTCTCAAATTCAACATATAATAATAATGTAAATTCATTTCCAAACATTGACAGTTGACACATTACATATTGATACAATACAAACCAGCATTGAAAGATATTCCTCAACCAAAACAATTAAGTTAATGATTCATTGTTCTTTGCTAAAAAATGATCCATTGTTCCAAAAAAAAAAACTGAGATGATCCCTTTTATTCCTCCATTTCTTCTCTACAAACAAAAAAACTAAAACATTGGGATAACTTAAGAAACCGGAGAGAAATGAGCAAGAAAGAACCTTGAGACCAAAGAGTGAAAATTTCCTAAAACCTATCTATTCACGGACAATGATTTTACAGACATGTTTAGTCATTGGTGACTTGTGTCTTACTATTTGCTAATTGAACAGTGAAGACCGTTTCAATTTATGAAGGAGCAGCCCTGCTGCTTGCATCAGAAGGAAATTCAGACCGATCTTCGAAGACATGTATGTGCGGTGTTGCATTCTGCGAGAACTGTCCATTCAAGTAGAACTCAAATCCGGAAGACAAAAGGGTTTCAGCAGAAAAGCTGGTGTCATGCGTAACCTCCCAGCTGAGATCTTCCAAAACCAATTGTGGTGGTTCCTGCAGACAAAAATTATTATATAAATCTCATTCCATTCCCAGCACTCAGAAGTCAGAACACCATCCAAGGAAAAAATACATCTGATTCTCTTTAGTATATATTAATGCCGATACAAAACCAATTTATATTAATTAGTGAGTTCAAAATGCTAAAAGATAAATCCAGCAAATTTTTCATGGTGTGTGTTGGGTGCATGGTTAATGCCAATGTTGTCAAGGACGCAAGGCACACTCTAGGCGCTTAAACCCTTATGTTGCCTCAGGCACAAGGCGCAAAAAAAGTACTAGCCTGAGTGAAGTAAAGCGCAAAATGTATATGTGAGTTTTTTTTGTAGTATAAAGTCTAATGTGAAGTCTACTTTATCTACAGAACATGCAATTTTTTATTGGTCAATATGCATGATTTCCTTAGGGTCAAAAATGGTGAAACAAAAGAAATTAAAGAAAGACTCAATCGAGCGGGCTTTTTATATGCCTATAGCCTTACAAAAAAGGCGTGCCTAGGTGTGTGCCTGATCAAATGGTCCTGGCCTGAAAGTGTCTGAGGTGCTTTTGTTGAATAATGCTAAGGCGCAGGCTCACGCCATGACAACACTGGCTAATGCTAAGAACTTGAAAACTAAACTGCATTTGATGAATGCTTGCATAGCAAATGAAACATAAACAAGAGATGTACAGTTACAGTTTCCCGACTGTTGACTGGCCTGTCCTCCAGGTTCCGTCAGGCTTAATTCCATATCTTGAGTTGAGGTCCAACCAGGTTCGTATGCTTCAAGAAAACCAATCTTAGCCTTATTAGGTAGATCGTGGGGATGAACGAATGGCACTCCATGTGGCCATCCGATCTCCACTCTAATATTGGCACAAGGACTATCTAGCGCATGAATGTGATTCTCGCACTCTTTTAGGTTACAAAACCGTAGTTTGATGCCCTTCTTATCCGCAATTTCCTGAACCCTTTCCTTAAGCACTCGTTGAGCCTCAAGCCGTAATCTCTTGGAAGGAGGCAGAGGTTTGCATCTCGTAATATTCTTCCTTCTTCTCATCAAGGGCTTCATAGATCCTGTACCAGCATTTCATTGATCCAAGGACCTTCTGTTAACAACTTCTCACTAAGGCTACATGGACAGAAAAAAAATAACAAAAAAGATAATCCAACATCAAGAAGGCTTAACAAACCAAACGGAAAAATGTTATGGTTTCGATCAAACTATTGAAACCCTATCTTCCCCTTGTTGGATTTTTCGGTTATTCGGTTATTGATACGTAGTATAAGAAAATGCTGCATACGCATTGAGAAATACTGCTTACCATCTTGGGCTGTGTGGAAATTGAAGCTCGGGAAACTGTTTCGATTAAAGAGCTGATCTGTTGGGTGAGATCTCTGCATGAAGTCATCCACCAGTACCGGAATCTGGAACTGAGCTTCAACCCCGTGACCAGCTGCTCTCATCTCCGAGCAACTGAGACTGGCCATGGATTTGGGCATGAGTTTGAAAGCCAAAGAGCATCGCCCATACATGTTATCCGGAATATTATTAATCTCTGTCCTATGCAATGCAGGATTGACATAACCCGCAGTTGCTTGATAAAGTGCCAGACCAGGATAAACAACAGCTTCTTGAGGACCAAGGTCCCCATCGACAATAAACCACCGACCATGAAAATCTCTTACATGCAAACCTGCTTTATCTGACTTAATGACAGATATTAAGCTTTTATCAACCTGGTGCTCGTGGTCAGGGAATATGATCATTTGACCATCATCATGTGTTGTTAAATTGTGGTGTTGTGCCCCATGAAAAGAAGGCCTTGCATGACAGCACACAGATAATACCGAAGAAGATACCTCCCTGCTTCTTAACGGTACATTATCGAGTATTTCAGTAAACGGTGAGCTGCGCAAATTCAAGTAATAACTGATCGCATCAAGTATGCCTCGTGCTGCCTTACCAAGCAAGCCAAATATGTCAGGCAAACCACCCGGAGGAAACTCCATTCCATTGCTGAGCTCTAACTGAGTGAGACCTGGTCTGTAATCATAAGTTTCTTGCCAAAGTTGGGGATCAGCATAGTAACCAGACGTTTTACACCACTCACGAGAATCATTTGTGTGAATCATGTCTGCAGATGGGTAAGCTTCTCTTTGATGGAAGTAAAGGCGAGCAGAATCCAAACCGGATCTCAAAAGAGCTCCATCGCTAGCTGGAAACTGAATGATGGCAGCAGAATATTGTGCAAATGATTGCGATAAAGTAGAGACTGAGAGCTTGTAAGAATCCGAAGGAAGGCCCTCCGAGGGTACGAGATCAGTAAGCTTTACACGGCCCAGAGCTGGCAGGCCATCTTCACCTGCCATTAAATTCTTTCACTGTACAAATTAGAAGTGGCATCAGTCAAAGGCCCTTAATGCATCATCTTTCATACAGTAAACATCTTGAAGAATGAACAAGCAAAATGATTTGTAAAAGCACAAACAACAAGTTCCGAAATCGGATTAAGTTTGGTTTTGATTTAGTTTAGGTTCCTACACATAGATTAAGGGGGGGAAACAATCAATCTATCTTCTTGCAATGATAGTGAAGTTTCAAACCCATAATTTTATTCATTTTTTAAGAACAAATTTATGCATGTAAAACTCTAACCAAATCCATAAGAAATCATATAATCCATCCTACATAAACCATCAAGCATTCCATTTATTAAGAAATAACACACACAAAAACGAACTTGCTTTAAATTTTGAATTGTTTTATAATATATATAACCCAATTCATAAAATCAAAAAATAACAGAAACAAATACCCAGAAACATGTATAAAGCCCCGAAAAAATCCAAATTTATTTACGAAATGAATAAAAAAGAACTTGCCTTTGGTTGAGTGAAGCGCTTTCCTCCTTGTTCTACAGCAAATTAAAAGCTGAAATGCTAAAAAGCTGCGACTGTGAACAACAATTGAGGGGGAAGAGATGGAATTTCCTCGCAGAACAAAAACAAAACAGCACCATTTTTCTTTTCCTTTTTGTTTATTCGTAAAAGGCTTAATTGACAAAAGAACCCCTAAAATATATCATGATTCTCATAATGACCTTAACATTTTTATCAAAATTATTTTAAAAACTTTCGACATTAAAGTTTATGACCAGTATTTTAAAAATTTTGTACATTTTTTATAATAAAGCCAAAATTTTTGTTTTTAATTTAAAATTTAATAATTTTTAAGAAAAATACTTTGATACACAAGCTTATACCTTTTAATTTTAAGATTTAAAGGTTTAAGTTATAGGGTTTATAATTTAAGACGTAGAATGTTAGAGATTTAAATTTTATAGTTTAAATGCGAAGGTTATACAACTTGTGTTTTAAAATGTAACTTCTTTTAATTTTATAAAAATAAAAAAGTAAGATTCATGTGTGACAAAAGTATACTTTAAGGATTAACTTTTTCTAAAGATAACTTTAAAAAAAATATTTTGATTCACGCGTTTATGTAAATTTTACAATTTTTTTAATTTTAGTGTTTAGAATTTTAAGTTAGGGTTTAAAGATTTAGTGTGTAGAATTTAAGGTTTATGGTTAAAATTTAGAGTTTATAATTTATGGTTTAAGGTGCTTATGTTTAGGATTTAAGTTTTAAATAAAAAGGTTGTAATTTTTTTTACACAATTTGTGTATTAAAATATAACCCATTAAACAAAGAGTTATATTTTAAGGATTTATATCCTATACATTGGCAGTAGAGACTGAAAGTTTCACAAACGTCTTAATTTTAGGGTTTAGAGTCTTAGTTTAAGGCGTAGGGTTTAGTGGTTTAAAAATTTAGAAACAAATGGTTAGAATTTAGGGTTTAAGTTTAAAGGTTGGAGTTTTGTTTTTAGGGTAATATGATTAGGATTTAAGTTTTAACTTATAAACCTTAAATTATAACCCTAAACTCTAAATTCTAACCATCATCCTTAAATTCTAAACTCTTACACCTAAACCCTAAAACTAAGACACTTATGAAATTTTTCATTTTCCACAGCCAGTGTATAAAATAGTAATCCACATTTTAATACACAAATTGTATAAAAAAAATTATACAGCTCTTATATTTAAAACCTAAATCTCAAACCCTAACACCCTAACACCTAAACTTTTAACCCTAAACTCTAAATTTTAACCATAAACCTTAAATTCTACACCCTACACATTAAACCCCTAAACTCTAAACACTAACCTAAAATCATAAGCCATAAAATTAAAAGGCTTGTGTAAACTGTACACAAACTAGTATATTAAAATATTTCCTTAAAGTTTAAGGAAGTTTGACTATCAAAGTATTTCCTTAAACAAATTCGGATTCAGTTTTTATCTCAAATTTGAAGTATAACCCGAACACACTCAAATTGAACTTTAGTTTTAGATTTCGAGTTGAGCTCAAGCTTGTTCCTCCTTAAATTAGACTCCATTAAACATGGAATCCTTTCAATTTCAAGCCTTCCAAAAAGGGAGGGACAAGTTCTTTACTAAATCATTCTTGCAATTTACTGAGTTAACTCGACCTGGTAAAGTCACAAAGTTAACACATGCATTTTGCAGCCTTAACTCAGATTAAAATTTAGGCTTGCAACCCTCAAGCTCCAAAAAGGGTTTTCACTTTGGTTCTTCACTGCTGGTTGAAGCTTCGGAACGCCTCCGCTTGGCTTCATTGTCACCCAAATGCAACGAAACGCAAAGATCTTCGTCGCAGCCATTCCTTAACGACGCAAGATTTTCAGAGACGGCCTTGTCGGAGAAGTTTTTATGCAAGGGAGATCTCCCGATGAAGCTTGGAATAAATTGATGCTCTATGCTAGGACCAGCACTGACACCATCTTCCAAATGAAACTCGGTTTTTATAGTTGACGGGTTTGTTTCTGGGCTGTTGCGGTCAACTTCTAATGGGATATGCTGAATCTGAAAACCCAATGGCTCGAATTTGTTTTCGCTCTTGTCCTTTATTACTCTTTCTGGAGTCGAAGAGTCCCCAACCGTAGAGGCAATAGCTGCTGCCGAGACTGCTCTTTGTTCTTGCACTGCTTCTGTACATAAAAAGAAATGAAAGTAACACATAAACCCAGATTACTAACTTGGAAACGAAGAAAATATGTCCTTGAGCTATTTTTTCAATAAGCACAGAAATAACAAGGTTCGGAAATTCAATCATTGCATCAAAAACACACAACATTCCAATTGTTCTAAGCATCAAGGCATTTTCTTGAGAATTGATAACAGGACGGCTCTTAAGATGAAATGTGATATAATATTAAAATGATGAAGTAAAAGAAGTGTTCCGGAAAGGGCAAACCTTTAAGTCCTTCCTCTGTAATGATGATATCAAGCTCAAGGAGGTTGAGCAGTCGTCCAAGATCAACCCCACTGGTCCAATTTTCTGGTGGTTGTCCAACTTTTAGCTTAAGTCGACCTCGGTTTGCAGTTCCACCCCATATAATTCCTATTGGCCTTGGCTTCTCCCCGTTTTCACCTTTCATAATGATGAGGCTACCACTATCCCCTTCAAGGTCAAAACTCTGCTGATTCTCGCCGACAACAAGAAAATCGGTTAAGAAGCATATGCCTTTCTCATCATTATATTCAAGGGCATAAGCTAATACAGTTCCTGAGGTTAAGCCAGAACTCCTTCCAACCTTCATAACTTGCTTACCAATAAGGCTACCAATTGAAGCCTGCAAATCAATAACCTTGACATCACCAATCTCACCAATACCTTTAACGGATGTAGTAACAGTGGACATGTCAAAATCATCAGCAAACGGGATAAATGCGCCATCTGCTCTGACAAATGTTTCTGCAAGTTTATGGAATTGTTAGGGCTACGATTGAAAGTGATGAACAGTGGGAAAACCTGCTGAGCAGATAAAATAGGAAACATGAAAGAGGATAAGGAAAGAAATGCAACAAAAACTAGATATCGATGGTGGTATCAAACCCAATGAGATAACCACC
This sequence comes from Hibiscus tridactylites, assembly GCA_958450335.1. NCBI lineage: Eukaryota > Viridiplantae > Streptophyta > Magnoliopsida > Malvales > Malvaceae > Hibiscus > Hibiscus tridactylites. The sequence continues at coordinate 98,387,212 of OY288265.1, forward strand.
ACCTCCCCTCCCCTAGTTCGAACTTGAGACCTAAATATTGAAGTTTTGAGTTTTGATCATTGATGTCTCCTACGGAACAAGAGCAAATGATGCATCAACTAGCTGATGTGTCATCCAAGTAATAGTGGGAGCTCCTCATTTAACCAATTAGTCCAATGACTGAACAATAGGAATCCCGATGAGATCCCATTTCAATCGAGCCATAACTACATAATACATATCATATTCCAAATAGTGCAAAGCATTGACAAGTTACACGCAATAAGATATTGCGAAAAATGACCGAGTTCAAATAAAAGCAAGGTAAAAAATCCCAATTCAAAACAAATGCAAAATTAATCAAACATGAAGGAAGCAAAGCACTAATCATATCTGCCTACAAACCAATAAAAATGCATAATGGTGACCTGATTAAACCTTAACCAGACAATGGAACGAAGATTTTAACGAACCAATGGTATTGGATAGGTTTCTAAAGGAAACAACAAATGACATAGTTCAAAAGCATCATTAAGACAACTTCACAATAGTTAAGTATTCCGTCATGTTGCAGCATAAGCTTTCAACAAAAATCAAAGAGTGAATCAGTTTTCTTTTTAAGGTAGTGCAATCCAAGTTATCTTAAAATTCTTACCTGGGTTTATTCCGGCAAAAATGCCATACCAAAGATCGTCTGTGATGAATGAAGTAGCTCTCTCCACTGCACCAAGATACACACCAGGACCAAGTGTTGGAGGCAAAGGATGAAACATTTTTTGATTTGGGTAATCCAAGTCAACTGCAACATGACGATTTGTTAGAAACCCAACCTGTCGGCTGCCAGTTTGACTTTTCACGATAGCACCCAAAGTCCCATAAGTTTCCTGGTTTGCTACCTAGGGTAAAAGAAATGGTAGTAGTGTATGTGAAAATTTATACGAGACGTGAAACAAAAAGGCCAAAAAATGGATGTAAAATGGTCAATAAACATTTACATATTTGTCAGCTAAGACTTTCCTGAAGATGGTTTCTTTAGTCGCTAATGACGACCACAAACATATTGTCTAGATATATAAACCAACATCTGATTCTGATGAAAAAAACAATACTAGTTAAATTTTCAAATATGTTTTACCAGGAAAAAACATTTAGACAAATTCAATACTAAGATATAAGCTAGAAAAAGAGAGAAACAATGAATGAAAGACCCTGATTACCATACAAACCAACCTCAACTAAGTCTTCCTTTAAAACAATTCAAGACAGAGTAGTGAGTACAAGACTCATTTTACTGTATTTCACTATATAAGGTGATAATGTCCAAAAGGTGCATCGACATTTTTCAACTATCTAACCAATACTCCGAGCTTCCCTACCTCTCCACCTGCATCTCACACGATTTTTTTTCTCTCCTGACCATTCCCCTTGCCTCTCTCTGTCCACTCTATTCCCATATCAATGCTGCAGCAGGAGCCTCTCCAACAGCAACTCTTAGAATCTTTTATCCCCAAGTTACATTTTACCACCTTTTTTTGTTTGTTTCTTTTTTGGAACTTATCACACAGTTCTTAAGGACAAGCTACAAGAGAAATTCTTGGCATCTCAAAGCATTGGAAAATACAGTAACGAATGTGGACCACTTGGTTATTTGGCCTTGACAGGAAGTTGTAGGGCACACTTAATTGTTTGCAAAAAAAAAGTGGGCTGATAATGAGAAGAAAATAAATACTACAGAAATGATTATAAAGATGATAGTTTGTGATCAAATGATTCAATACTGGTCATTATGCCATTTCAAGCCCATGGAATCGATTTGCACAAACCCTAAAAATAACAAATGTGAAGCTTACTAGGTAATTTTAATCGCTGATGACAATATCATGTAGGACTAGACTGGAATGTAAAGCTTTCTCTGGATGATCAGATCTTAAGCATGCGTGTACACCCAAAAGATCTACAAACTACCATCTAATAAAAACATTACAAGGAAACTAGAGAATACCTGAGAACCTGAGCCAATATGCGGATCACCCCCACGCAAATCATCCACAATCTCCGTGTACAGCTGCTCTTTGGGTGCTGCTGGCTCAGGCGCACCGAAATATGAGAACTCCACAACATCCACATCACACCATACTCCTCCTGGCCCCTGATTAAAGGATTTAATACTTATTTTACCAACATACTGAACCCGAGCCCAACTAAAAGGGTTTGAAACAAGATAAAACCAGGGCGTAGTAAGAAGGGAGAAGGTCAAAAAATTGGAGCAGAGGAAAAGGGGCAGGATATGAAGTAAAATTGAATAACCTCTAAGGCTGTAGGTAGGCATTGGATGGGACTGAGCCATTGCTTATCAACTTTCCTGGAGACAAAAACAAGGATAGCCGGTATGTCAGTAGGCACACCCTTTTTAATACGAAAACCAATTGCTGTTCCAAGACTGTAGCATCTCAAAATCTTGCTATGAAATGCTCTTATGGTCATTAGCTCGAGTAATGTTGTTGCTTGTTGCCCTTTCGGCAACCGACCAAGAGTCTCAGGCAGAACTCCTTTCTGTAGATTAGCGAAATAGTCCGCCCTCTCTTCAGCAGCATCGTTTAACCTGCTGGAGGTCGGCCATGAGAAGTAAGGAGCATTGTTATCACTGTGCTGTCCAGCTGAGGCAAAAGGCTGAAGCGACGGCGAACAAAACGAAGGAAGATGAGGATGACAGCAGCAGTTCCTTTCAGAATCCAAAGCCGATTCCTCTGATGGTGTCGAACCAGAGCAACGACCCCTCGTGTTAAGTCTGGATCGCTCCATTGTTTAGATTAGCTAAACAGATATTGTAGTGAAACACCTGGAGACCATACAAATGACAATGACTCAAGATACAATTTCAATTTTTTTTTACTTTCTGAGAAAGAAAAATAAATACAATTAAGAGCTTTTCATCTTGATCAAAGTGTACTGTTTACACACTTATTGCTAATTTTCTATTACTAGTGAAGGATATTATATAATGGATTTAGAACCCACAGTGTTTTCATTCTTTTTCAGCACATATATTTATGCACGTAAAACTCTAATCATATTCGAAACAAAACAAATACTTCATCCTACGACAAACCATCAACAAACCCAACTTTAATAATACAAAAAAGAAGAAACTTGACAGAAAAAATACCCAGAAACCAGAAAAAACAGAAGAAAAAAAAAGAAAAAGTGAAAGAAACTGAAGAAGCTAACAATTGATTTCTTTAAAAAAAAAAAAGAACTCGCCTTTTGTTGAGTGAAACGCCTTCCTCGTTCTACAGTGAGGCAGTGAACTGAAAGCTGGAAGACTAAAAGGCTGTGACTTTGGAGAGAAAGGAGATTGAGAAATTCCTCGGTAGAGCAGAAATCGGCACTTTGTTTTTCCTTCTCTCTCCGTTTATTCATAAAATGTGTTTAATGGCTGTGGGCCTCTTTGCTTAGAGCTGAGACTCGGTTAGGCTTGGGCTTTCTATATTTTTTTATAATCATCGGTTTCGGGTTATTAATCGATTAAATTAGATTAAGTTTTGTATAAGTTTATTTTAAGGTGATCCTATTCCTACTAAATTAATTTTTTTCGTTCCCTACGTCGAGATTCTAACCTCTAACCATTTTAAAGAATCTAGCGTCTCATCCTGCTAAACCAATTAGTTGTTGGTGGTTTGAGCTTTGTATATTAATGTTCGTTTGTACTATAATATTTCTGAATTTAATTCTAAGTTGATAAAATATTCTACGGAAGTTATTTTATATATATTTTGAAATTAGGGGTTTAGAGTTTATAAATTTAAATTATAGTAATTGAAATTTATGATTTATAGTTATAGTTTAGGATTAGAGTTTATGTTTTAAATTTAGAGATTTAAATATTATTTTTTAAAAAATACATGTGAGCTTGTGTAATTCTTTTAATACAATATGTGTATTAAAAAATTACTTTCATAAGCTAACATGATAATTTAGTTTTAAAAACAATTTTAGAAGAAAAAAAATACTTGTATGTATTTCTCACTAGCATCAAGTTTTGTTTTAGTAGACAAAAAAGAAAAGAATCTTTTATCAATTGAACTAAAAGTATACATAGTTAAAATCCACTTTTATTTGCAATTTATTATTGCTGATTCAAATTTAGATAGAAAACGATTCACCATAGGGACGAAGTTAAAAATCAAGAGGACAAACTATAACCAACAACGAAATAAGAAAGATAAAATTAAAATAAATTATAAAATTGAGGTTTAAATAGGAAACTTTTTCATTGTATTTTTTAAAGGACCCCCCCCCCCCCCCCCCATCTTTTGCTACATATATATTTTTTTCATATTTATGTCTTCTTTAGGTAAAGATTAGTATTTCATCTAACCGACTTAAAAAATCTCGAATTATTCTATTTGATGAGTTTTATTTTATAATTTAAATTTTATTTTTTAAAAAAATCACATCAAATTGAATTTATCAATTTCAAGTCGAATTGTTCAAATTTTTATTCAAATTTAATTGTAAATATTTTTAATATTATAATAATAACTAGTTCTAAATTAATCGACTTTCTAAAATTATATATAATATACATATATATTTCTTCATGTTTTTACATATTAGTTATACATATATGATGTATCAAACAAAGTAAAAATAAACTTCAGCCCAACTTGAAAATCAATCTAATAATTACTAAAACCTCAACTTGAAAATCAATATAATAATTACTAAAACCTCAAGTTAATCAAACTTCTTTATAATCAAACTATTTTAATTTTTTTTTTCAAGTTGAAGAAAGCTAATGAAGCGTGATTTCGAGTCGAACCATTTCACATCGAGTGAAAATTTTCAATTTTATTCGACCGAGTAAAATTTTGTTTACACTATTGAATTAGCTCCTCCAATGAATTGCTAAAGCTCAAAACAGAGAATCATATTCATAAAATTTACTATCAACACATGCCGTAACAAAATAATTGGACCGTTTTAATTGTAGACAAATAATGCCATGCGTACAAGCCAACCTGCGTCAATGATTAGGTTAGCCATAGTTTAATTAAAAAGATGGTCAAATAAGATTTAGATTAAGGGACACTAATGAAATGTGCAGACAAAAGACATTGTCAAGATGCAGTTAAGTGTCATCACAAATGAAGTTGCAAGTATATTATTCGGAAGCTCGTCGATACCACTCTCTTATAACATCACCATTCACACAACAAATACATCTGAGGGAACGACCAAACGGAACTAAAATCACGGCTTACGCGGAGGCGAACTGCTGCTGCTGCTGTTGCTGCTGCTTCTTCTTCCTCTCAATGGCCTGCATATGAAAAGAGCATATGCCTTAACATTATAAAATCGAAACCGCAGCAAGAGTCCCTCTTGGTAATAAGCAGATAATTTTCGAGAATAAGTCTAATTGTTCAGTAAAAAGTTTTAATCTGAAGTGCCAATTGCTTAGTGAAAAAAGTTACGAAAATAAAATTAAATTACCTCCTAGGACTGCGACTCCTTGAAACCCTCCGTCCGACCTGCCATGATTGAAAACAAAAATTCAGATCTTAAATAACTAGTAAATAAGCTGAGCTCCTCCTTCAAAACCAAATATAATAAAAGCAGACCTTTCGGGAACTAGGTGATCGGGAAGAGGACGATGATCTCCCCCGTCTAGCTGCAGGTCCTTTGCCTCTGTTTTAAAGATAAAATATCAAAGTAAGATCTGAGTTCCGACACAAGGTTACAAACAACAGTATTCAATTGATAGGGGATGGAAAGGCATGAAAGGCACCGGTTAATAAAATTTAATTTCAGCGAGCTCGTATAATTAAGTTTAATAATACATTCTATTCATAATTTTTTCTTGAAAATATTTGGCATATTGCAGGAAACGTAGTCATGCTAAAAAGACAGACAGGTTGTTTAAAGCAGATGCACTACCTTGGAGGGGAGATTGACCTTGAATGAGAACGCAGAGGTCTACGAATTGGAGAACGACTCCGTCTACGTATAGGAGAAGGGCTACGTCTACGATTGATGGGAGACCTTCTTGGAGGACTACGGGCTCGTCTAGGAGGTGAACTGTAATAAAACATGATAGTACATAACCAACAGTACATGAAATTATAGTTGAACTAATTTGTCTGAGCTAACCCACAACTCATACCAACAAAAGATAAACACCAAAGAGTAGGTTATTACAGACAATAACATGAACATAACATACTATGACTACCTAACAAACAATTCTGAATTTATGGTTTTATTCAGTTTAAATACATTATAATTATAGCATTCTTGATTGCTCTGGTTCAGTTAAGATCTTGTGGATTTATTCATTTATTAACATGTAGCACTGATTCGCCTATACCTTAGGACAACAATATTAAATCATTATGGAAATAGCTAAAATTTATCAGTACCGGCGTCTTGGAGGTGGAGAACGTCTTCGGATTGGACTACCACGCATCCTACGTGGAGAGGTCCTGTGAATATTTTAAATGGGTCAAATTCTTTCAAAACCAGTTCATTTAAACAACCTAATATCTATTAAAACTACTAAACCTTGCTGGAGATCGAGGCCGCCTTGGAGGAGACAATGGAGAACGACCACGAGCAGGAGAGGCTGGCCGGCGTCTAGGAGGTGTTTCACCACGACGACGAACCGGAGAATCTAGTCGCCGGCGTGGAGACTCTGGTGGTCTTCTAGGAGATCCACCTCTTCGACCCACAGGTGATCTCCTTCGTGGTGACAGTGGGGGTTTCCGTTGAGGAGAAGCTGATATCCATCGGTTAACAACTTGAATAACATGAAAACAACCACATATACAAATAAAAACACAAATTTTACTACGTTAAACATACGTTCCCGCAGTCGTTTTGGCCCATCCCGCTCAGTATCAGCATTGACAATGTCAGACTTGGGGGCATCTCTTTTAGTAGGAGCAGGAGCAATTGTCTTTGGTGGTGGAGAAACTTTTGGTCGTGGAGGAAGTGTAAACTTTGCTCTTACTACATTGCCATCAATCTGGGCCTGCAATAAAGCCACAAATAACATCATTTCGCAACATACTAACTCCAGACACTGGTAATAGTTTTACTTCAGCATCTTAGCAAAAACCTACACCATCCATGTAAAGCAGCGCTTTTTCAGCATCTGCTCTTGTCTTGAATTCAACATAGCCATATCCTCTTGGAAGATTAAGCTGTTAGCATTTAAAAGATGCCTTAATAAAATAATAATAATAATAGTAATAATAAACACCAAGACATGACTGGTATGAACTTACAACACGGTCCATTGCAAGATCCACATTTACAACTTCACCAAAATTGCCTACAAAGTGAGGAGATGGATACAATTATGATGAGCATTGAACTGGAGAAGCATCTAATGTTTAAAAAACATAAGAAAACAAATTCTCATCCAAACAAAAGGTAGTTGCGATTCTCAGTCGAGCATTTGGTTAAAAGCTAAAGCAAATACCGAAGATTTCTCTTAGATGGCCCTCATTAACATTCCTGCTCAGTGAGTCAACATAAAGAACCAGAGACTCACGGATAGGAGAAGTCTTCCTGAAATCAATGTCAAAGGAAATAAGTACTAGAGCATAAGCTTCAATCTTTTTCAAGTAATGTGTCATTATATTTTCTTAATAAATAATCATAATGTTAAATCCCTCCATACTATCAAGCATAATACATACGTTTACGTATATTGCACATAATACAAGCTGCCAAGTCAAAGTTTCTCTAGAAAATTTGCTCATGATTGAAGAGAACAGAAAGTAACAAAAAATTGCACGTACTCAAATCTGTACGGGGGGGGGGGGGCATCCTTTGCATAAGAAGAAACTAACAACGTAGATAACACTTACCATGTGAGATGAATAATCAAACTAAAAACTGCTTCAAAAAATATTTACTGGTTTTCTCTATCACTAGAAACCCAGATCCACTAGTTTCAAACAAATCAAAACTAAGTTTCTTTTCGAACAAATCTATCATTTCCTAAATTATGTATTACCTTTAAAAATCCATTCCCTAGTTGTTAATAATATTGAACATATGCAATACATACAGAACAACTTAAGGCCTCTACAAAGATTTAAACTGACAATACTGGTAAATCTGAACCTAACATGGCTCATATGCAATAAATATACACCAACACAAGTTCTCTGCAGAAATTTAAACTGACAATACTGGTAAAACTGAACTTAACACGGTTTTACCTTGGAGCAGGAGATGCCTTTTTAGATTGTGTAGGCGGGGAACGACCTCTCTTGGATGCATCAGCTTGACTGTGTCAAGGGAAGAAACGAGAACTCAGATACACAAATTAAACTTTGAAAAGGAAAACAACTGCGTGCAACAGGGAAAATGTGGAGGACAGTTAACACTATCAAAACTTGAGAAACAAATGTAGCCATGTCAATAAAGAAGATGGCATTCCCAACTGCAGAAGAAGTTGAACTGAATCCCACAATCTAAGCTTGTTAAAATGATAAAACTGCAAACTCTGAACTCAAAGCTTTCATCAAGTCTTGTACATCATACAGATATACAAGATTCCAACTCAATCAGCAAACAAGAACGTCAGAATTTACACTTCAAACTCTTCCAGGCAAACCTAGCTCACTAAAGTTAAATTAATGCATAAGAGGAATATGGGGAACTATAATCCCATGAGCCAAGTTTCCAAGTTATTATCATTTGGTAACCCGTTCATTTTGGCTGTTCGCAAAAATGAACTGTACCGTAGGTAGGCCAATCATTCTTGTGCTATTGGCATGAATGGAGTTTACTAACTTTCAATACCATCTACACGGAAAGAAAAAATGATATTCCTAAGATTTCAAATTCTGCTCTGTTCCGCTGTTACGTCGCTAATTATTCCTTTTCCCACTTGCTTTTGCATCCTAAGAATTTGCAGTGAAATTTAAAGATCGATTATAACTCAAATATAACACCAGCTTCAACATAATTGTTCCAAATAAAAAGTAAAACCATTACCTTTTAGTATCCATACTTATTATCGTCTATTATATAGCAAAAGTAGCAACCAGAGAACATCTAATCAAATTATAATTGAATTCCTTTATTTCCGCTTGCTATTGACAAGATGTAATTATTTGTTTAATTTTCAAAACTTTCAAGTTGTTAAATCTTTAAGAACAAGTTCGAAATAATCATTAATCTGACGAGCGAAAATGAACCTTCGACGCTGAGGAGGACTGCGACTTCGAGAACTAGCGCTACGAGAGGAAGATGAGAAAGATCCGGAGCGGGAGCGGGAGCGGGAGCGGGAGCGGGAGCGGGAGCGGGAGCGAGATGGGGAAGCAGATCTGGAGCGGGACCGAGAGCGAGAACTGGACTTGGAATCTGAGCCGGATGAAGAGCGAGAACGGGAAGAGGAACCAGAGCCGGAGATGGAAGGTGAGCGACGGCCTCTCATCGGCTTCGCCATTGGTGGAATACAATAAAGTAACGGTATAGATGATAAACCCTAGATAAACCCTAGGGGGCGTGGTTGAGATTGTATTCTGTTGCACAGAACGCGATTTATCTGTAAAAATTAAAAGTGAAGAAAAAACGTTTAGGGTAAACTACATAAATAGTCACTTAATTTTTAAAATACTTTTATTTCGATCACAAAACTTTTAAAACTTGAAATATAACGTTAACTTTCTTTCTTCATTTCATCTCTTTTTTTTCATAACTGAACCTTTTTCCATGCTTCATTCTGTTTGGTTTGAGAGGTGGATAAGTAAAATTTGGTATACTTCATTGCTTTTACTGCTAAGCGAAGAAACAATTATTACAATAATATTTGAACTTCTATCGCTTTTTGTTTATATGTTTTTGAAATGAAATAATGATTCAGTTCTTGGTTGTGAATTAATATAAAGACTCTAGCTGGAGTTGATTTGCCTGGTTTATTGGTTTCCTAATGCAGCTAAGGTTTGAAAGGAAATTTAAGATGAAATTAATAAAATAACCAGAAAATCAAAACAGATTTCTCTCGTATCCATTCATCTCAGTATCAACTCACCACATGTAGAGTTCAATTGGAAAATCAAAATAAATTTTATTTGTTTGGGTGGGTGGGTGGGATGGAAAAAACAAAAACTGTATCTTTAGAGGAATTGGAGAGTTATAGAAGAAAGTTCAGTTATGAAAGGGAAAAAGAACAGAGAAAGGAGAAACGAGAAGAAGAAAAAAAATAATAAAGTGATTTAGACTCATATATAAAAACGAAACTATATAGGGGTGGAGAGCGACGGTCGTCCCTTACTCTTAGAGAATATTTTTTTACTTTTGTCTCTCTATATAAATTTTTTAAAAATTAATTTATTTATAAATTTGCTCCCTTCAATCATTTATGTTTTGCCCACAACTCGAAATTCTAGCTCTGTTCTTGTTCGTGTCTCTTATAATGAACATCATCCATTTTTTAATCTGATATTTTTATTTTAATTTTTTTGATAATGTGACACTTTGAAATTGTGTCATGTAATACATTTAGTAATATTTCATATCATCGTAAAGTAAAAAAAAATTAAGAAAATGTTAAAGGACAAAAAAATAAAATCAGGAATTAAAAGTTGTTTTATCCTTTAAATTTATAGGGTGAGTTATGTGATGATTGGGTGTCAATTGACATTATATTCCTTTAAAACATCATTTAAAAAAATTAACATCACTTAAGAATAATTGAAAATTATTAAAAAAATTGACACCTACTATTTTACGCACCGACCCAAAAAAATTCATGGAATTTTTAAAATTATAACACCGAAATTAAGGTTTTTTAACTCTACCGCGGTTCAAATTTTTTTTGGTTCACTGACATTCACTAATTGACTCAGTGACTAAAGATATTTATAATTATATTACTCAATTTTGTATGAATTTAAATTTTGATATGAAAATGTAATACACCTCCATTTAATAAAAAAATCTTTTCTTGGTCGACTTTGATGGTTGAAGGGTAAATATATATTTTGGTATCTAAACATAATGTCATGGACCGCAAGCCCGCGATCAAAACAAGTGCATTGGAGGCAGCCCAAAACCGTTTTTACAACATTTTAGGCCTGCCAGATGACCCAAGAAAATTGGCTAGTTACCAAGGTGAATTGGATAAGGCATAGTAATTACCATGGTAAAATTTAATAAGCCGTTGTAATTATCACTCTTATTATTTGTAGTTAAATCTCACATTATATCTTATTTAAAATTCAAACAGATGTAGATAAAATAAGCTCAATCTAACCGTTGATTGTAACTTTAAGATTAAAATTGATTTTAAACATAATGAAAACAAAATTTCAAATACTAGTGTATAATAGGTGCACAAATTCAGGTGTTAAAATATGACTTATCCTTAAATTACAAAACAGTTTATGAAATTTTAGGAATATATTGAAGAAATAGTACAGAGTCCAAATCTATGCTAAGCTTAAATTTGCGCTAGTTTGGGTTTCCCTTCTCTTATAACTATAAAGTCTTAATTTTTAATATTCATCTATTCTTTCTGGTGCGTTGAGGGTTAAAAATCTGCAGACAATGTCAAGCATAATACAATTTGAGGACATTTTTGTTGTTAATAAACTTGACCCAGATAGTAAAAAAATTGATAAAGGACAAATCTTCAATCTTTACTCTTATTTTCACCGTGTTTCCTTCATTGTTCTGTAATATCTTCAATTATACGTGAAAAACTAAAATATCATTATAATTCATATAATTGATCAAACTCAGTTATATTTGCCCAATTTTTTATTCTTATTATCCCATTTAATGAATTAAATTATTACTCATTTATGATTGAAAATGCTTAATTTATATGTAAGAGTTGAAGTGCATATTTGGTTTGATGTTTGCTTATGTCTGATATAAAGTAGTTTTAATGAGTTTTTTCACCCATTTTTGCACCCATCTTTGCAACATTTTAGGCCTGCGAGATGACCCAGAAAAACTGGCTAGTTACCAAGGTGAATTGGACAAGGAATAATAATTACAATAGTAAAATTTAATAAGCTATTGTAATTATCACTCTTATTATTTGTAATTAAATATCACATTATCTTTTATTTAAAATTTAAATAGAGATGTAGATAAGATAAGTTCAAATCTGAACCGTTAATTGTAACATTAAGATTAAAATTGATTTTAAACATAATAAAAATAAAATTCCAAATACTAGTGTATAATAAGTGCACAAATTCAGGTGCTAAAATATGACTTATCCTTAAATTATAAAACAGATTATGTAAATTTTAGAAATATATTGAAGAAATAGTACAGAGTCTAAATCCCTGCTGAGCCTGAATTTACGCTAGGTTTGGGTTTCCCTTCTATAGCTATAAAGTCTCAATTTTTAATATTCATTTACTCTTTCTGCTGCGTTGAGAGTTAAAAATTTGCAGACAATGTCAAGGCATAATACAATTTGAGGACATTTTTGTTGTTAATAAGCTTGACCCAAATGGTAAAAAGTTTGATAAAGGTCAAATTTGTAATTCATATAATTGATCAAATTCAGATATATTTGCCCAATTTTTTATTCTTATTACCCCATTTAATGAATTAAATTATTACTCATTTATAATTGAAAATGCTTAATTTATATGTAGGAGTTAAAGTGCATATTTGGTTTGATGTTTACTTATGGCTGATATAAAGTAGTTTTAATGAGTTTTTTCACCCATTTTTTCACCCATCTTTGCAACGTTTTAGGCCAGATGACCCAGGAAAACTGGCTGGTTACCAAGGTGAATTGGATAAAGTATAGTAATTACCATGGTGAAATTTAATAAGCTATTGTAATTATCACCCTTATTATTTGTAATTAAATTTCACATTATCTCTTATTTAAAATTCAAATAGAGGTGTAGATAAAATAAGCTCAAATCTGAACCGTTGACTGTAACTTTAAGATTAAAATTAATTTTAAACATAATGAAAACAAAATTTCAAATACTAGTGTATAATAGGTGCACAAATTCAGGTGCTAAATATATGACTTATCCCTAAATTACAAAACAGTTTATGTAAATTTTAGGAATATATTAAAGAAATAGTACATAGTCCAAATTCCTGCTGAGCCTAAATTTACGTTAGGTTTGGGTTTTTCTCTTCTCTTATAGCTATAAAGTCTCAATTTTTAATATTCATCTACTCTTTTTGCTGCGTTGAGGGTTAAAAATCTGCAGACAATGTCAAGCATAATACAATTTGAGGACATTTTTGTTGTTAATAAGCTTGACCCAGATGGTAAAAAGTTTGATAAAGGTCAAATCTTCAATCTTTTACTCTTATTTTCACTGTGTTTCCTTCATTGTTCTTTAATATCTTCAATTATACATGAAAACTAAGATATCATTGTAATTCATATAATTGATCAAACTCAGTTATATTTGCCCAGTTTTTTATTCTTATTACCCCATTTAATGAATTAAATTATTACTCATTTATGATTGAAAATGCTTGATTTATAAGTAGGAGTTGAAGTGCATATTTGGTTTGATGTTTACTTATGGCTGATATAAAGTAGTTTTAATGAGTTTTTTCACCCATTTTTTAGATCAAGTACATGCACAATGATCTTTGCCTAAAGGAACAAATGTTATCAATCAAATTCCAATTTTATGAGCATTTCATTCACAGCATTGTTATGTGTTCATGCAGTTTCCCGCATCGAAGCTCGGAGCCAGAACTGCGATATGTTTATGCACCTAGATGTAAACACGGAGATATATCCGTTGCGTGCCGGCGATAAATTCACGATGGCGTTAGCTCACACGTTGAATTTGGACGGAACACCTGATACTGGATATTACACTCCGGTAATCTTACTATTGCATTGTTAATGTTCAACAGTCTTTTGCCATTTCTTTTGCTGCAACAAGAGATATTCTTGTTGGAAATGAATGTTCTGAAGCTAAAATAGTGGTCCGTTATCGTAAACATGTCCGATATCTCGTTTCCGTATGCCTAAACAAGTATTGACATGTATTGTAGGGGAGGAAGTCTCTTGCAGACAAGTACGAATACGTCATGCACGGCAAGCTATACAAGATAACGGATGATGCTTCGGGGGGAGGACTTAAAGCGTAATCGGCCATTAATCAAACTTTTTGTGTCCCACCAAGTCTCCTTACTCGATCTTAGAATTAATACGTATGTTGTTATTTCCAGGGAGCTATATGTATCATTTGGCGGGCTTTTGATGCTACTCAGGGGAGAAGCCACTCATGTCTCCCACTTTGAACTTGACCAGAGGATATTTCTTCTCATGAGGAGGCTCTGAAATTTTCGTTACATCGAGTATTTCCGTTTGAATCGGCTAAATTCCAAGAGCTTCTACGAGTTCATGGCGTCGGATTTCCGGCACATTATGCTTGAATAGTGAATAAAAGTAGGAAAAGATCCATGCATTTTTGTTTCTATTTTCCTTTGCAATTTCTTGATGAATATTAAGTAATTTACTTTCGGCAGTTTAGATTCCTGAAAGTGTCCGGTTTCCCTTGCATTTTCATGTGAAATTCTTGGTGAATGAGTCCAATACCAAAGAATAATATTGTTGGAGAAAGTAGGGCTCTTTGATGTTATCTTTTTTCCTTTGTTATCTATTTATTTATTCTTAAAAAATATCAAAAAATTCCAACAAAAGTTTTTTTTTAAATAACCCAAATTTAGATCCATAAAATTTTTATAAAAAAATTAATGAAAGAGTCATTCACAAATATTGAATAATCACATTAAACTTCCAAATCGTCGTCGTCATCACCCTCAGAAAACAAGATCAACAATGTTAATAAAAAGGAATATATGTATATATGTATATTCATAACACATAGAGGTCAGTTAATTCCTCCAAAGAATCCAATATGAGATTTGGATCAGAATTCTCAAGCAACCACAAAAAATATCAAACAGAACCACCTCATATTTAACCAACAACATATGATTCTCCCCTCCTTGCTTCTCTATCAAGGCATTCAACAATGGATGTTTAAGATATTTCGAACTAACCACATATCGTTTCCTTGTACTCCCGACATAAATTGTTCCGCGTTCTTGATGATCACCTTCACCACCAACAATGGATGTTTAAGGTATTATATATATTAAAAAAAATTAAAGGACTTTACTCGAACTTAAAAATTAACAAACTAATTACTAAAAATTTCAAGTTATTCGATTTTCATTTTACAACTCAAACTTTATTTAAAAAATTTTCGAGTCGAGTCAAGATTTTCAATTTTTTCGAGTCTAGTCGAATTTTGCTCACTTCTAAGTCTTCTCAATCTTTCTCACATGGCCTCTTTCTTTCTATTTGATTTTTCTTTTCCAAAATAATTTTTTGGTACACATGTTGTATAAAAATATTTTACACAAGTTTAACATATTTACTCTTTAAAAATTAAAATCTAAAACTCTAAACCCTAACTTCTAATCATAAATCATATATTTTAAATCCTACAAACTAAACTTTTAGACCATGAACTAAATCTCTAACCCTAAACAAAAAAAATGGGAACTTCCATCTTTGCTCCAAGTGAAAACAACTATGACTTCTCTCACTTTGATTAGTTTACAAGGAAAACCTTTGATCTATTTAGCATCAATCAGTCAAGTACACTTAAATACCAAGCTAATGTGGGTGAGTTGGTTCAATTAATTTAGTACTCGTTACTACATTCAAAAGCTCTAAGGTTTGAATCTTACCAACAATTCCATTTGTTGGATGACCAGTAAGTACCGATTTCAACTTTCTATGAGCCTTGTAACATGCTTTGACACTAAACTTTTAGGACATACAAAATCCGACAATCAATACCCGAATCCAAGTAACATAGCTTCTAGTTGTTCCAAATTCATACTAAGGATGTGAAATAGCTAATGTAAATTTAAGGAGAGAAAGCATGATCATACTGCTAATACAATAGCCATATCCATTATCCACTGTCATGTCAAGACCACAAATAATACTGTATGAAGAGCAATATGCAATAGGTTCCAAAATTGTTTTCAATTAGCACTCTCTCTCATCTTCTTCGACTGTCGCGGTAGTCTTCTTCGCTTTCCTTGTCCTTTAAGAAGCCTAGAAATGCAAGAAATCCAAAAAAGAAGAATCCTCCAGACCAGTTACCCCCACCGCCTCCGCCGCCTCCGCCACCACCGTCATCATCACGGGGTGGAAACCCAGAATCACCATCATCCAGCTGCGGAGACTTCTCCTTTGCTGCATTTCAATAGAACATGTTAAGCCGGTTACACTTTCCCGTAAAATTATAAGGTGTTGTACTCAAAGCAAAAGGAACAAGACCAAAGCGCAAAGTTCAAGGCAATCCGTTATCTCCCACCGTAGGTAAGGGAGTCCCTCAGAGCCAGGGATCTATCCCTAGCTCCAGAACGCTCAGGAGTTTATCACCAGGACAATAGTACACAAAAGGTACGGAAAAGAGTAACATAAAAATTGCTAGAGCTTCCAGTGAAATCTGGGATAACCACAGGCATCATGAAAACATGTATGTTTATCACATTAATAAGATTTTCACTAAAAAGGAGCATTGTCAATGCTTCTACCCAGCTAACAGAATCTGGATTCTTATGTACCGAAACCAAATAACAGTCACCCCTTTCTATTATTCAGGCAAAATCAGTTGGGCCACCATAACCTTCCTAACCGCAATCCAACTTAAGGCAGGTGACTAAAATCCAACAAGAAAATCACAAAAAATGAATACATCTAACCAATTATAGCAAACTATTCAAAGTGCATATGTTTATCATTACAGTGAACAGGAGCTTGGGTGATTGTTGGTGCTTCCCGAGTAACGGTTTGAGTTTGCCCTGATGCACTGCAAGTTGCATTCTGCAGGAAAAAGAAACCAGGTCAGAAAATCTGAACTCCAAGCATCATCAAAAGTCTAGTTTGAGCATGCGTAAAGCAAACATACATTCATAACACATATGCATGCAAGTTTTCGATCGGTTTCACTACTCTAAAGGAAATCAATTCTCTCTAAAACTAAAAGTAAGTGCACAGCTATGGTGACAAGCGTACCAAGCCAGCAGCACCACATACAATGGATAAAGATTGGTTTCTACGTCTTCCAACAATAGGTTGTAATTGCAAGCCAAGTCCTCTCGGCTGAAATCGCGTGGGAACTCTAACGGCACCACAACGGCCACGACGTTTAATTTGCGGCTCTAAACAATGTCCCGGCGAAAACAATGACAAATGTAGTCACAAATTTATGAAAATTCCAAGAAAACCAGCTAGAACAAGTGCATACCGTTAGATAATGCCGGTGGCGAGAAGGCGGTAACACTAGCAGCCAGCATTTGCAAATACTAATAACAAAGGCTATTCGGATAAGAACAAAACCTGAAAATATAACAAACTTTGCATCTATTAGACTGAATAGAAATTTCAAGATTTAAAACAATGAAACCCCATAAAAAAGCATCCATTTTCAGCGCACATACAAGGATTATAATTTATAATCAACAATCCTACAGGCTAAAACTAAAAGCACCCGAGAGAAAATGAAATAAAAAACGAACCAATTCTTTTTCCTAATTCCCAACAACAAAAGGCATAATTGAAGTGATGAAACCGACTTAATTCATGGATAAAATCCAAAATACGAAAATCCATGGAATTGAATATAATAAAAAATACAAAAAAGAAAAGAAAAATTGAAACCTTGAAGAAGCTGCTGGATACGATAAGCCCAAGAAAGCAAAGTTGCCGACTTTAAGAAGGAACGAGAACTGGGAATTGCAATCCGAGTCGAGGAAGACGAAGAACGGGCTCAAATAAATGGCGTAGGGGTATAAAAAGGCATATAATTTGCCGGCTTTAATGGCTGCTATTTGTGGACGTGTGGGAAACTGAAATCTTGGGCATGGAGAAGCATAGGCCAATGGTTAGGTTTTTTAATTCGGGTCATTGAATTCGAATAATTTTAAAATGATTATAAGTTAATATATATTTATATTTTTTTAATCATTTGATAACGTAGTTGATTAAATTTGAATCTTTTAATATAATAGGAAGGTCATTTCTTTATTATTTAGACCAATTGTTAAATTTGAGATAAATTCAAATTAAATTGTAATACATACTTTTATTTTAAATTTAATTATAATAATACATAAATATCAAGACTATTCTCAAATATAACCCTTTTAGCACTTCTCTACTTCTTCATTTTCTCTGAGGCGGTTACAAAACTTCTCTAAGTCTTTCTTCTTCATCTTCATCGTTTTCTTTACCGGCGACGGCCTTTGGTCGTTCTGCTGGTTCTGTACATAAATAAAATTCATCTTTTTCGATGAATATTTCGTTTTTCAAGTTTGTTTCTTGTTTTTCTTCTACTTTGCCGGATTCTTATTCAAATCTGCTTTTATGGCAGTTCTTTTGTCTGCCTTGTGGCAGTTCTTTCGTCTGCTTTTTAGCAGTTTTTGTCTGTCTTCATGACAGTAGTCTGTCTTTTGACAGTTACGCGTTCGAGTGACGAGTATCAACGAGCGCTTTTCAACGAAGGAGGCCGTTCTATACATGCTATGATTCCCTTTTGTGGTTGTGCCGACATGCCAAGAACAAGCAACAGAAGAATTTTTGCTATATTCAAAGAGCACTCAAGGCAAAGTTATAGTTTTTCTGGATTTTTATCAGAAGATTTTTTCTAACAGTGTTAGGTATGGTATTTTAACGTTTTTCACACCTTTAGAATTTTATTATTTTGTCCTGCATTGTATTTATCTTGTAAAAGGTGTGATTTCTTTGTATTCCTTTCACTGTTGAATATAATCCAGATTAAAAAAAAATATAACCCTTTTAATAAGGGAGTCATCACTGATCCCTTTTATTATATTAAGCGGATCGAGAACTTAAAAACAAACTAGAGATTACGAAATCTCGAGAGTTTGAGGGCACAAATAGTGTGAGGAATGATTAACACACTCACAACGCTCACAGAACGACGCTTACTTGATCACTAATATTTTTCTTTTGTAACCCGAATGAATGCGTGCAAATATTAATGCAAAAATTCTAGAAGTCGCCCAAATTTACTCACGATGGAAGAAAACTCATGTCAATTTTAAACGACATAGGATTAAAACATTAATCCCTAAAATCTGAAATATAGTCTTGCATAAAAATTTTAACCATTTCTCAACTATTAAGGGAAAGTCAAATTAACCCTAATTAAAAATATTATGTTTTTTATGATACAATAAATATCCTTTTTAAAATGACATTTTATGTGCTTATTAATTCTCATGGTGATTTAGTATTCAAAATTTAATTATTACTTTCTTAAAAGCATGTGTTTAGAGAAATTAATCTTAAAAAATTTATTAAATCACTTATAACTAAGGGAAATTATTTACTTTTTTAAAAGATTACTAAAAAAAATTATTTAATTAGTTGCAATTAGGGGAATATTTATTTACTTTTCTAAAAATTTACCAAGTGAGTTATTAGAAGATAATTTATTTAAGGAACATAAACCTAAAGCATTAATAGTTAAATTATATTATTAGGAAACTAACCTACAAAGTAAAAATTTAATTATTCTAAAGTTTATTAATTATTACATTACAAGGAAACTAGTCTAAAAGTATATTTTTATAATTAATTTACTTAAAGAGTTTTTTTTGTCATTTTTATGAAAATTATATTATTATATAACTTATGTTAATCAAAAGTTAAACTTAACTGGGTAACATAATTACTAATTAGATTTTAAAAAAATATAAGTTAAATTAGGATTAAACTGCAACAAATAAAAAGTAAAGAACTGAAATTTAAATAAAAAATTAGTGAAGAAATGCAAACAGTTGGGGCTGCAGCGTAATTTTGCTGAAGATGAGGTGCGGGTCTAGCCGCGAACCACCCTGCACGTCGCGTCTGTCGTCGTGTGTGGATGCCGCTCGTCGACAGCGTGCCGCTTCTGCTCTTGGCTCTGGTGGTGACATCAGTTTCGCCTCCCAACGACGACAGCTCCTCCGCGAGCTCAGCTTGGCAAGAACCCGCACCTTTTTTCCTTCTAATTCGAATCGAAATAAAGGAAAATATAAATAAAATAACATAATTTTGGTATAGAAAATACCTCAAAATCTACTATAGCTTGCATTTCTCTTGAATAATGTGTGTGTTACAAATGATGAATGCTTGACTTTTTATAACCAATTGCAAGGGTATGAACGAGAGAAGAATTTAAAGATTCTTTTTCGAATTACAAAAAATAAAACTCTAATATCTACATAATTTTCTTGCCCAGTTTACTTGATTCAATTTAGTTTCTTCTTTTTTATATTGGTTCGATATTTAATCTCTCTTTTTTTGCTTGTAAGGTACGACCGTCAAGGGAGTAGGTGGACGCGACAACAGCTATGGTGGCCGATAGTAGTCATGGCAATGGTCATGGAGACTCGCCGGATGAGGGGGTGAGCCTGGTGCGTGATCATCACATGTTGATGGTGATCCGGTGAAGGAGGGTGCAATGCAAAAAAAAAAAAAAACAAGGAGGCTAGGGTTTCTCAAGTATAGGGCCTAATTGAGCCTACTGTACATAATTCATTTTAGATTTTGAATTTTTATATTTTTTATATGAACTTTTATAATATATACACGAAAACCGAATAAAATACAAGGGCGGGTAAAATTGGTCACTACAGCCTAAAACACATCGATTCTTAATCTAGGCATGAAAGAAGATTAATTCTTAAAATTTACTTTTTGGATGGTGAGTTTAATTGTATAAGTATGATTAGTCTCAAAATTTTATTAATTATATCGATTCTGATTTTTTATACACGTATGCTTTTTAAAATCTATAATTATATAATCTATTTAAATTCGACGGGATAAGATTCGTTTACAGAGTATAAAACTCTTTAAGTTTTACACCCTTTTTGGACTGTTGAATGAGTGAAACGAATGGATGAGATTAACAGTAAATATGTGAATATGTTTACATTGTGTAAGGAGTTAATCTGAGCTATCCATTCTTCTCATCTAACAATCCAGAAAACGTGTAAAACTTAGAGAGATTTACATTGTGTAAGTTGATTCTAACTCAAATTCGACTCTTATTAGTTAATTTCAAAACTATTATTCATAAAAATATTTTTTTTAGAAAAACAAATTTAGCATTTTTGTCGAAAAATATTTTAAACTTTTGTTGAAGTTAATTACAATTATAGTCAACTTCTATTGTCATGAATAATAAGTTCAAAATCGGTTATGATAAAAAGTTTAAGTTCAAATTATTATTCACAATGATGGTTTTCGAGAAACATTTTATCTATAAAATTATTATTATTTTAACAAAAACCCTATTTAAATATATAAAAATAAAAAATAGAAATAGAACACCATTTATTATTTTTTTAATATATAGAAATTTAATTTACTATCTTATAATATAACAACCTATCAAATAATTTAATATAAAAAAGCTGGCAAAAAATTAAAGCCAGAGAAAGCTAACATTTTTTTTAATAAAAAACGTATCCTAATAATAAATAAATAATTTGTTTGCCAAATAAATAAATTAATTAACAAACCCTTCGCCATCTCTTCTTTAGGGCTCCTTTCTCTCCTCAATTTGTCTCAATAATTTTGACTTGAAAAAAATGAATTTCAAGGAGAAAAAAACCTATTTTCTTAACAAATGAAAAAATGCCTGCATAGATCTTCTCCCCCACCAAACCCTATTTCGTTGCAAAGGGGTTTTGCTTTCTAAAATTCCTCTTTGAATTCCTTTTATTTTTCAATTTCAGATTTCAGTTTTTTAAAAGAAAACCGTTAGATCGAAGATTCAGATAAATTATTCAACTTTTTGCTTCTGGGTTCTCTGTATTGAGTAGTGATTTTAAATTATTTTATAATGGACGCTTCTGCGAATCCTGAGCGATTTGGCGACACTTCTTCAGGTTTGATATTCTACTCTCTTTTTTCCCTTTAATTTACTCATTTCGTGCTTTTAATGGGATATATTCAGCTATGGGTTTTGTTTGTTAGTTTGGTTTAAGCTAGGATTTTAGGTTGCGTTAGATTTAAAATTTGAAATCAAGAATGTTTTTGGCACATATGGTGAACTACTGGGCATTTGGCCACATAAAGTGTGGTAAATTGGTAATTGCTTTCGTTCAATTATCCCATATCTTATCCATTGCCAAGGAGATGGAGTCTCAAGCTCCAACTGTTGCGATATCACTTTTGCATACATTGCAAGTGGCTTTTTTGATGGCTATGGTTTGATTGCTATTTGGTTTTAAGGCAAAGGAAAAAGAAGACCCTTTTTTTGTGGTTCATATGGTTGTGTGCATACTTTGTTTACTTGTGAAAAGGCTGAATTAATGTTGTTTCAGTTTTTTTTTCTTTATCGTCTCAATTTATCTCATCTTTATGTTGTGAGTTTTTCTTTTTAATTTTTGGTTGATATGTGCCTTTTTAGTAAAATTAGCTTTTTCTATGACGCAGGAGATGCACTATTTGATGCGTCACAATATGCATTTTTCGGAAAAGATGTTCTGGAGGAAGTTGAATTGGGGGGATTAGATGATGACGAGGAGGATTTACCTGGTGTTGGACTTGATGATGAGGAAGAGTTTTTGTATGATCGAGAGGAGGTTAATATTCTTGTTTCTTTTCAGTTTTCTTTCCTATTTTAGTTATTCTTGCAAATTTATGCATAGCAGGACAAAATCAGTGGTTACTTGTTTGAAAAGAAAACTGCTGCTTCAGAATTCATGCTGAAAAATATCCTTATGGAGTAATGCTAGATGTTCTTTTTCCTCTATTCCTTCTGAACAGAAGGATGACACTTCATTTTTAGTGGCTGGCATGCTATTCTTATTTATGGAGTAAACATAGTGGGAGCTCATATTATTAATATTTTTTCAGCATGACACTGTAAACCTTGTTTTCTGTATTTGTGAGTTGACAGTCTATCCATCTTGGTTGGGCTGTTTTCTGAAGTTAATTACTTATCTCTGTGTCTTGCTCTTCTCAGTGAGAGGTAGCTCTTGTGTATTGTGTGAGAAAATTGTATTGTACAAGCTGCAGCGGTCCAGTGGCTTAGTTATCCTATCAATAAAATTATATTCTACGTTGGAATAGGTTTTGGAGATTGTGTTAATTGTACTTTGTTGCTCTATATGCTTCCCAAAGCAAATATGTAGACAAGGTAGTTTATGGTGGGGTTTTTGGTTTTTTTCCCTAGTATTCACCATGTTCTTGATTTATACATTCCTTGTTGAGCAAAAGGAGTGGAATTCTATGAGATCCCTTATTCCTCCCGATAACCCCAAAATTCTTTTCAGAACACCTCATTCCTCAGAATGCTAAGTATATTTGAGTTTACAACCTCTAGTATGATGCCTTCTTGGTTTTTTGTGATGCTTTATGCCCATCATGCAAAAGTTTCTTGCAAAAACTCATTCTCAATTGCTAGATAAAGGATATTGCCTCTTTTCCTTTGTGGAAGTTCCCCTCATTTTAGTTTCTTTGGTTCTTGAGTCTTAGAGACAGTTGTATTCGCTATTGAGGTACTGTCTTGTATATGTTTGTAAAAAGTGAATTTGTATTAGATATCCATAGAAATTTGATTGGTTATGCTAATTGATTTTAAAAGGTAGACCTAATTGTGGCTGTAAGAAATTCAGTCTTCTCATGTGTTACTGAAGGATTTGCAGTTTATGGATCAACTAGTGGAGTTAATTGCAGAAAATTACTTGAATCAATTTTGAATTAATTTCTAATACTTCTTCGCACCTAGCTAAAGTCCAATGAGATGCATGTCTCACTAACAAAGGGAAATCCTAAAAAGAGAGGAACTTGTTCTCTTCTCCTCCTCTCTCTCTGTGGTATTGTGAACTTTGACCTGTTATATGGTTAAAATTTCATGTTTTAATCTCGAATTTTAATCACTCTTGGTGTTTCTTTTGGCACATCTAAGTATCTTTAAGTGTATCATTTTTCATAGTTAATTTTAGCATAATATCCATGTGCTAGCTGCTTTAACTAATTGCTTTTTATATTTTGCAGGGTGAAGTTTTGAGATCCTTATCAGACATTGATGATCTTGCTAATACATTTTCGAAGGTTAATCCACTACATAATTATTGTATTTTGCAACTAGTGAGATAATCAAAGATCTTTTCCTCTCTTGAGGATTTGCCCCTAAATCCATGTTTACTGTTAGCTTTAGATCTTATCCCATTCTGAGTGAATTAATGGGTTGTAATCTAGGCATTTATTGAAGCACATCCTCACTTTTGACTTTTGAGCTTGTATCTGTCTGGTTTCTTAAGACATACAAGAAAGATTTTACCAACTCCTTTTCAAAATCATCTGCTAGAGTTCTAAGAATATTGATCCTCCACACTTCTGTTGTAACTCTAAATAAGGGCACTAGCAGCTATCAGAATCTTTGCTTGATATTGGATTTTTTTTTATAAATCAGAAAAGTTCATTTATTAAATCTTATCTCCTTGTTTCTCCTAGATCAAATCTTTGGACTGTAAATAATTCACAAAGGACAGAATTCCTATCGTAAATCACTAGATGCATGTATGTTTCTTGGCGGTTAGTTCTAGCCTCTCTTTAAAGATTGCTGATGCTAGCTTGTGATGTTGTTTCAGTTGGACACAGCTGTTAGTGGACCAAGAGGCTCAGGGATAATTGGCGATGGGGGATCCAGACAAAGTGAGTTTATTAATCTCATCACTTTCTTCTGTTAGTCAGTTGATGATTGATGTTGTTGAGGTTCTATTTTTTTGGATTTGTTTCTTGCAGAAGTCTTTGATGTGTTTTAGCATCGATGCTGATTGTTGAACTTTGATAAAAGCATCTTTTAACCTGTTTGAAGTATCGACTCTAGCTGTATGTTCTCAAATTTTTTAATGGAAAACAATGTCTTAAGTTTGGGAAAACTATCATATGTGGATAGGAAAGTAAGATATCCTGGGATCAAGCGGAAGATATATCTTGAATTGGAAATTAGTTTGGGTTAACTGTTTTTATATTGTTTTTGGCTATGAAGCACGGGGACGGCCTTAAGGTGGCGTCCCGCGTCCCCAATACGTCCCCGTCACGGGGACAATGCGGGGACGGCTGGGGTACGTCCCTTGGACGTCCCAACTTTACAGGGGACGGTCAAACTTAAATCGAGTACGGTCAACGTTTATTGGGGACGTACCTAAGGACGTATCCGAATATATTTACTTGAAAAAATGGAAAATAAAACCTCCATCTTCTTTGTGAGCAAGGTTTTAAAAACTATTAAACTTATCCGAACTTAAAAAGCTCAAGGATAATTAAAGTAAAAAATTATACTTTAAATACTACTAAATAAAACATTCCACCTAAAAACTATAAACTTAACACTTAATCTAAACTAAAAGGCTAAGACTAGATTGCTTCCTTGTTCTATCTGATAAATGCCTATTTATAGGCTGCTTTCTTTCCTTGCTTTATGTATCTTAAGGATGTGGGATATTAGGTGTGTATTGTATTTGTAGCCTGTTTTAAGGTTTAATCACTCATGCTTTAAATAGGAATGGATAAATATATATTTCAGCCATGTCATCTTTTAATTTTATTATTTTAGTCATTCGTTTTCTCTTTATTTAGAATGTAAAGTTAAATTTTCGTTCAATTTAGTCATTTAATTTTAGTAATCTCTTAATCTAAGTGCTAAAAAGTAATTTAAAATTATTAGAAGTGGATTTAAATAACTACAATTATAATTATTGTTTAATACAATTATAATTTTAGTCCTTATTGTATTATAAATTTTAATATTTTTTATTATATATATTGAATTTTATTTTATATTTGCCGTACCCTCGCCGTACCCGTACCCTCTAATTTTAAAAATTGCCGTTTCCTGTCCCCGTCCCCGTATCTGTCCCCGTACCTGTATCTGTGCAACTTAGGTTTTTGGTGGTTGTTTATTCCATAGCTAGAATTACAAGAAATGATTAAATGTCGGTTAGGTTTATCAAGATTATGTTCGAGTTATTGGTAGGAACCCATTGGTTTTAACATTTGATGAGACATCTATAAGGTTGTTCGTATATATACTTAGGTGCAGTGGACATGCTTTCCTTCTGAATGATTGAACGATATAGTTTCCCATAGTAGACGATGAAGGCAATCAATAGTTTTACTAAAAATATGGAATGGAATTCCCTTTTCAATAGGGTGGGTGGTTAAGGGGTTGCCGTGGGTTATAAAAATGTAGAGTATTGATCTGCAAGGCACTGAAGCAGAGACACGGTGGAATTGCGTTTAAACCTGTTTTATTTTTACATGTGTTTGTGTGTTTCAATTGTGTTAATTAGAACAGGAAATTTTGCTTTCACATGTATCTTAAGCATCTGAGTCTGAACATGGAACCTCTCACCTTCAAACTGAACAACCTTTGTAGATGACATGAGTTTATAGGATAGAGTAATAGCTTCCTGATTTGTTTTGAAAGATTTTGTTCTTTTAATAGCATATTCCTGTTACATGACCTGAAGAAATCCATTTGATGATACTCACCTCAGTTGTAATCCATTCTGACAATGCTCACCTAAGCAAGTTGTTGAAATTCCATTTGCGTTTCAGAATTTATTATATGCTGATATAAACAAAGATTTAAGTAGGAATCAGATCATGCTGTAGACAAAATAATTAGTTGTGAATATAACATCGATAGTCTTCTTAGCTCATCATATTCATAATTTCATATTTTTTAATCAGTTAAAATGTTGTTGGATCCAATTATTATTGGGTTCTATATCTCTAGTTTAGTTATATTTTAATTATTGTGATGGGGTTGAGGCAATGAGTTGTGAAATGTGCAAGGTGCTCTTTTGGGGCCTCTTACATCATCAGAGTGAAAGGCACCGAGTCCACTCAAGGACACACACACACACATATATGGCAATTCTTTTTTTTAAATATCTAATAAACATAATGTTAAAAATATGATATCTGCATAACTCTCATTACAAACTTGAGTTCCTCTTTTAAAGGAAGAATCAAGGATCACCCAGTAGTAGTGGTGAATGTCTGAACATATATTCTATTGCCTAATGTGTTGATGATGCATTAATATTATTGTAATTATTATTAATTAATAGTACACTGGCAGAAGGTTTCCTTTGCTACCATTTTTAACGGAAGGTTGTGCATGAATTATACTAATTATTTTTGCTATTGTAATGAATAGCTAGGCAGTAAGATACTACATCAGAGAGAAGGGACCAACTACACAGACCAATAGATATACATGCAAGATGATACCATACAAATATTGACATTTTTTATTATGTTATTATAGGTTCATCTGCCACTGAATGGACACACGGGGAGGAATTTCCTTACTGGCTTGGTCAGCAGCCATTTGGAACTGAAAGTATTCCCGAAGGGAAACACTGGTCATCACAACCCTTGGCCAATTTGGACTCAAAGCATCTCCACAGGACATCCTCATATCCTGAGCAGCAGCAGCAGCCGCCTCAGCAACAACAACATCAATACCATCAACATTTCTCTAGTGAACCGATTTTAGTTCCAAAATCTTCTTATGCTTCATACCCTCCCCCCGAGGGCAGATCTCCTCAGGCTTCACCAAACCAACATGCTGGACACCTAAATATTCCTTATATGGTTGGTGGGCCACATATGGCATCTTCGCCAAACCTCTCTGCCTTCTCAAATTCTCAGCTTCAACCGCCTGGCTTACACCATGGGCCACCTTTTCGTGGGAATATTCCTCAATTTGCTACTGGCCTGTCTGTCAGTAGTCAGCCGTCAAATCAATGGGGGAGCCAAGCAAAATTATATGGAGATGATTCCACTGTTTTGAACAATATGTTGCGACAACAGTTATCTCATCAAAATGGTTTGGTTCCACCACAATTAATGCCACAGTTGCAGCTGCACCAGCAGAGACTGCAGCAGCATTCTGCTCAGTCTTCAGTTGGCCATTTTTCAGGGATTCAGTCACAAATATTTAATCCTCGTCTTTCTCCTTCCCCACCTCTAATGAACAAGGTTGAGGCTATACTTGGCATCGGTGATCTGAGAGATCAAAGAGTCAATTCAGCTCAGAAAGGTAGGCGGTTTTCACAGCACGGCTTTGACAGTGGTAGACTGAGGAGCAATCTTGGATGGCCTCAGTTTAGATCCAAATACATGTCAAGTGATGAGATTGAGGGCATTGTTAGAATGCAGCTTGTTGCAACCCACAGTAATGACCCCTATGTGGATGATTATTACCACCAGGCTTGTCTTGCAAGAAAATCCGCTGGGGCTAAGTTGAGACATCATTTCTGCCCGACTCAGATTAGGGATCTTCCTCCCGGAGCACGTTCGAATTCTGAGCCTCATGCTTTTCTCCAGGTTGATGCACTTGGGAGGGTTCCTTTCTCTTCAGTTCGCAGGCCTCGCCCTCTTCTTGAAGTTGACCCTCCAAATTCATCTGCTGTGACCAACAATGATCAAAAAGCTTCTGATATGCCCCTGGAACAGGAACCTATGCTTGCTGCCAGAGTTACAATAGAGGATGGTCTATGCCTTCTTCTTGATGTAGATGATATTGATAGGTTTTTACAGTTTAATCAGTTGCAGGATGGTGGAGCCCAACTAAGACAAAGACGACAGACTTTGTTGGAGGGGCTGGCTACATCACTTCAGTTGGCTGACCCACTTGGCAAGAACGGTCATGCAGATGAGCTTACTCAGAAGGATGATCTTGTGTTTTTGCGGATAGTTTCCCTCCCCAAAGGCCGGAAGCTGCTTGCAAGGTTCCTTCTGCTTCTTCCTCCAGGTAGTGAGCTCATGCGAGTTGTCTGCATGTCCATTTTCCGTCATTTAAGGTTCTTGTTTGGAGGCCTTCCCTCTGATCCAGGAGCTGCTGAAACTACCATTAAACTTGCAAGGGTTGTTTCCTCTTGTGTGCATGAGATGGATCTCCGTGCTCTTAGTGTATGCCTTGCATCTGTTGTTTGTTCCTCGGAGCAGCCCCCTCTTCGCCCCATTGGAAGTCCTGCTGGAGATGGGGCGTCATTTATTCTGAAGTCTATTCTTGGTAGGGCAACAAAATTCATGACCGATTCTAGAGCTGCGGGCAATTATAATATGACTAATCTGTCCCTTTGGAAGGCCTCATTTGATGAATTCTTTAACCTTCTTACCAAGTATTGCATAAACAAATATGATACCGTGATGCAGTCCTCGCGAATGCAGGCCAAACCAAATATGGCAATCAATGAATCAGATGCTGCTAAAGCTATTAAAAGAGAAATGCCAGTTGATCTCTTACAAGCATGTTTACCCCACCTTAATGACCAGCAGAAAAAGCAGCTTTGGGATCTCTCTCAACGATCTATGCTTGTAGAACAGTCATGATGGATAAGCAGTACCTAGGAGAAGTTTAAATTCAAATGTGTTCGAGACGGCAACAACACAATATGAAGCAAGTGATGCCAAGGGCCAAAAGAAATTCAATTAGCTATACTTTCCACACAAATGTGGTTATGATGGAGCATCAACTGTGGTTCAGGTGAAACTCCCGAGATACTTTTTAAGTAAAGGTCAATTTCCTTTGAGATTTTAGTTTTATTACCTGTGTTTTTATCCCTTATTTTAGCGAAACATTGAAGTGGGCCTATGTGTATTATGATAGAAACTTGCTAGGATGTTTTCTCTTTCCTTGGGTCCTTACCATATAATTGGAGCTTATTTTGATGCTCTGTTGTGAAATTTCTGGTATGGAGATGTTAGTTGGTTAGTAGCACGTACAGGGTTTGGTACAGATAACCTGTGTTCCTGGCTATTATTTCCGACAAGGCCGGTTGGATCCCGTCTTGGCCTCCCTTGGAATAGTCGTCACCGTGCAATGTAGCAGGCACGCCAGTTACCGGCAATTGTAGCATTACAGGGAGGGAGGTATAATTATCAGTCTTGCATGCTGAGCTAAAATGTTGAATTTTGCTCTAATAACGGGAATGTCGAAGCTTTTGATTCGATCCTTTGAATTTATTGATTGTAAAAGAAAAGACTTATATATAGTGTTGCATTTTGATATTGGTGTTGATCAAAAGGCGGTCTCGTTCTTTGTAGCTCAGGTGTTGATCCGAAATTTGTACGCAGGAGACATATAACCACTGCATTTTGACATAAAAAACATCATACATTATAACCTTAAACCTATTCACGGCCAAGCTTGAAATAAAATAAAATTTTTTAAATACTTAATTTAATTGAATTACTCTCAAATTTAATTGGTTAAATTGGTCAACCTGGGTCTGGATCGGTCTAATAATTTAACATTGACCGGTTTAATAGACCAAAATGGGTCTGAATTCAATGAGCGGTATTAGTGGAAAAGATAATGTTTATCTTAAAAGATTCGGTTCGAGTACCTGTGTGCAAGACTTATTAAAGATTTGACGGTTTAGTAATTTTCTCACTTCCATTCAGAGTTCTTAGTTACTTAGGTAGGTTGGATATTAGCGATGTAATAATATAATTAAGTCAAAATTCATTGGATGATTGTATCATTAATATTTTTTTATTTTGGTGCGAGAAACTTATCATGAATTCACTGATTTTTGCCGTTTTCGTTATTGCTGCTGGATTGGTTGTCGCGCTTGCTTCTATTGGACCTGGAGTTGGCCAAGGTACTACTGCGAGCCAAACTGTAGAAGGTATCGCGAGACAACCCGATACAGGAAAAAATACGAGTCACTTTATTGGTTAGTTTGGCTTTTATGGAAGCTTTAACAATTTCTGGGTTGGTTGTAGCATTGGCACTTTTATTAATTCCCTTTATTTAATGCTATAAGTATGAGAATTATCTATTTTTTCTTAGTTTATATCTCGGGGCTTACTCTTTGTTTTTTTTAATTATATCAAAATTTCACTTTTATAATTAATTATTCGTTGGGACAATAATCCACGAGAAAGATTAATTGAGGATGAATTACACTGACTCGCTTTCTTTCTTCTCCTTATTAGTTTAAGAGAAACATTTTTTATTATTTATGTTTATTTTTTTATTATTTATGTTTAAAAGAGTGTTGCAACAAATGAGGTATTTTATCATTGACATGAAACCTACCCCTAATTGTAATAAGAATTATTATTGGAAATTTTCAGTTGAAAAAAATACATTTCTAGTTAAATAGAATATATTTTTGACTCCATTTAGACCCTCTTTCTTGTGGATATTACATATGCTATTCTGGCCAATGCGAGTATTGCAGTTGTGAAATTTTTTAAGGGTAAACTATCTGGGTGACCACCCAACTATTGTGTCTGACCTATTTTGACAACTGAACAATAAATATTTAAAATTCGACCACTCAACTGTTTAATTGGACCTATTTTGACTACCGGCCGTTAAATTCTAACGGAAGAGTGATGTGGTTGTTAATGAAAATTTGTATAACTACACATTTGGTCCTTGTTAGTTACATATTCTATCAAATTGATCCTAATTTTAGTTTAATTAAATAGTTTAATTATTTGTTTTTACTTAATAATTTTATTTTCCTCTTCCAATCAGGTGGAGACATGTGTCACTTGATTGGACGAGAAAAATAAAACAAAGGAAACTTTGAGATTGTTAGGGATCGAACCCAAAACCATTGGGAGAAAATGACACAATTTTACCACCGAACTAAATGGTCTTTTATGATACAAAATACACCATATAATATATAATCAAAGAAAGGATTTGATCATATCACCGTGAACTCTTGCTTTGGTTCCATATCAATGGCTTCCCCATCATCTTCCTTCCAACCGAAACCCCAAGCCAAATTGCGTATGGAGTATTTTGTATCACAATTCTTGTAACACCCCGAAATCTGGTCTAGTCGGAATTAAGTTCCAATGATAAAAAATTCTACATTAATGAAGTCTAAATATTATATCGACTAGTTAATTATTGATATCGAACCTTAATTGAGCTTAAAACATCGTCATCGGACTCTATTGAATAATATTAAACCTATATAGTGACTAAAGTGGAGAATATGTAAGTTTGAGGTCAAAACTATAGTAGAATAAAGGTTGATAGACTAATCTTGCGATTAGCCCCTCCTTCATTAAAAATACACCTACGTGGGAAAGTATGGTGAAGTTGCTTCACCATGAGGAAAGCTTAATTGGTGAGCTTTAATTAATAAAAGAAATGAATTGAAAGAGAATAGGAAGCTTACCAAAAAACTTTGAAGCATACACTTCTCCATCTTTTCATCTTCCTCATCTTCTTCCTTAAAGCAAGCACCTCCATTGGAGAGCAAGCTTTAGTTTAGTTTTCCTTCGTTTTATCGATATCGAATCATTGCTATCAATCGGGTAAGCAATAATCCTCAAACAATCGTTGAATTCCATGGATATATTGAGTTTAATCTTGAGCTGGGGTTTTGACCATCTATGGATATTTCATCGTTAGTGTTTATACTAAAGTCGGATATTGATTTTGATATCGTTGTATTAATTTTGATATCAAAATATCGATCCTAATAGTTTTCTATTGACTTTCTAGCTCAAGAAGTGGAGAAAGAGGTTTCACCGTCTCCATCTCAATCTAGGAACAAGAGGATTGATATCCGAGAGCCTTGAAAGCTTCAGATGGCTAAGGTGAGTGTAGTCGGAGTCTCGAGTTTAGGCGAAAGGCCTTCTTGGATCATTATTCAATGATTTAGATTTCATCGCTAACATTGTTGTTGAAGAAATTGCATTGGATGGTTAATCAGACACTTTGGTAAGTGTCAATAAGTTGTCATTGAGTATTGAACATAGTCATTGTTATTGATATAGTCATTGTCATCGAAATATTGTATAGAAATCATTGGACATTGATATTGACATTGGATTATGATATATTGATGATGAGATACATATATACTTGTCATTGGTAATATTGAAATCATCAGACATTGGAATAATATTGATTATTGAAATGAATATGAACATTAGAACCTTGGATTTGAATAGACATTGGATACAATTGGCATGCCATAGAATTCAAGAGCTTAGTGTACGGGTGGACTACGGTCCTAAGGCTACGGCCTATATTGATTTGGCGAGGCGGAGGGATGTATATTGGTATTGGTATTGGTCATATTGGCGAGGCAGAGGGATCAGACCATTCATTGATTTGGCGAGAAATAGGAATTCACGTATCCATTATCTTGATTCAATCCAAGGATTAATGATGAAATGAAAATGCTAAACATTGTATATTGATGCATAGCTTTGATATTGATAAGCATGAGATTATTGCATATTGATATTTGATATAATGTTGTTCATATTGTTTATGACTACCTCACTAGGTAATGTAAGCCTAACGTGTCTCATCTCATGCATTTTCAAGTTAAAAAGGATCGTGTGTCGGAAGATCGGATTGACAAGCAAGACAAGACACTACAAGCCTCAAGTAATGTGTTTTTGACTTATAAAATTCTAAAAATGTGGCAAAGTAGTTGAACTAGTCATTTGTGCCTATTTTGATGTGTTGGTATAATGCTTAAGTTGTAATATGGTATGTGGCTCTAAATGGCCTTTTTGGTTGGCTTAAGGTAGTATAAAAATGCATAGTTGGCTCAAAAAGGTAAAAACATAGTAAATGGATTTGTATGATCATAAAACTATGCACGCTAGTAGTTTATGCTATTGAAATATTGTGTGTAAAGTTTCGTCGCATTTGGACATCGTTTGAAAGGTCAAATTAAGTAAACACCAGCAAAAATCTGTCATTACAGGTCAGGCCGTATTGAAACAGGTGATGACGTTTCGATACGGGTAAGCACAGTTTGGTTTGAGAAATAGGGTGTATCAAAATGGTCTATAGTTGTTTCGAAACATTTCTTCTCTGGAATCCCTCGTTTCGATACAGGTTCATAACGTATCGAAACGAGTTAAAGTCAAAGGAGGTCAACCCTGTTTCGATACAAGTATGCCCGAATCGATACGGTCTTAAGGGTAAGGTCAACAAGAGTTGGCCATCATTCACCCGTTTCGAAACAACTATGGGGTGTTTCGATACGGGGTTTGGTAAGTTAGTTAAGGCTCATTGAACAAATTGCTAATTTCACAGATTGGTCACTGAACATTGTAATGTTAAATTGAATGAGTTAATGATCTCCAAATCAAATGGAATTTTGTATTCAAGACATTAAAGTAATGAATTTTAGAATGGTAAGATCAATTGCATTGAAGGACCCCTAGTTGGTCAAAATTACAAATTGGTCCCTAAAACTTGTAATAGATGCAATTTAGCCCATGAATGACTAACCATTGCTTGTATGGGTAACTTGGACTGAATTATTTGATGAGAATGATTAATTGTATGATGTGGATTGGAACTATTATTAATAAAACGAAATTTTATTATACTGGTTCCTATATTGATCATTGGTTTCACCTTCCGACCCAGTTCTCGACCAGACCGAGAAAAGGGTGTTACAATTGTGGTATCAGAGCTAAAGTTTAGTCGATTCTAGGACTAAATCAAATTTTATTGCATTGCTATTGCTATTATGTTACTTTTCCACCTAGGAGTTTTAAATTGTGTATATTGTGACTTGTCGACTAATCTGATCTTTCATATAGATTTGTTTGAAACAAACGAAGCTCATATAGACGAGCTCGCTACTGGCTCCTCGACACATGACGAGGAGGTTGGAGGAGGAAATCCTCAGAACCCACCGCAACCACGGGACCCTCCTGTTCAGGGTACTGAGCCTGCAGCACCTACCCCTCAGGCTGAATGTTATCAAACTATGACTAATATGTTCAAACAGTTCATGGTTGTGATGCAAGCAACACCATCTGCTCAGCCTACCCCTACTGTTGTTCAGTATGTCCGTGCCCCTGTGGACAAGTTTGCTTCGCTCCGAGCCTAATCTTTTACTGGACATGATGATGATAATCCTGAAGTTGTCAAATATTGGCTGGATAACATGTTGTGTATCTTGAATAAAAAACTACAGTGTTCGGATGCACAAGTTAGAGTGTTCTATTGCGTTATTGACCGATGAAACTCTTATGTGGTGGGAAACCACTATTCCCACAGCTTCTAAAGAATCGGTTACTTGGGAGTTCTTTCTTGAGAGTTCTGGAATAAATACATTAGTGAATATTACCTTGCAGAAAGGTGTTGGAACACATTTCTTCACCTGAGGCAGGGTGGGAGACCTATCGAGCAATATATCCATGATTTCTACAAATATTGCCGATACGAAGCATAATTTATAAAGAAAGAGGAAGACCAGTGGAGAATGTTTATAGCTGGCCTTAGTGATGAGCTACGATTTATGTTTACGACCCTTGGTATCACCAATTTCCAGAATCTGGTGAACCAAGTCAAGGCGACTGAAGCTGCCTAGAGAGCTCAACGAGCTGGTGGGTCTGGGAAATCTGAGAAGAGGTTCAGGGATGATTCTCGACCTCCGAGGTGGAACAAGAAAGGGAGATATCAAGGCCCCAAGCAAAATATTTATTCACAGCCCTTCCGATCTGGGAACATTGAGAGGCCTCAGTCTGTAACGCAGTCTTTTGCTAAAGACGTGTCCGTTGACAGCACTGGAGGTTCGAATCGAGGTAACCCGCACTCTCTCTGCAATTACTGTTAGAATAGGCATCCAGCGGGACAATATCGTAAGCAGACTGGAGCATGTTACTACTGTGGCGAGCAGGGTCATTTTATTCGTGACTGTCCTATGAATGCAACCAAATCTATCGTCACACCGACCACTACTGCTTCTCCTGCTTAGTTCTTTCGGGGTAAAGGATCGAAGCAAGGATCAACAGGAACATATGGATGATCGAGTGGACAGAGAAAACCCTTTAATAAACAAGATTCAAAATCTCATGTCCAAATGTATCATGTGAGGAGCAGGGAAGACGAGGATGAACTTAATGTTATTGCAGGTATCATTGAGTTATATTTGCATCTTTTATATGAATTGATTAACCCTGATTCTACTCATTCTTTTATAAGCGCCATTGTAGTTAAGAAGTATAACATGTCTTCTGAACCAATAACATCGAAATTTTTTGTAACTATGATGAGTTCTCAAATATGACATATTTCATTTGCTATTTTTCTAGTTATTAGGACTTCTTGCTGCTTAATACATGCTGTTTTTGTTATATTTTGTGCAGGAACCCAATGCTGGAAATAGCAGTGAAAATGGGGCATTCTGCAGTTTTTATTATAATTCTGTCATGACTGGCATCATGGGCACGACACTGGGCACGACGCGTCTGACGTGGCAGTGACGTGGCAATGACGTGGCGACTTCTAGAAGCTTCTGGAACGTTCTGAGAGATCTTATCAGCTTATTCGTTTAGATTTCCTGCATTTAAGTTCTAAAACATTTGAATTGTTTTATCTTTTGTTTATTATTTTAAATTATCTCATCACCTTATCTTTGTAAATCTAAGCCTATAAATACCACCCCTTGGTAAAGGCTTAGATCATCAATCATTTTAGTGATCATCTTCTAGCTTTGAGTTTTTTTTTTACCTTTGTAAATAGTTTTTAGCTTTAATAAAAGTTATTTTCCTTTATTTTCTTGTTTCATTTATTTTATGTTTTTTAATTATTTTTCCAAAACCAAGTTAAGCATGATAATCAATATCATGCTTAGCTAAATCTTTTAAGCCAAGAACCAGCCAAGTCAATTCGATTCGTGAGAATTGAACTTGCTTAAATACTTTTGGGGAAATCATTTTTATCTTTCTGCTTAGATAGTTTGGCAATCGACCTTACTAAAGTTTTTAATCGTTTTTCATATCAAAAAGGGCTCTTTGGTCTGAATTCGCTTAAGAACATAGTTGGGAGGAAGGATCGGCCTGTGGCAAATTTCGACTTCCTATGAACACTCTTAGCGGCGGTCCGCTAAGGAAAGATAAAATCAGAAGCGATTCTACTTTTAGACAATTTCTGAGTCGGGTTTTTCCTGTTTTATTCTAAATACTTTAACGGCGATAGTCGTGGTTGATTTATTTAAGAACCGTCTTTCGAAGATAGACTTGGGAAGATTGGTTACTCGAGAGAAGAACAAGTTACGACGGGTTGGGCCTCGTAGACTGTAACCGACATGATCCCCGAAATAAAAATCTATTTCAATGATCGAAAGAATTGAAGGAGCTGGTTCGAGGCTGATTTACAAACTTGGTTTTTCTTACTACTTTTAATTCTTTTCTCTTTATTTTATTACTTCACCAAAAATCATATCACCCCTTCTTTTATTCCTTTGCTTTTACAGATATTCCTGGGAATTCAGATTCAACAAATTCAAGTCAACAATTCCAGCTAATCTCCCTGCGGATCGACCCTCTTTCCCTATACTTATTCAATTTCTTTATTTTATTTATCGTTGAAAGATGATTTATATATATTTATTTTTGACCGGTTAACGACGACTTGTCAAAAATTGGCGCCGTTGCCGGGGAGATTTATTTTCGGTAATTTTTGACTAATTTTTGTTTTATTTTATGACCAGGAAGAATCCGGGTACTTTAGCTCCATATAACCCGGAAATTGAAGCAAGCGCTCGTAGAACTCACGGCGAAACACTGCGACGAAAGAAACAACAAAGCACACGACGACCCGAACAAGAATCCACTTCCGAAACAACACCAATCGAAGAACCTACACAAGAACCAGAAACAATGGCGGACCAAACGATTCGAGAGCTGAACGCAGCTCCTACTGTGCAACAACCCCTTTGCATCGCTTTTCCTCAAGGCGACACTCCCTTTCAGCTCAAAACGTGATTAATTCATCTACTCCCTACCTTTAACGGTTTACCTACTGAAAGCCCACACAAGCATCTAGCCGAATTCCATATGGTGTGCAGCAGCATGAAACCACAAGGGGTCTCGGAGGACCAGATAAAACTAAGGGCTTTTCCTTTTTCTTTAGCTGGAATGGCTAAAGAATGGTTATTTTATTTACCTCCGAATTCTATTAATACATGGGCTGATCTTTCTCGTGTTTTCCTTGACAGGTATTTCCCTGCAACAAGAGCGACTGAACTTAGGCGAAGCATTTTGAGTATCCAACAAATGCACGACGAATCCCTATATGATTATTGGGAAAGGTTCAAAAAGCTGTGCGCAAGCTGTCCGCAACATGGCCTATCCGAGCAAACACTCCTTCAATACCTATATGAAGGAATGTTACCAATGGACAAAAAGATGGTAGATGCAGCAAGCGGTGGCGCGCTCGTTAAGATGACTCCTACTGCAGCGAGAACATTAATCTCCACAATGGCTGCAAACTCGCAGCAATTTGGTTCTACAAGTGAACCCAGCCGACGGGTTCACACAGTAAGCACAATTTCATTAGAGAATAAAATTGATAATTTGACTAATATTGTGTATTCTCTCGTTTCAGGGGGGATAAAAGTTGCTAAGGTATGTGGAATATGCACTATGCCAGATCACGCAACCGACTTATGCCTATTGTTGCGAGATACGTCTGGTGCCCAAGTTAACGCCATACATAACTTTCCCGGACCTCCCCAAAGACCCTATAACCCACATAGCAATACATTCAATCCCGGTTGGAGAGATCACCCAAACTTGAGCTACGGTAATCAGAACCCGAATTACCAACCTAGGCAACAACCTCCCTACCAAAACCAAGCACCCCAAAAATCCTCGCTTGAGTCTATTGTTGAGAGATTGGCCGTTTCGCAAGAAAAATTCCAAACCCAAACACAATCCCACCTCCAACAAATCGACAAACAAATAAGCCAACTAGCTCAAGCCGTTAGCCGTATAGAATCCCAGGGAAAGTTACCATCCCAAACCGAAACCAACCCAAGAGAAAATGTTAGTGCGATAACTTTGCGTAGTGGAACAGTGATAACGCCTAAACCGCCCAAGCAAGATGAGCAAAAATCCGACGAGCAAGGCAGCTCTCCAAAGGACCAGAACGAAAAGTCTCCACCCATTGCAGGTAACTCTAAATCCAATATTTCTGTTTCTACTTACGAACCTGTTCCTCCTTTTCCAGGTAGATTGGCAAAACGAGATAAAAAGGAGGAAGAGAAGGAAATTTTGGATATATTCAAAAAAGTGGAAATCAACATTCCACTTATGGATGTTATTCGGAAGGTCCCTAAGTACGCAAAATTTTTGAAAGATCTATGCACAAACCGAAGGCGATTGTCTGGGAATGAAAAAGTTAACCTTGGTGAGAACGTTTCGGCTATTCTTCAAAGACCATTGCCACCAAAGTACAAGGATCAAGGTATGTTTGCGATTCCTTGTAAAATTGGGAATGTTGGGATAAAAAGAGCGATGTGCGATTTAGGCGCGTCTATCAACGTCATGCCGTTAAGCGTCTACAACAAAATTTCGACTGAACCTTTGAAGGAAACGCGAGTGACGATTCAACTAGCTGATCGTTCAGTTATCTACCCCGAGGGAGTACTAGAAAACGTGTTGGTACAGGTAAAAAATCTTATTTTCCCTACTGATTTTTATATAATTGACATGGAAAATGATCGCAGCAACAACGGATCCGAAATCTTGCTTGGCCGACCTTTCCTATAAACCGCGCATACAAAGAACGATGTCCGCGACGACATCTTAACTATGGAATTTGATGGGGAAGTAGTTAAATTTGATATGTATAAAGCTATGAAGTATCTTGATTCGGTCGCAAGTTTAAATTTCGTTGATATTATAGATCCGTTAGCTAATGATTTGATCGAAACTGATATGTGTTATGACTTTTGTAGGGAATTCGCAGATCTCGACGATAAAAACAAAGGCGAAATCATTTCAAATCTTTCTTCCCTTTCCGAGTTTCGATTAATTCCAACTCGATCTAAACATTTTCCATCAATTTTGCAGGAACCAAAGCCAAGGTTGGAACAGTTTGATTATGTAATTTTTGGTGACAACCAATCCCTGCCCACCATTATTTGGAGTAGTTTATCGCATCGGGAAGGAGGTAGAAACTTAGTTGTTGTTTTGCGCACAATTAAAAAGATGGAGGAAGGCATTAAAACGACAAGGGATGGACGTCACCGTTTATTTGAAGAACTTGCTTTTGAAGAACAAAAAATTTAGCAAAGGTCGTCGAGCTAAACGACGTTAAACAAAGCGCTAAATGGGAGGCAACCCATTAGTTTATTTTTCGTCAATTTTTACTTCTTTTTTTTAATTTAATTTATGCTTCTTTATTTTTCATTTTCTTTCGTTGCCTTAATAAATTTTCTTTTTCATCTGCAAGACTTCTTTTCGCACAGCAAGCCAAGCCACGCTTCTAACCCTTCACAGCAGCACATTTCGACCCTAAGCATTGGAGTGCATCGTTTCATTAAACAGTGCACATTAGCATAGCCCAAAGAAGCCGGCGCATCTTAGCCCATCCCCTTTCCCCTTGGCATATCACCCCGATTTTCCTTTTTTCCCCTCTCCCTTTCTTTCATTCCCGCAAACTACCAAACCCTAGATAACTCACCAGCCGATTCACTCAGCCGCAATCCACCATGCCCCGCACGCGACAGCAGGCTCGCCGGCTTCCCCAAGAACCGCCATTGGTCATCGGTGGCGTCTTGCATCGCCACGATTTATGGCGATTAGCAGCGATTCCGAACTGACTTCCACACCTTCTCCACGCTGCGATGGTCGACGATGGCAAGCCCCCAATCCCTCGAACGAGATTCCTCCTCCCTAGCGTGATGGCCGACAACCAGCAACCATTCGACGGGTGCCCAACAAAAATGCTGAACCACCCTTCGATGCACCCTCTTTCGTACATCCGGCAGTCCATTCAAAGCCCTCTGCCGCCGCTGATCCGAGCCACTCATAGTGCACCATTCCCATCGACTCACTCTACATTCACGGGGAGTATCTTTTGCCCTTATTTTCTCTTTATTTCCTTAATTTTTATGAATTGGGGCAATTCATTTAAGTGAGGGGGAGGGTAGCAAACCACTTGCCATGCTTATCTGATATATGTTTGATTTTGGTTTAACTTTGAGAAAATATTTTCTTTGTCATTGCTTGCTGTCCAGCATGTTATAATTGTTATAGTGCATAGAAATATTTGAATGATGACATTTTGATAATCAAATGGCATGAGTATAATGATAGTTTGACATCTCTTTTCAATTTGTCTTGATTGTGATAATTGGATTTTTCTCCTAGCTTAATCAACTTAGCCTAATTTTGTGAGAAATCGAGCCTTGAGCATGCATCTTATTTTTTATGCTCGTTTTTCCTTGCTTGAGAGTGTCATCTTGAATTTAGGAATCTAGAACTTGTGCCTTGTATACGATTTGAGACTACACTAGAATGAGGTGCTTTAAGATGATTTAGGCATTAGGATTTTCTCTCTTTCATTAAAACTTACCTTTCGCTTAGTGAACCCTCTTGAAACCTTATATCCCATTTTTTTGGCTTAACCCTCAACCAAACTTTTTGATTGAATGCTAGAAATTGTATTGCTAGACAAAAAAAGGGCTGCAATTCGAATAAAGGGCAGAATTTTTCGAGAAAAAAAAGAAAAAAAAGAAAAAAGAAAAACAGAATAAAGGAAGCAATTGCTTCGAAAAGAAAAAAGAGAAAAAACAGTTTCGAAAAGAAGCAAAAAAATGTGTGTTTGCTTGCCCATTTTTAGCTCCTTTTTAATGTCTTCGCTGCTGAATGTTTGAAATATCTTGCATTGATCATCCTCTTTTATTTCTCTTCCCATATTTCTATTTTTTTTCTAAATCCACATTACACCTTGAACAAAGACCTAATGATTTTTGCACCTCGATTCTATTAAAGTAGTGGAGAATTGAACTTGTTACAAGTCTATGGAAACCTTTGTTCATGCATGACTTAGAGTGCTTTTGCTTCACATTTACCTTTAAACACTTTGAGTGCTCTTGAGTGTACCTTGGTGAGGATTAAGACTAGGTTAGGATTTGATTACTACTTGATAGACGATTGAAAGAATGAAAGATTGTTCTTTGCTTATATCCACTTGGTTTGATTTGTGTCCCTTTCATGGTATTTCTTTTGCACTTGAACTCTTATAATTATGC
Organism: Hibiscus tridactylites; assembly: GCA_958450335.1. Taxonomy (NCBI): domain Eukaryota; kingdom Viridiplantae; phylum Streptophyta; class Magnoliopsida; order Malvales; family Malvaceae; genus Hibiscus; species Hibiscus tridactylites. Next base: position 98,429,302 of record OY288265.1, read on the forward strand.
TTGATGCTTGTAATGGCTTGAGAAATGCATTCTTGTTTATATCTCTTTCGGACATACTTGAGGACAAGTATGAGACAAGTGATGGGGAATTTGATGAGTTCTCAAATATGACATATTTCATTTGCTATTTTTCTAGTTATTAGGACTTCTTGCTGCTTAATACATGTTGTTTTTGTTATATTTTGTGCAGGAACCCAATGCTGGAAATAGCAGTGAAAATGGGGCATTTCTGCAGTTTTTATTATAATTCTGTCATGACTGGCATCATGGGCACGACACTGGGCACGACGCGTCTGACGTGGCAGTGACGTGGCAATGACGTGGCAACTTCTAGAAGCTTCTGGAACGTTCTGAGAGATCTTATCAGCTTATCCGTTTAGATTTCCTGCATTTAAGTTCTAAAACATTTGAATTGTTTTATCTTTTGTTTATTATTTTAAATTATCTCATCACCTTATCTTTGTACATCTAAGCCTATAAATACCACCCCTTGGTAAAGGCTTAGATCATCAATCATTTTAGTGATCATCTTCTAGCTTTGAGTTTTTTTTACCTTTGTAAATAGTTTTTAGCTTTAATAAAAGTTATTTTCCTTTATTTTCTTGTTTCATTTATTTTATGTTTTTTAATTATTTTTCCAAAACCAAGTTAAGCATGATAATCAATATCATGCTTAGCTAAATCTTTTAAGCCAAGAACCAGCCAAGTCAATTCGATTCGTGAGAATTGAACTTGCTTAAATACTTTTGGGGAAATCATTTTTATCTTTCTGCTTAGATAGTTTAGCAATCGGCCTTACTAAAGTTTTTAATCGTTTTTCATATCAAAAAGGGCCCTTTGGTCTGAATTCGCTTAAGAACATAGTTGGGAGGAAGGATCGGCCTGTGGCAAATTTCGACTTCCTATGAACACTCTTAGCGGCGGTCCGCTAAGGAAAGATAAAATCAGAAGCGATTCTACTTTTAGACAATTTCTGAGTCGGGTTTTTCCTGTTTTATTCTAAATACTTTAACGGCGATAGCCGTGGTTGATTTATTTAAGAACCGTCTTTCGAAGATAGACTTGGGAAGATTGGTTACTCGAGAGAAGAACAAGTTACGACGGGTTGGGCCTCGTAGACTGTAACCGACATGATCCCCGAAATAAAAATCTATTTCAATGATCGAAAGAATTGAAGGAGCTGGTTCGAGGCTGATTTACACACTTGGTTTTTCTTACTACTTTTAATTCTTTTCTCTTTATTTTATTACTTCACCAAAAATCATATCACCCCCTTCTTTTATTCCTTTGCTTTTACAGATATTCCTGGGAATTTAGATGATTTATATATATTTATTTTTGACCGGTTAACGACGACTTGTCAAACTAATCCCTTAGGAGATTGTGTCACCGCAAGGGTAGTGTGCATGAACTGTCCTTTAATGATCCAAGGGATTCCTTTTCTGGCCAATTTGTTGGCTCTACTGGTCCATGAATTTGATGTCATCATAGGCTTAGATTGGCTTAGGGAGCACTAAGCCTGAGTAGATTGTTGTAAAAGAAAATTGTACCTTCGGGGTTTAGGCAAAGAAAGTGTTGTATTGATGAATGTGAGGAATCCATCATTGTATGCTTTGACATTGGAGACCAAAGGTGAACCACAACTGCAAGACATTGACATTGTATGTGAATTTCCTGATGTCTTTCCCGATGAACTTTCAGGATTGCCCCCAACCCGTAAAGTGGAATTTGGTATCGAGGTGCAACCTGGGATTGCTCCTATTTCCATTGCACCATATCGCATGGCAGCTGTGGAGTTGAAAGAATTAAAGACACAGATCCAAGACCTATCGAGCAAAGGTTTCATTCAACCGAGCTTTTCACCCTAAGGAGCTTCGGTTCTCTTTGTTAAGAAGAAGGATGGTTCTATGCGATTGTGCATCGACTATAGACAATTGAATAAAGTAACCATCAAGAACAAATATCCATTGCCTAGAATAGACGACCCATTCGATCGACTTAATTAAACTAAAATTAGGATCAAATTGATAGATTATGTAACTAACGGGGACCAAATGTGTAGTTATACAAATCTTCATTAACAGCCATGTCACCATTTTGTTAGATTTTAACAGTCGGTGGTCAAAATAGGTCTAATTAAATAGTTGGATGGTCAAATTTTGAATTTTTATAGTTCGGTGGTCAAAACAGGTTAGACCCAATAGTTGGGTGGTCACCTAGGTAGTCTACCCATTTTTTAATAACATACGCTATTGTAGACATAACAATTGCAAGTATCGTGGTTTCATATTGTGCCGCTACCGCCATATAATGGTCGTTGTTACGGTTGCATACCACAATTTAAATCCATGTCCCTAATAGCAAACAATGGGAAAATGGGAGTAGGTCCATAGTAACAAGTATTGAAAAATTGGGCATCTAATAACAAATATTGATTTTTTTTAAGAGTATGCCCATAATAACAAATATTGGAGAAAACATTGAATTTTATGAGTAGACCTCTAATAATAAATATTGGAAAAAAATAACTCCTGATTAACAAGCATTGAAAAAATTTGGGCTCCTAATAATAAGTATTAGAAAAATGAACCTTTAACAACAAATATAATTCAAAAAAAATTACAAACGTGCAGCTTCCCTGAGTGGGCGGGGAGCGCTCTTATTGCCCTGGCCCAGAGTCGGATCTGTAATACAATATTTAAACTACCAATATCTTTCTCTATTCATAATTTAGAAAATATTACATGTTTTTTCAAAGAATATATTACATGTTTAAACATGTTTAAATTTATGTCTTGTATGTTACAACGATAATTTTTTTTGAATAATCTAAAGATGATTACAAGGTAGTATATGTTCATATATATTCTTAACCCTTTGGTAATGTGCATTCATCTTGTAAACAAGCCGATTTAAACTTGTGTCTCTTAAAATAAAAATCATCTGTTTTTTTACTGGGACACTTGTTGAATTCGTTACAACAGTATCCATATCATTTGTATTAAGATTGAAACAATTATTTATCTAAATATACATCTATATGAATATATATGTGTCGTAATTTGTTTAATATTATATTAAGAATCTAAATTTTGTAACTATCACAGACAATAGACATTATATAATTATATATATATATATATATTCTAGATTAATAATGGTGCAACCCCCTCTAAATTACCTAATCTTATTGTCATTAGTCATTTGATTAATAGGCTACTCGCTTAGATTGTCCCTCCATGCAACTAGGGTTTGGTCTGCCTTGAAAGCATGTAAGTTTACCATGCCTAACTTAAATTGTTTAATTTTTTATTTATATTTTTTTATATAATAATGGTGGGATTATTTCTCTCAAATTAAAGATATATTATAATGGATTAAAACCATTTGCACCACCAATTATTAAACAATAATATTTTTATTTTTTTAACATGAAAAAAGCTATTTTAGGTTTGTTTTTTTAGTGTTTTTCATTTTTGCCCGTTTTTTAATTATATTATTTTTAATGTTTGAATTTATGTTTTATCTTTGAGGGTGCAATGAAATTTTTTTAATCATCATTAATATTTTATCCAACCTATAAGTTTAGGATTTAATTAATTGAAATATTTTTCATGAAATGGATTTTATTTATAAAATTTATCTAATCTACGATAACATTTTAATTACATTAAAAGTACTTTTTAAAAAGATTTATACGATAAAAATAAAATAATTGAAGGTATAATTTGAATTTCTTTATTTTCAAAATTCTAAAAATGAAAAAAATATCAAATTTTACCATGTAGTATTCTATAATGAAAAATTACAATAATTATGTCCTAACTTGTTTTTTTTTTTTGTAGTACATATATGATATATGTTTACAAGTTGTTGAAATGACTAAATATCTTCCTTCTCCCAATATTCATATGGGGTTAAAAATAATATCTTTCGATTTATAATATTATATAATTTATATCTAATGAATTATATACAAATGTTGATGTCTGGTTCTATCGTGACTCCTTGAAAAATTCTATAAAATATTGTTCGTCGAGAGTTTATGATCGAGTTTATAGGATTGAGACATCAATATTAAATATTATATTCACTTATAAAAAGATGTTTTAAAGTTTCTGAACGAATAAAGTCGGAAATTAAATAATTTACACTTGATAGGAGTCGAATATAATTCGATATTTAATGTAAGTGTGGGCGAAAATATAGTACACCCAATTCAATACAATGCCAAACAATTACCAACTCATTAACTCAAGAACAAAGAATACAGGTAATGTAACACTAGAATAGGATAGAATAGAACGGACTAAAAATCTTTTGAATTCAAAGAGTAAAATCATTTTTTATCCCCGTTTAAAAACCAATAATTCAATTTAGTCCATTTTAGAATAAAACTTTAGATTTTGACCCTCCAACAATTCAATATTTTACCAGTTGAATCAATGAATGTTTCATCGTCCATTCGATTCATTTCGACTCATTGAACCAAACAAACACTCATTCCAATCTAACCGACAGATTTGATTCGATTCGATTCTTCATTTCATGTTGAAATTCAACGGACTATTTTGTCATAGAGGGTGAAGAAAAGGGTCAGCAGTGATAATCTGAATAAACAGATGTGATTAAAATTTAAACAAAGGCATGTTGAAGGTGTTAAAAAGTAAGAATAAATAAGAAAGAAGAGAGACAAAAGTTGCAGGTGGAAAAAGAGGAATCTATTAGATGCAGAAAATCACGTTGTTTCAGGCTCTGCATGCAGCCCACTCCCACTGCTATTATATTTTTATGTGATTATTTATCACCAACGGTTTTACGAGGTGAATATTCGATCGAATAAGTAAAAAAATAATAATTAATTAATTAGTCGTATTTTTATAGAGTCAAATGTTAACTTTTAACATTATTGACGTGACAGTTTGTGTATGCTTCATGATTTTTTAACATTTGTAATTTCTTACGAATTTATTTATATTTTTTGTTTTCTGCATATTTATATAATTATAAGTTATCTGTTGACATTATATAAAAACATGGAGTACACGTGAATTATTATATGGATTGTTACTTTAAAATCGTTAAAAATTACCTTTTTAATAACATTTTTATTAAAATAATTTTTTTAAAAAGTAAGCGTTCTTGACAATGAAAATTAAAAGTTTTAATTATAATTGTCTTTATTTTAGGGTTTAGAGATTCAATTTAGGGTGTATGGTTTATAGTTTTAGGTTTAAAGTTAAAGTTTAGAGTTTATAGATTAAAACTTAAATCTCTCACCGTATTATCCTAAAAATTAAATCATAATATCTAAATTCTAACAATTATCTTAAATTCTAAACCCATAAACCTTACACCCTAAATTAAATCCCTAAATACTAAAATTAAGGTGCTTATAAAAAAATTTAATTCCCAACCACCAGTGTTCTGAATATAAACCCAAAAATAAAAATAATGATGAATTTAAAACAAAATATTAATATTAAATTCGTGAAATTACCCCTATGTCAAAATATAAAAGCAATTTTATACAACTATTTTTTTTGTTGCCTCCAATTTTCAGGGCTTTGCCTGACTATCTGGACCGACCCTCGTCGCACACCTGTTTTTGGTGGGTGAGTCTCACAACAGAGAATTTTTTGTATATACAATGCTTCGAACCCGAGACATGCTTAAGCGATATCAAGCTGCATACTCACATATTCTTTTTTTAATAATTAATTAAAAAATAATCATCAAGCTTGATTATTTAGAAAAATGACTTTTTTCAGTTCACGTAAGGCGAACTCGTTTTTTTATAAGATGCGAGTTTGAAGTTCGTTTTTAACAAAACACGAGTTTTGTGTTGAGCAAGTTGATAAGAAAGAAAAAATCGTTTTTTTTTTACATAGAACTCACTTTTAACAAGATGAGAGTTTGAAACTCACTTTTGGTAGGACGTGAGTTTAAATTATGTGGAATGAAAGAGAGTTATTTTTCAAAATAATCAAGTTTGGGTTATTTTCTAATTAATTATTAAAAATATTTGTTTAATAGTACCAAATATAAATAGATATATTAATTCCAAGTTGAATAGCCCACCAAATTAGGCCTAAAACCTATAGCTTGCCTGCCCATACCATCTCCTACCTTTTAGCTTTCAGTAACATTTAAAAATGCTCATCATTGCCATGGCTTTTCAGAGTTCTCCAGTTGAAGCCCTAATTTCTTACTATTGGTACTTTTAGGTTAATAATTACATGATGGGATGGTTTTCAAGTTCCAACTACTTGAGCATTTGATACAAATTTTGGTATAATTTCATAAATGTCCTTAAATTTTGAATTAATTTCAACTATAATGAGATAAATTGATTAATTTTGAGATGAATAAATCTTATAAGTAACTAAATCTTTATAATTAAGTGAGTTAATATTTAATTCACTAGTGTTAAAATCGAAAGCTATTAAACTAAAAAAGAGATCAAGGCTTAATTCCTAAAAAATAATAAACCAAAAAGTTGGGAGGAGCAATAATTTAATCGCAATGTTTTCAAAACTATCAATGACCTAAATAAAACCCATCAAAATTAAAGTTACAATTGCCCCCTGGCCCCTCCTACCTTTGATGTGCATTCGTCCTTGCTTTAACCATGTTATTAAGGGACAAGATGAATAACTATTAGGTCGCACCTCGTGATTTATGTATCTAAACATTTCAATAATATTAAATTGCACGTTTAAATTATTTATCTTAGTAATAAAATTTTGCAATAATGTTAAGAATAACAAACTTTATTAATAATTTAATATATTTTACAACACAAACCAATGCTATTTTGTAAACCAAAGTACCAAACCAAACACAAAGGGCTAAAAGAACAATCATAAAATATAACGAACGGTCCAAAGGGCACAAACAAAACAAGTAGGGTGGAATAAAATGGATAGTAGCCAATAGCTATGGATGCGATAAGATGCGAGACCTAGGAATGCCAAATGAGCGGGCGGGGAGGTTGTGAATACATCCTTCCTATATTCATACCTATTTAAAATTTTATATTTCTCACCTATCTACCATCTACGGTGGGTATAATTTTTAAATCTACACCCGCCTACGCGAGTACATTCTCAAATTCATCTCCGCACTCACTACCCAGCTGGACAGCAACCACTTAACTTGTACCCGCCTACAAACAACTACTAATATCGAATTATGTAAAAATAAATCAGACTTTTGTAATGAAGAGTAAAACTCCACATACTTTATTGATTGATCAAGTATATATATATATATATATAATACATTTACACTGGTATAAATTTAACTACAACTAACTAACTAACGATCGCTAACTTAACTAAAGAACATTTTCACCGATATAAATTTTACTTAACTACAACTAACTAATTAACTATAGCTAACTTAACTAAAGCATAAGTTCTACTTAACCACACATTTCAAATTTAAAACTTGATTAGTTCAAGGTCGATCATAAACAATAAATTCAAGCTCGATCATAAACTATCATTTTTTTTCAAACTAAATTTATTGAGTTCAAAGTCTACAAACTTAAAGATTAAAGTAAATTTTAAAATAAACTAATATCTTAATACATAAAACACCATAATAAAAGACATAATCAAAGTCTACAAAACATAAATGGTCCAAAATTCATATGGTGAGTAGTTACTGGGTGGGTGGGTGTAGGCGGGTGAGGTCTCAAACCCATCACCTACCCATTCCCCACGACGAGTATGACTTTTTATATCCACACCCGCCTACTACCCACCAAACTCATACCCATTTCCACCCCAATTGGGGCGGGTGCGGTGCACAATCTGCGAAACTGTACTCGTCTGCCAACCCTAGTGAGACCGCTCCTAATAAAAAATGGGAAAACTACACTAGTGGTCCCCCAATTATTACCCTTTTCATGTTTTGGTCTCCTAATTAATTTTTCGTTAAAATAGTCTTTCTTGTTAGATACATTTCCTGTTTTGGTCCCCTCTTTTAAAAACTTAACGGAATTGGCGACGTGAATTTTTTAAATATTATTTTATTATTTTCTCTCTCCTCGTGAATCAAACCCACATCCCTAGGTGCATAGGTAAGTTGTCAACCACTGGGCTAAACACCAATTTTTATCACATTTTACCGCAAATTAATGTTAAATTAAAGTAACGAACCCAAAAAATAAATTAAATAATCATTTATTTTATTTTTATAAAATTAGTATTAAATTATTTTAAAAGATCTTAGATTATATAAAAATAATAAATAAATATAATTTAAAAGTTTATATTCTATAACAAATAAATATTATTAATTTAATTTTTAAAATAATTTAGTAATAATTTTATAAAAATAAATAAATGATTATTTAATTAATTTTATCATTATCGAACAAAGTGGAAAAGTGAAATCTAGTTTGATTTTTAATTTTAATCGCAATTTAGTTAAATATACTTTAACTTAAAGTATCACAACTTTTTAGTTTAACTTTGTGTTTAAGTATTTAAATTTTTATCAATAAGATTTTGTCTTTGAATCACTTCCCTAGCTTTAATATTTTATTGTGTTGTTGGTAACTTAATATACGTTAAATATAAATTTTAGTTGAAATGAATTAGACTCTTCGCCTGGCACATTTGATTTGTGCTTGATTATTTCATGCTATGGGGCGTGGGTTCGAATCTTGTTGCAAGTTAGTTGTTTCAAATATTTGTGATAACAGTTTTTTGGGGTTCATTTAATTAATTTAAAGCAAAATTGTGATAAAATGCGATTATATTTAGGGTTTAGCCTAGCGGCTAAGTCACTTGCTTAAGGCCTAAGGGCTTAGAGATACAGATTTGAATCTTAGCTCCCTAAATTTGAAATAATATATATGGGAAAATATATATGGGAAGAGAGAGAAAGTAATAAAATAATATTTAAAAATATTTCCGTTAGGTTTTTTAACGGAGGGGGCCAAAACAAGAAATGTATCTAATGGGAGAGACGATTTTGACGGAAAAATTAAGTGAGGGACCAAAATAGAAAAAGGTAATAGTTGAGTGATCACTATTGTAATTTTCCCTAAAAATTTATATGCAATTAAATACTTACCATCGTCAAATCCAAAGGGTTTTTTTTTTAATTCGTAACCAGCGTATGTCTTCTATGTAGGCTAACAAAACAACGTAATGATTATTCATCGTATTTGATCTAGTGAACATCTTAGGAAACAAAAGAAAAAACAATAAGTTGTTTAACTTTGAAATTTAGTTCATGGAAATAGTTTTATTTCTTTTTAAATATTTTTATATATAATATAGATCGAATGTATAAAAATTTAAGCGATGAAAGCTTACTCTGATCATGATTCAGAGTTAAAGTATGCAAGGATAGAACTAAGATAAGATATAAGTTGTTTAACTTTGCAGGCTTGATTTATTAATTTTAAAGTTGACAATGACCTGTAATGCAATTAAACAAAAAAAGTTAAGAGGGCAGAGATTAATTTTGTTGGTTTTAAAACTGATAGAGAATTAAAAGTAAATAAAGTAAAAAAGGCGAGGATTTATTTGTTTCTCACCGTTTCAATTTTTTTTGATAAATTTTAATTTTATTTAGAGAAAAGAGAAAAAATAAGAGTGTCTGTTTATCCCCTTGTGTCCTGGTGGCAAAGGTAGATATTCATCATCCCTTGGGACCTGAGTTTGAGCACCAATAATATATGTTGTGTGTGCCGTCTTTGGAAAGGTTAAGAAAGTTGAACAGGTGTTACCCTTGCATCACACCAGCATATTCAAAAAAAATAAGAGTGTCTCTAATGGGTCTAAAACTCATGACTTAAAGAAAATAAGAGAACAAAAATGAGCAGTTTAGCCAACCAACCAAATATTTTTACTCTACTATTTTAATTTTCAAACAAAAATGTCCAAATTATTACAAAAATTAAAATTTGAGTATTAAAATTCTTACCTTAAAAAAAGAGTATTATTTAAAAAAATAAAAAAAATTGATATGAAACATGAAATAAAATAATTTCACGTAATGTCCAAATTATTACGAAAATTAAATTTTGAGTATTAAAATTCTTACCTTAAAAAAGAGAGTATTATTTAAAAAATAACAAAATTGATATGAAACATCAAATAAAATAATTTCACGTAATGCCACTTGGAAAATCTCTATCTTTTACTTCATATATCAAATCAATCCTTTTTACTATTTATTCAAGAAATTTCTCAATATAAGAAAATGACATTATTATTATTACAACTTTCTTTCTTGTTTTCAGTGTAAAGCTATAAAATATGAGAAACAATAGCAAAACTCTCCCTTTTGCTACAAAATTTGTTCTCTATTCTTATCATGATAAGTTTATCCAAAAAAAAAAAAAAAATTAAGGTAAACTACGTAAATGGTCACCCAACTATGATTAAATTCTTTGTTGAGTCCTTTGACTATGAGAAATTATAAATAGGTCTCTCGAGTAATCACGACTTATAAATCAGTCTAATTCAGTTAAAAAATAAATGGGTGATGATGTGGCAGTTAATAAAATCTATAGAATAACATATTTAACCCTCAACCTTTACATTTTATTTTATTTTGGTCTTAAATTAGTTATCATCATGAATTTACTAATTTGTAAAATAATATTACTTTTATTCAGCTCTGCAAAATCGTCATGAAATTACTAAAATTTGCAAAAGGGAGTGAAATGAAAGAAGAAAAGCTTTAGTTGAAAACGGTATGCGATTAGTTATTGTTTGAGCCTTTTAAAGAGATTGGCTACAACAACAATGAAAGTTCTGATTCTCTAACTGTTTTCATTGCTCATACAAATGGGGTTATAGATGGCTAGTGTTAACAACAATGGGTGTTTGTTTTTTTAGAGTGGAAGAAGATGACGTTTAGGATTTAATGGACTATATGATGTAATACTTAAATGTTGAGACCTGGAATTTTAAATTTGAGACCAAATTAAAATAAAAAATGTAAAGGTTGAGAGTTAAATATATGTTATTATACATATTTTATTAACTGTCCCATCATAATTCGTTTATTTTTTAACGAAATTGGTCTGATTTATTAATCACGATTAGTCGGGGACCTATTTATAACTTCTCGTAGTTAGGAGATTCAACAAAAAATTGAGTTGTAGTTTGGGACCATTTACGTAGTTTACCAAAAATATTATAATGATAACAAATCAAATCATGATAAGGTGGAAAGTTTGAGGTTCAATTCAAATAATCTAATGTCTAACTATGAATGTTGAAAAGTTCTTTTTCCTAAATTGAGAAAGAAGATAAGGTGACAAACAATGCAACAAATAATGTGATTTTTTATTTAAAAGAGAAATAAAAATTAAATTCATATAAAAACAAAAAATAAAAAGAAATTAAACAAATAATGAGTATTTCACTTCTTTGTATTTAAATTTTTTTAATATTATACTACTTAATCTTGATTTATGTGGTCTAAGTGTCACCTTAAACTCTAAACAAATTAACCAACATTCAGTCAATTTTTTTTAACCAAAAAAAAACCTCAATTAAATAAGGAAAATTATAAGAGGGTCATCGGGAAGAACAAACACAGGCCAATCAAATGGACAAAAGGAATTTAACATTCAGTTAATTTAACGAGATTGAAAAATTGAATTTCAAATTTTGATATTGTGAATGAATTAATATAAATTTTGAGAACTGCATAGTATTTTATTTGAATTAATCAGATAATATATAAAAAATATTACTATAATACAATTAAATAAAAAATAATGGATTAGTGGTAAAAAGGCTAAAAATTTTGTAGCAGAGTAGGCAGGAAAGTCTGATACAGTCCAAAAATGAGACATCACTTCCCAAATTCGATAATAAAACAACAAAAATGAAAAAAAAAATCAAATAATTTTCTTTTATTTTTGTTGGAGAACAAATACAATATTTATTGAAAGAGACAAATTAGATAAGCTCAACATGACTATTACCAAGGAGACTGAATTTAAACCTGACAGACGCGCCTTTTCCCGCGCGTGGATTCCCAAAAAACTAAAAACAACAACGAAACCCAGAGATTCCGTATCTTTCAGATCAAATTCAACAACAACAAAAAAAGAACTTAAAAAAAAAGCTCAGAAGAACAATGATGAACAAGAAGAGTGTATTTACATCTAAATTCTACAATGTTTTTTGTTTGCTTAAAATTAAGAACCCCATTACATAAAAAGCAGATGAATTAAGTTCTACAGCGACTTACTAATTTAAATACTCGAAAAGAACTACTGATTCTTTTTGTTACCAAATCTGTCTCTTTTGCATGTTGTTTCAATGATTTCGATCCGTTGTTTTGTTTCTGTTGCTGTTAATTTGATGGCCTTTGTTGGTTCCCGATGGATTCTTTTGTGGGGAAGACGAGAACAGTTGCCCGAACCCGAAAACCGAACCCGTTTTCGAAGCTCCCCGCAATGAACAGACGGGGACGTTGAGGACCGGTGTGACCCTAACGTTTGCTGAATACGATCGCTCCATTCCCCTTTGTTTAAACTTCGGACCGCCATTGAAGCTGCTTGGACTGCTTGAACTCCTTTCCAGGCTTTGAAATATGATTTTCCCTGAAGAATTCATTCTCGGACTGTCCACGGAAACTCCCCGACTTGTCGACGGTTCCCTCCGGATCGGACTCCGACCCATTCGAGCCCCACTGGCTATTATTTGATTCTCGTCGGACGCGGGTCTGGGTTTAACCATCCTCATTCTCGATGGGTTTTTGTTTGGGTTTAGGGTTCTAGAGGGAGCAAAAGGGTTGGGGCTTGGCTTATCGGAATCGAGTGAAAGCCTGGGGAGATTGTCGTGTTCATGGCCTGAAGATGAAGAAGATGATAGGGATAATCTCGATGAAGATATTGAGATTGATTCCGAATCTGAGGTTTTCAACAATGGAAGATTCAATGAAGAATCCAAGGAAGAAGTGGATTTCGAGCTTCTATGAAGGAAATGCTTGAGAGATTTCGGGTTATTATTAGATAATAACGAGATTTTGCTGTTCAGAGAATCGGATTTCGAAGAAGAAGGCTGTTGTTGTTGATGATTGTTTGTTGAACACTTTTTAAGCCCCAGAAGTTCCTTCCACCGGCACGAACACCTCGGAGCTTTAGGAGAAAACAAGTAAAGATCCGACCCGAAAACCTCCATTTCCATTCCCCGGCAAGAATTTGAAGTTTCGCGGGATCTGATGGCGTTCAGAGGAGGATGCGGATTCTGATGTTGATCTAGTTGTTGTTGTTTCACGGTGGATAAATGTAGAGGCATGAGTTTACCGTCGGAGAAAAGCTCATCGGCCGGAAGCATGCCAACGGGATCTTCAACCCTGAACTCAAACTCACCCGCCGGAACATCTTGGATCTCCTTGGTGTCAGTATCCGCCGGCAACTTCTTCATCGACGACTCTTCCTCTTCCCGACTGAACGAAATCCGAGGACTCAACCAACCGAACTGGAAACTCTCCGTCGAAACGCCGATGTTGTTGACACAAGCGGAAGCCATGGAAATATGCCCAAAAAATAAAAAAAATGAAAACAGTGTTAAATAAGGGGAATTACATTTAAATCTGGGGTTGATAAATACAAGGCGTGGGATTTGAGATCTGGGTTTTAGCTGATTGAAATCCGCTTTGATTCTGGGATTTTTGGCTTTGTTTGTTTAGGGTTTGGAGGAGGCATGTGAGTGTAGCACCTGTGGAATAGTGTGAACGAGACATTTATTTATAGCATGTATATTATATATAAACTGTAGTGGATAATTGTGTAAATTTTGTAAGTTCTTGAGGGGTAGGGCACGTGGCTCATGTTTTTCTCACCTATAAAAAATCATTTCATTCCATTTAATCATAATGTTCAAGTTCGAGAGAATTTTCACATATTAAATTCGGTATAAATTATGAAAATTTTAATTTATTTTACTTTTATGTTATGTATGAACTTTATTTAAATTTTACTAACAAATGATTCGTCTAGTGTGACGAAATACTATATTTTTAAGTAAAATTAGGTGTTTAAATTTAACGTTGTTAATTAAACAAATGAGATTGAGTTGCTCTTATAATGAGTTTCTATAATACTTATTCATACTACTAGTTTAATCATACTTTTATAAGGCTTATTCGTTAGAAAGGCGTCTAAACTACACTATTTTTATTTAGGTAGCTAAACTTAGATTAAGATCAAATGAGTGTCTAAAGTTTATTCCGTAACTCAAATAAAGTTATTCTGTGACAAGCGTTAAAAAATCAGTTATCTAGTAAAAATGGGACGCATAAAATATTTATGTTATTTTCTTATATATTTTAAAAAATGGAAATTTTTAATTTTATATAAAAGATAAAAAGACCATTTTATTTCTCTAAAACTATAACCATAAGTACTTAAATTTTTAAATTTCTCCCTTTTCAATCACCACCGACTATATTTTCCTTCGTCGTACTCTCACAACTCAAAATCCCATCACCCCATCGTCGAAAATTGACGAGTGAGTCGTCGATTGAGTTTTTGACAGAAGACTAGATGGTGGAAGATGTCAAACGGTGAGGTACGCAACACTCGAAAAGTGAACGTTGAACTACCAACGTGTGAGGATGTCGAACGATAAGAGAAATGTGATCATAGGGTTTCATTGAAAGAAATTAAAATTTTTGAATTTTAAAGAAATTCAAAAAATAAATAAATAAAAAACTAGACCACACGCCATGTTATAATTGGATGACAATTTTATTTTACAGCTGTTGACAGAAAAAAATTATTTGAATAACAAAAGTAAATATTAAACACATATTTTGCTCAAAACAAGTTTTAGACACCAACCTGGAAAAAAATAGTTCGAGCACTTTTTGATAATTAAATGTTTTTATAATTAATTAATTCTAATTATAATTATTCAAATGTTTTATAATTTTAAAAATATATTAAATATTCACAAATATCTATATCTGCATTATCATTGTCACCTTAATCGTTATTTTATGGCTTAAATAAAAAATAGGTGCCCATGCACAAGGTATGATTTTTTGAACTTTAGGTGACTAAAGTATTATTTTGTAAAAATAAGTGCTCAGAGTTTTAAAAGTTATAATTTTAGGTGCCCACCTTTAATGGTGTTAAAAAAATCTTTAACCAATCAATGCTTGACACGTGGTATATTTAGTTTTTTTTCAAAATTTAAAATTAAAAACAAAAAACTTTATATTTTTCATAAAATCTCGAAAGTTTACAATTTTTACAAAACAGTTCCTATATCCCAAAATTAACCAAAACTAAACCCCTAAATCGTCGCCGCTTTCGCCGCCCTTGAGCACACCCCTTTGGTAGCCGGACCAAGGCAGCCATTTCCTCCAACACGACGTCGTCGGAAACAGCGAACGACGTGCATCCGAACGTCGAACACGAAATCGACATTCGGCTCGCACGTCATTCGTTGATTCTGGCGACGCCGTATTAGGAGAAATGGCCGCCTTGGTCTGGCAATCAAAGGGCACCGCTCAGGGGCAACAAACAGTGACAAATGCGGTAGTGATTTGGGGGGTTAGGTTTGAGTAATTTTAGGGATCTAGAATTATTTTGTAAAAGTTTCAAAATTTCAGGATTTTATGATAAAGTAATTTTTGGGTTTTTTTTGTTTAAAAAATTAAAAAAATTAAATTAGTACCACATGTCAAGCATTGACTGGTTAAAGATTTTTTAACACCCATTAACGATAGGCACCTAAAATTATAACTTTTGAAACTTCGGACACTTATTTTTACAAAATAATACTTTAAGCGTCTAAAGTTAAAAAAACATACTTTGGACACCTATTTTTAGTTTAAGCCATATTTTATACTATAATAATTTAAATTATTATAATTTAAAATTTAATACATTCATGACACGACATAAAAAAAAGTTTGCTTACACGCGAACGTTGTTATTTTCTCTTGAATTTTGCCCCTTTTGAACGTTTTCTTGTTTGACAGACATTGTTTCTTTTTTCCTAAGTATAATGCATATCATTTCCTTTTCTCGTGACATTATGTTTCATTTTATTGATTTATTATTTTTCATTGTTATTGCTGTTTATTAATATTTGAAATAGTTATGCCAACTATCTCCGAAGAAACCGTTCAAAAAATAATAATTTATAGAGTAAGTGGTTAAAAATTTTCAGTTAATATTTTTTTAATGCCCAACTTTGGATAAGGTAATAAGGATGCTCGCTCATTGTCCACCACTTTGGGAAATAAAACAGTTGTAATTTTTTGAATTATATTTATTATTAAGATTTTAATTTTTTAATATTTATTATTAAAGATTTATTTTTTAATACTTGTTAATAGGGGTAAATTTTTTCTTCTAATATTTATTATTAAAGGTCTACTCTTAACATTCAATTTTTAATACTTGTTATTAGGGTCCCTATTTTTTTCAATGTTTGTTATTTGAGCATAGTCTTAAAATTTAAATTTTCAGTACTTGTTATTAGGGCCACATTTTTTTCAATATTTGTTACTATGGACCTACTTTTAAAATTTATTTATTTTTCATTACTTGATATTAGAGACAAAGATTTAATTAGCGGTATGCAACCACAACAACAGCCATTATATGACGGTAGTGTCACCATTTGAAACAACAATAATTGTAACCGATATGTCCACAATAGTATAAGTTATTAATTTTTTTCATAACCACAATACTCGTAGTGACTAAAATATTATATGTTATGTCTACAATCGCGATAAACACAACACGACTGAAAATATGACTGCAACTGCAATTGCAATTTAAACCCTTGATTTAGGGCCCAATTTTTAGGTTCACCCAGAGCCACCAAAAGCCCAGGGCTGAGCCTGTTTTCCCTCCCCTAGGTTGTGGGTTCTAGATCCATTAGGAACAAATTTTCTCTTCTCCTCCCCTAAATAGGAAATGTTCAAAATAATATTTGAAAAGGTTATAAGTATGTAAATATAGTTAAATAATTTTTATCAGTTATCATTTGATATAACATGAAGAAGCGTTAGGTTGCTTAAATAGCGTCAAAGATTCAAATATCGACATTGTGGATGAAGCAAACTGAATTGGAGAGTTTGATCGTAAGTCTTTACAATATCCTATTACGATTAGTCGATCAATAAGTGAGATACCGATAATTATACTAAAAAATACATTATATCATTTTTTCTATACTAAAAGTATATTATATCATTTTTTTCTTTAATATTTGATTTAGATTAATCGACTATCTACTATTATACTCCTTTTTTAATGTCGTTGTCACTCTCTTTTTCGTTTTCCCCCTTTCCCTCTACTACCGCTTTATCTTTATTTTTTTTCATTGCCGATGAGAAATTCTAAGGTGAGACAACTTAGGGTAAGGCTAAAATGAGATGCTATACAAATTCTTACTAAAATGGTAGGAATTTGTGTAAGACTAGATAATAATTTAGGTCGAATCAAAATTCTTACTAACTAGGTAAGAATTTGTTTAACTACACAAATTCTTATATTATAACCTAAATTCTTACCCAAATGATAAAAATTTGTGTAGAATGCAAGAATTTGTATAATTACACAAATTATTACCAACCGAATAAGAATCTGTGTAAATTCACCTCATTTTAGTTACACTACAAAAGTGTCTCACCCTATAATTTCCCACGTCCACCTTACCATTGTGTTTTCAGAGTTTCTCTCTGATTTTGACTATGAAAAGTTATGAAAGCCCTTTGGTACCATTCGTCTATGAAAATTGATATTTCACTTTAAAACCCTCGTCTCGTATAAGATGGAAATGAAAAGAGGTGGGTGGATTTTTCTAAATTTATTGTTTTCTCGGTCCATTCTATATGATATTTATCAGTAACTGAACAATAAATTAATCAATAAATATCTTATTTTAATATTTAAGATTTATTTATAATATATTATACAGAGTATCCACTTAGACTGATGTAGAACTAAGTATATTTTACACATTTCATAAGTTTTTCGACAATTAATATTTTAATGATACAATCGTTGAATATCAAGTGTTATTCATGTAGATCATGAATGTCAAGTTTTAAATAAATTAAAAATATTTAATTATTTATTATATGTGAAAAAATTTCAATCATTAAATATATATACCGATAAATACATACTTTGATCGACATGATAGAGATATTAAATTGATTTTAAGATTTACATGTACATTTATATCGATAAGTTCAACGGCTTAGTTGTTAAAATAATACTCATAAAAATTTTATAAAAATGTGGAACTCAATTTTACACCGGTACAAATGAATATCTTCCCTTATTACATTTATATCCTTTTATATACATTAGGACGAGCAAGATAAGTGAATACCATAACTACTCCATACTTACCTTTGAAGCAACAGAAGATCAAAAATCACGTCCCGTCCCGTCCCGTCCCGTCCCGCTGCCATCTTTTAAAAAAGTTCCACTCGAATTAAATCGATTTGAGTTTTTTTTTTCCTTTCAAATCCCACAAGTGGATATTCCTGTATCCAGGACTGAAAGTTAAAAAAGACAAATGCCGAGCCCAAACTTTGTCCTTCTGGGCCTTCTGAAAGAGCTCAACTTGAGAAGTGGCCGAGCAGTGCGACAGCATAAAGGAACCTTGGAATGGGATAAAAGCCATTGCAGCTTTCGTTTATATAACTTAAAAGGTAAACGATTAGCTCAAGTATTAAAAAGTTCGATATCTTTCGTGTGAAATTTCGAGTTTAAACTCTTGTGAAAAGAGAAAGTAACTAATATAATTAGAATTTTGTGATTACCGAAGATTAGAATCTCATTGTTATGAACTCAAATAATCAGACTGAATTTCTATTAAAACCCAGAGAATCACAGTAAAAAAAAATAAGAGAGAAGAGAATTAAAAACAGAGAAGAGACGACAATAATTTTCACAATTTTCATAACTTAACTCTATCTTTTAGTGCCCTTTTAATAGCAACTATTGTAAGTTGTAACCACCAAGCCTAAGCTTGACTCTTTCTCACGTGCATTCTTCTTTGCCACTTGTTGTTGCTGACTTGACAATAATTTACGTGTATGCTGAGTTGGCGTGGCTCATGGGCCATAACACTCACCAATATAGGTATATTTATACTATACATATTTATATTCAATACATTGGGTGACAAAAAAAGTGTCCAAAAAGCATATTAGTTTTAGGGTTTGAGTTTAGGTTTATAGACTTGGAATTTAGGGCTTGTGGTTAGAATTCAGGGTTTAAATTTTAGAGTAATATGGTTAGAGATTTAAGTGTTAACCTATAAATCCTAAAATCTACCTTTTGACCATAAATTCTATTCACAACCACTAAACCTAAATCCCTAAACTATAAACCTTTGAGTAAATCTTTAAACCCAAAACTAAGACTTTAAGAAAAAAATTGTTTTCACCGCTAGTGTATGGAATAATTGCCCATATTATGCATGTGTATGTGTGTACATAAATTTAACAAGATGAGGTGTGAGACAATAATTGGTGGGGTTGGTATGTGTGTATATATTATATTATATCTGTTAATTTTTACTTCATATTTGTGAAATGTTGTATGGTTTGTATTAGTTGTTATACCTACATGTTAAACTTTAGGGATTTGATGTTTGTTTTATGTAACAATGATACCTACTATTTCAATGGTTTGAAATTACTCGAATTTAAAAATGATTCGAAATAAAAGTTTATCTAAACTTAAAATAAATTGAATTTAAAATAATTTAAAATTTTTATATTAGAATTTGATCGATTTCATATTGACTCTAAATATCATTATCAACGTGTTCAAAGACATAGGAGGGGATATGTTAATGCCCCAGCCCCCAACCCATCCATGTATTCTTTAGCACACTTGGCATTTAGTACACAACAATATAATTATTTTTATTTTGAATGTCCGAGTTGTATTAAAAATATTGTACTTGATGAAGCTATTAATGGATAATATTAGCGGATATCCTTTTCCCTCAATAATTGGCATTAGGTTCACTAATATGGATTGTAATTTTTTTTAACGAATCTTGTATTTCTTAAAAAAATATATATATATGAACTCTAGAAATTGAATAAACTTTATAATATTCTCTCTTTTTTATTCCAATGGTACATATCAACATAATTTTCATTGTAGCAACATATTTGCTTACTTGGAAAGATAAAATTCTTCACTTATCCAAATAATAATAATAATACTATTAGTACTCTTTCTAATTTTGAAAACCTTGTGGATAGGTCAAGGTAGAATGTCCGGTCCAATAATCAGTCACATCCTAATGTCTTGACATAATATACTTACACAAACTTTGCCTAATTTGATTGGTGGATTGGTTGACTTTTTTATTTAACAAATGATACAAATAAATATTGGAGTTTTATGGTCATGAAATAAGCAAGTAGGCATTATTATTAACAGTTATTTGCAGTTGCTTTAAAATTAAGTGACCCCATTGGGCTCACGACACGTGACACGTCTCATGTTTTGCCATTTTTTTGTCGGTTTGGACACCTGTTTTTCTAGTTGTTATCTTGTTCCTTTGAGAATTTTCGACAATATTCTTATTGTTTTGCCATTTTTTGGATAGAAGAGTCGATAGTCGTATTGGATTTCAATTAGATTTAGAGTTAAATCCGGAGGAGATTAGGGGAGAAGTTGGGAATTTGCGTTAGGAGGATTAATATAAAATTATAAGATTTTTGAGGTACCGAAAGTTATAAGTTACATGTTAAAATAGGCATGGGATTGGTTCTGATCTCAAAACATTTTTAGTTTAAATACTTATTAGGTCCATGTCAATTTCGATGTTAAACGATTTGATTTCTCCCAAAAAATTTTCTAGACCAAGTTCAGACTCGAACTTAAAACTTTACTTAAAAGATTTTAAATTACTTACTATTCTATCCGGCAAATGTTGTTCAAATGCAAAGTACACATGGAGCATTCACTTTCAACTGTTTGTGTCACAGATCAGAAAATTATTGGTGGAAGTGTTCATTAAGGACTTGAATTTTGACTGAGTTTTGTTGGCAAGTGTTTGCAATTTGCATTTAAACTTATCCTTGAAGCTGTTGTTTTCAGCATTAACTGCTACCAAGTGCCCATGTTTTGGCCTTGAATGGGTTGGTTTTGAAACGCCATTTGCTCATCTGGACCATTCATATGCTTCCACTTAGAGATGCAAATTTGGTTTTGCATTTGGGTATGGATTGGATGGTCACTTTTTTTATAATCATTATCCAATTTGTCTAATTTATAATGTCAGGATTCGAATTATGATTTTATTTAAAGGATCTAGTGTTTTGTCTCACTAGACAAACTAATTGTTGGTTTTGATCAGTTGTTTCATGTGGAGGAGCATTCAACTAGTTTTATGTTGAAATTACTTGTATAAAACGGATAAATATGAAATGTTCTAAACATGATTATAAATAGGTATGCTAATTGAGTTGAACAACACACAAACAACCCGAGCTCAACTCGAGTTGACTTGATTAGAGGGGTTGGCAATGATTCTTAAAAGGAAAATTGTCTTTTAATCCCTTAAAAGATCATGAAATTTCATGTAGTGATATAAGGGGTGGGATAACTTTTATGATGTTGGTTAGACTATCACTTGTTTTTTCTTCGGTGTTTTGGTACATTAAGTGTAGGTGTTGGTTAAGTTTGTTTTGCCCAAGTCTTGTTGCGATTTTGTTGTATTCTTTGTATGTGTTGTACTTTTTTTTTATATAGGTATATAGAAATTTTTAACGAAGCACGCATACCGATAAAACCTGTTATCAATCAATAATAAAATTATATTTGCTAAGAAAAAAATAGCACTTTGGCCTTAGATTTTTTTAAATTCATGGTGACTCCTCTAAAATAGATATTGGCTTTGTTCCCGTTAATGGTGACTCCCCTAAAATAGATACAGGTTGAGGCACGCATACATGTTGAGACTATTATCAATCAATAATAAATTAGTCTATTCTATTGCAATTGACAAAAATTTTCTACCTCTTTTTCGATATCTTTTATGTCCTAACACTAAATAATTAAATTCTAAGCACTAACTTTAAATTCTAAACTTAAAACTTAAATTTTAAAAATTACACCTTACCCCTAATTTTCTAAACTTTAACCTTAAACCTTATTTTTTTAATATGTCGGCATAAATAGAGACACAAACATAAAATTTCTATTCCATTGCAATATACATGGTGGGAGGTTAATAATTATTAATTATGTCATTGAGGATCCCAACATGTGCTGTCGAATGTGACTAGGAAACATATTCTCTATTTAGAGATCCTTGATCTAGATTGATTGATTTATTTTAATTCGTTTGATTTTAGATTTCTTTTTGATTGTCCCAGGTTCTCCTTGGCTTTACTCACATTAATCTAGACCGGCCTACATTACATACTTGATTTTAATGCGTAAGTCTTTTAGTAAAAATTTTCTGTATATATAAGATCTCGAACTCAAAATTTACTTAAGCGATATCAATATGCTTGCTAGATTCTTTTTCAATGGGTCATATTTGAGAAATTCTAAAAAAGCAGCCTAATTAAAGGCTAAAAAATGAAAACCGAAAATGTTATAAAACAAGTAACATTTTAGGTTGGATGTGGGTAACATTTTAGGTTAGGTGTGTGATGACGTTTTAGATTACCCACACAACTTAAAATGTTATACGTTTTTGATAATATTTTGGGTTGTCGGGGCTGTTTTTTTGTAAACTGCTTTTTAGTTTGAAAAAAAAAACAGCCTCGCGATTAGGGTTTTGGAAACCAGACCTTTTATTTTAACTAGGTCTTAAAATCAATGAATTTTCCATTTTTAATTAAATTTTTATTATTTGCATAAAAATCGTTTTGGAGTCGCCACCGGCCACTTTGGTAGGTCCGACACTATAAAAACATACTAGAGATTTTTTTTAAAAAGTTTGGGTTCGAGAGTCGGTTACGTGTAGGGAAGGGTTATCACCCCTACAAACGCCCGTTATCGGTACCTCATTAATTACACGTGACATTTTGGCATTTCAAACATTAATTTGAATTTAATTAATTCTTTTAATTGTAAGATGATTTTATTCCGAATGGAGGTATCCTTTTGCTAGAAAATATATTTTTGATCGAATATACTTATGAAATATCCAATTACATTAGGACACTTCAACTTATATTAAAAATATATCTCAGCACAAAAGGTTTAATGCATGACAAATTATTGTCTTTCTATTTTTAAGTAAACCCTAATTAGGCTCCATTAATTTAATTAATTAAGAAACTAAAAACATTATTAATTTTCGTACATAAATGGTAACATCCAAAATGATATTGAAAACTACCTTTAATGGATCCAAAAGTAATAATATTCCTAATTAGGGTGATTCTAATAATTTACCCTATGTTACTTTTAATTACTCTAATTATGAGAAATTTACATTTTCTAAGTTTAAATGAAACATTGAAATCTTAATTTGAATTTTCGTTGATTTATATTACTCTGCAATGTTACACTAACCAATCTTGAATATTCAAATTTATTCCAAACATTCATTTATTTGCCCCAAACTGAAATGTAAGAAATGTTAAATATGGAAGCTCAAAGCATAGAAAGCCCAAAGTAGAGCGCGGGTCTCCCTCGGTCCGGCCCGACTCGCCCGGATCTGCCCCAAATCAAGCTCCTCAAAATGGTGTAGTTTTAGTTCGCGTATATAAATCATTGTTTTCCAAAATTTTAGCCCTTTATTTCATTTTCTTCCAACCCACTCTCTCTTCACTCTTCTCTTTCTAATTCTCTTTCTCGACAAGCCATGCACCATTGTGGGGTTTCGGACGACCGTCATAGGGCGATTTCTGGCTGTCGCGCCGAAACCATAACCTCCCCAAAATTGTTTTCGAACCTGGATCCTAAAATCTAACTTTAAACTCGATAGTTGTTCTTCCCCAAATCTTACGCTACTCGAACCAATCTCTCACTTTTTTGACTCTGACAACATTCAACTCTGGACACTCTTTTATTTTCCTATAAGCTCTTCAAATCTTTTTTTTCCATTTTTTCTTATTTCGATCTAACTTTCTATGTTTTTTGCAGGAATTAAAAAAAGTGAAAAGGAGAAAATACCTTCGTCCACGATGATTAATGGCGATTCCGGCGACATTCACGGCGTCGACTCGAGTCCGGTATCCTTTCGGCTTCCGAACGTCGCCTGAGCTCTCTGGCGATCGGCATGCTTTCCAGCACGATGATCGTCCTGCTTCGGTGACCATTCGGATCCTCAAACGGTTCGGATCACAAAAAAAGTCTTCTCTCTCTTCCTTCACAACGACGGCACGGTGATTTTGGCGACATTTTCGTCGGCCGATAAACTTTCAGGCGACCGTTGACCTTCCCCGACAGTTAATCGACGACTATTTGGCTTCTTCTGGCGACCTTTGGCTCTTAGATCAGTGCAACGACGATCGAGTATCACCCGAGAAAGGCCAATATTGTGGCCGATGCTTTGAGTAGGAAAGTGGCGGTGGAGTTAAGGGCGATGTTTGCTAGCTTGAGCATATCACGAGATGGTGGTCTTGTTGCTGAATTGCAAGTGAAACCATCTCTAGTGCAGTTGATTAAGGATAAGCAGTTGTTGGATGATTCGTTGATGCCACATGTTTAGGATATTGCCGAGGGTAGGCCATCAAATTTCTGTTTTAATGATGACGGTGTTTTATGTTTTGGGAGTCGGATAGTGGTGCCGAATGATGTTGAGTTGAGGCGCACTATTCTGACCGAAGCTCATAGTAGTCCATTTGCTATGCACCCTGGTAGTACAAAGATGTATCGTGATCTGAAGGACGAGTACTATTGGGTAGGTTTGAAGAAAGATGTTGCTGAGTATGTGAGCAAGTGTATGGTTTGTCAGCGGGTTAAAGTTGAGCATCAGTTTCCTTCAGGGTTGTTGCAGCCGTTGAGGATCCCTGAGTGGAAATGGGAGAGGATTACCATGGACTTTGTGTCTGGTTTGCCTTTATCGCCATCAAAGATGTAGAACTAATATTTTGATATAATAATTGAAAAATGTTTTGGACTGTTTAAAAAGTATTTAAAACATTTCCCAAGTCCAAATATATGTTTAGGGAATTTTTCAAAAGGGTGTTTCATGTTTTCAAAGGCCAATTTTCACAAAACTGTCCCAGTGTTTCGAAACATCATAGGGCGTTTCGAAACAGGTGCCTCCAGTGGCCAAAACGTTTCAATACTCGTATCGAAACGGGCCTTAGCGTTTCGAAATGGGCTAGGCGTTTCGATACGCCCACGTGGCACTGACCACAACGGTCATAAACCCCAACGGCTCTTTCCCAACTAACTTTTAAATGCAGGTCGTTTCGATACGGGCTTATAGCGTTCCGATACGCTTTCCGAAACGGCAAGGAGGTGTTCCGAAACGGGTACCCTGACAGACTGCAACGGCTCTTTCTATATTGAGGGTGTTTCGAAACGGCTTCGAGCGTTTCGAAACGGGGAGCTACAGACTGCATTTATGGAGGGAATTAAAGGCTCCAACGACTCTATTTCAACCCCAACGATCCTAAACGGCTATAAACTCAATTGGGAGTATAAAAAGGACCTCCAAGCATCAAGAGAAGGCTAATGCTCATATTGTCAAACATCAAATGATCAAGAAAATGTCTTAGCACTTAAATTGTCAATTCTTGTATAGACAAACACTAGTGAGCCAAAATTGTTAAATTTGCTCAAGTGTTTTAGGTTTTGGGTGAGTGCTTCATTGTGCAAACAAACACCTATTAGAGGGTTTAAGTTTGCTTTCTTGTTTCTCTTTGTAAAGAGGGTTTTGATCAAGGCTTTGGGTAGAAGCTTGATCGGTTGTAAGGGTTTCCTCCTAATCCTAGAAAAGGGGACGAATCAATTAGTGGATTGATTGTGAAATCCTTAGTGGGAAGCTAAGGTAGTGGATGTAGGTGCTTGTTAGAAGGCCGAACCACTATAAATCATTGTGTCTTTTTACATTCTAGCTTCCTCAACCCTTCCACCCAAAAATCCACCTCTCCACCACTTGGTGAGCATTATTGGTCGATCGAATCGAGCTCCACACAACTCAACAATTGGTATCAGAGCTTGGCTCAATCGAAGAGGATTCACATCCTATTGAGAAGATCCGGCAAGCTCGATCACTATTTCATCAACCGGCTCAAATGGCACAATCAATCGACAAACCGCCTTTCTTTGACGGAGACCACTATGCCCATTGGAAGACAAAGATAAAGTTCTTCATCAAATCAAAAGATTACAAGCTATGGGATGTAGTTGAAGATGGTCCGTTCGTGCCTCAAAGAAGAAAAGCGGAGTGGAGTGCCGACGATCGCAAGAAGATGGAGCTAAATTGCAAAGCATTGCACATTCTATTTTGTGCATTTGGTCCATCCATCTATGAGAAGATGTCTTCTTGTGAGAGTGCCAAGGAGGTATGGGACAAGCTTGAAGTCACATACGAGGGGACAAACGAAGTCAAGGAGACCAAGATTGGGCTCCTAACCTTGGAGTATGAGAACTTCAAAATGGATCCGGAAGAAAACATCGAGAAGATGTTTGATAGGTTCTCCACCATCACCAATGGTCTCAAAGGCTATGGAGAATCCATTCCGGAGGAAAAGCTTGTTCGAAAGCTCATCTACTCACTTCCCGAGTCTTGGGACTCAAAGAGGACCGCCATCATCGAAGCCAAAAATTTGAAGACTTTGTAGCTTGACGAACTCATGGGGTCACTCCTTACTCATCAAATCATGAAGAAGAACAAGGAGGATGAGAAGAAGAGGGAAGAAATTAGAGCTATGGGAGAGAAGAAAATCAAAGGGCTTGGCATCAATGCAAGTGCCATGGCTCTCAAATCCTCCACTTGCCATCATGTCTACACAAGTGAATAGGAGGTTGAAGATGAAGAGATAGTTCATCTCTTCAAGAAGTGTGCCCCTTTCATGAAGAAAGCCTTGAGAGAGCTTGAACGAGAACCTAAAAGAAAGGAGAGGGCAAGCACTTCAAGCCATAAGAAGAAGGCACATGTGGCTACTTGGAGTGATGAGGACTCCACCGACGATGAACAAGCCAACCTTTGCCTTATGGCCATCGAAGAAGATTCAAGGGTAACTTCTAATTCATCTACTTCATGTTCTTACACTTTTGATGAATTACAATATGCCTATGATGACTTGGTTTTGAGTTTTAAAAGCCACATTTTGAAAAACAATAAATTGGTTTCAAAGTTAAAAATTCAAAATGATTTGCTTTCTAAAACCAAACTTGAACTTGAAGCAAAACTTGAAGAGTTTGAATTAAAATGTTTTGATTTACAAAAATTGCTTCAAAAAGTTCAAGAAGAAAAAGATTTGATTTCCAAAGAGCTTGAAAAGAAAAACAATTTTGGAAAATCAAACTTTTATGTTAGACAATCTAGTGCCCCTAGATTTATTAAAGGAGAATGTTTTAGAAGTGTTTGGGTCCCAAAAGGACTAACCACTTCAATTAAAAAGGATGACATTGAAAAATGGATTCCTAAGGGGACTAAAATTTGTGCTACTAACGTCTATGGATCCAAAGCAATTTGGATACAAAAAATTACTTGATTGTCTATTGTAGGTGTGATGGAGATGTTCAACAAGTCAAACATTGAGGGGGAGCTCCATGCACACAAGGAAGAACACTTGAAGAAGGAAGGCTTCACAACCTCCCTTGAGTTCAAGTGTTGGTAAAAATCTAGTTGTTTTAGCTTTTATTTGTTTTATTCTTAGTTTATTCAACTAGATGATTATAAATGTTGGACTAACATTTCAATGATGCTTTGAGAAAGGGGGAGCCATTTTAAAACCAAATTCTTACTTTTGTCAAAGTTTTTACCTCTATTGTTATTTTTGAACTTAATGTTTTAAATTCTTTTTGATATAACAAAAAGGGGGAGAAATGGTTTGAAAAATTGAATTTTCAAAATGAATAAGGGGAGCTTCATTTGATTTCATATCTTTAGTCTCTTATTCACATTTTTAAAGTTAAAGGGGGAGAATCCCAAACAATTTTTCAAGAGAGTTTTATTATATCAAAAAGGGGAAGATTGTAGAACTAATGTTTTGATATAATAATTGAAAAATGTTTTGGACTATTTAAAAAGTATTTAAAACATTTCCCAAGTCCAAATATATGTTTAGGGAATTTTTCAAAAGGGTGTTTCATGTTTTCAAAGGCCAATTTTCACAAAACTGTCCCAGTGTTTCGAAACACCATAGGGCGTTTCGAAACAGGTGCCTCCAGTGGCCAAAACGTTTCGATACTCGTATCGAAACGGGCCTTAGCGTTTCGAAACGGGCTAGGCGTTTCGATACGCCCACGTGGCACTGACCACAACGGTCATAAACCCCAACGGCTCTTTCCCAACTAACTTTTAAATGCAGGTCGTTTCGATACGGGCTTATAGCGTTCCGATACGCGTTCCGAAACGGCAAGGGGGTGTTCCGAAACGGGTACCCTGACAGACTGCAACGGCTCTTTCTATATTGAGGGTGTTTCGAAACGGCTTCGAGCGTTTCGAAACGGGGAGCTGCAGACTGCATTTATGGAGGGAATTAAAGGCTCCAACGACTCTATTTCAACCCCAACGGTCCTAAACGACTATAAACTCAATTGGGAGTATAAAAGGGACCTCCAAGCATCAAGAGAAGGCTAATGCTCATATTGTCAAACATCAAATGATCAAGAAAATGTCTTAGCACTTAAATTGTCAATTCTTGTATAGACAAACACTAGTGAGCCAAAATTGTTAAATTTGCTCAAGTGTTTTAGGGTTTGGGTGAGTGCTTCATTGTGCAAACAAACACCTATTAGAGGGTTTAAGTTTGCTTTCTTGTTTCTCTTTGTAAAGAGGGTTTTAATCAAGGCTTTGGGTAGAAGCTTGATCGGTTGTAAGGGTTTCCTCCTAATCCTAGAAAAGGGGACGAATCAATTAGTGGATTGATTGTGAAATCCTTAGTGGGAAGCTAAGGTAGTGGATGTAGGTGCTTGTTAGAAGGCCGAACCACTATAAATCATTGTGTCTTTTTACATTCTAGCTTCCTCAACCCTTCCACCCAAAAATCCACCTCTCCACCACTTGGTGAGCATTATTGGTCGATCGAATCGAGCTCCACACAACTCAACAAAAGAAGAATTCTGTTTGGGTGATTGTAGATCGCCTTACGAAGTGTGCACATTTTTTGCCTGTGCATACTATGTACACCTTGGATAAGCTTGCAAAGTTGTACATTGCTGAGATTGTACAGTTGCATGGTGTACCAAAATCTATAGTGTCGGATAGAGATCTGAGGTTCACTGCAAGGTTTTGGGAGTGTTTACATCAAGCATTGGGTACGCGGCTGAATTCCAGTTCTTCTTATCATCCACAAACGAATGGACAGTCGATAAAGTTTCCCGTTCTTCCCCAAATCTTAAGCTACCCGAACCAATCTCTCACTTTTCGACTCTGACAAGAATCAACTCCGGACACTCTTTTATTTTCTGATATGCTCTTCAAATATGTTTTTTTTTTCATTTTTTCCTATTTTGATCTAACTTTCTATGTTTTTTGTAGGAATTAAAAAAATGGAAAAGGAGAAAATACCTTCGGTCACAACGATTAATGGCGATTTCGGCGACATTCACGACGTCGACTTGAGTTTACAGTATCCTTTCAGCTTTCCAGCGTCGCTAGAGCTCTCCAGCGATCGACATGCTTCCCGGTACGACGACCATCCAGCTTCGATGACCATTTGGATCCTCGAACCCTTCGGCTCGCAAAAAAATCTTCTCTCTCTTCCTTCACGATGATGGCATGGTGATTTCGGCAACATTTCTACCGGCCGATAAACTTTCAGGCGACCGTTGACCTTTTCTGATAGTTGATCAGCTTCTTCCGGCAACCCTTGGCTCTTAGATCGATGCGGTTTTAGAGGGAAATTTTTCTCTCTCTCTTTATTATATTAATTATTAATCATTATTAATTGCTTGACACACTCTCTCTTCTCCTTTTATAGGTAAGTGGAATTTGATCCCATGATGATGTCACGGGTGATGTAGGAGAAAACCATGATCCATGTAAGGCTTGAACGGACCAATGGTCGATTGTCACGTCTCCATTGGGACACAAATATGGGCAGGAAACTTAGAAGATGTGTTTCTTGGGCTGAGCATTTGTGTTTTTTTGGTTAAAATGAGCGGGAAAAATGTACATTGGGCCTGAATTGGGGTTTTGGAATTTTAAAGGATTTTGGATGTAAAATGAACTTTATTATAGATATTTGGGGTGATTTTTTTGGACTATTTTACATAAAATAGACTCTATTACTTGTTTATTTATACCTATTTGGTTTTATTTATAGCGAAATATATGTATATATGAGATCCCAGACAAAATTCGGGTATTACATCGGGTGCAACTGGCTCGACCGTTTTTTAGCCTTAAACTAAGCTGCCACACAACAGAACTCTTCGTTGTATTTTTTTACAAACTCTAATTCAAATCTTAATCCTACTTAGATGGGAGAGGAGTGACTTTCGGGAAAGGAAAGTGTGCTCTTAGTGGGTCTAGAGCCCATTACCTAAGAGAATATGAGCGAATAAAGATGAACAACTTGACCAACCGACCAAATATGCTTGCTCGAACTCTCCGTCGTATTTTAATAATTTCAGATTGGGTTAATTACCCCATTCATACATAAACTATACCGAATTCTCACTTTCATACAAAATGTTTTAAAATTCTCGATTTCATACACACTACAAAAAAATGTACATATACCGACGCCTATTTATACCGACGGACATAAGTCGTCGGTATATATGATAAATACCGACGGAAAATAACAATGTCGTTAAAAGTTTTTAGTTTTACCGACGGATATAATATCCATCGGTGTAGATAACATATATACCGACGGACGACAAGAAACCGTCGGTATAGGTAAACCATATAGCGATAGTTTTTCTGTTTGTCGGTATAACTTAAATCTATACCGACGGTTAACATATTGTCCGTCGGTATAGGTAGGCCATATACCGATGGCTTGTTGTGTCTGTTGGTATAGATATTGATTTTATTTTTATTACTTTAATAAAGCTCGGCGTTTTAACTTCACCCAAATTAAACCTTTGAGATCCCTAATTCTCTCAGTCGTCTCCATCGCCTCTCTGTTGCATCCTCTCAGCAATTTGTTGGTCTCAACGTTAGTCTGAACGAAATCAAGCTTTTCCTGACATATTTCTGCGCATCGTTTGATTTAAAATGGAAGGTGCTTCACTTTCACACGAATTTCTCTCGCTTCTTTCAATTTCGATCTCAAATCTGGTATTCTTCCTCTAATCTCTGTTTGAAATCTGTTGTTGTGGCTTTCGTTTGATTTAAAATGAAATTTGAGTTTTGCTTCTTATTATTCAATTTCGATCAACTTGTATGATATGATTGCATTAGATCAATCCACTTTTTGGTTTTGTTTTCTTTGTCTATTATTATTAATTTATTATTTTGGGTTTGTTCTCTTT
The DNA here is from genome assembly GCA_958450335.1 of Hibiscus tridactylites. Classification (NCBI taxonomy): domain Eukaryota; kingdom Viridiplantae; phylum Streptophyta; class Magnoliopsida; order Malvales; family Malvaceae; genus Hibiscus; species Hibiscus tridactylites. The sequence continues at coordinate 98,460,875 of OY288265.1, forward strand.
CAACAAACATGGGTATTCTTAGAAGTACATCCATCTCCATTCATAAACCATGGTACATATACATTACAGTTTTGAAAGCAAGAAGTTCCTATATATAAGAATATCTATGCATGATCCGTCATAGGCAACTTCTTGTTTGTATATCAGGTGTCAAAGCACATGAACCATTTACTGAAGGCACCATTCTGTGTACATCCAAAAACAGGTTAGTGTTGAAATTTCTGTTCTATATCAGTTGTTATGAATGTGAAGTTTGGCTAGAAATCATAGCTGGGGTGCCTAAAATTGTAAATGTGAATTCTGTTGTATGAATTTGGACATTTAAACCTAAAAGCTAAAGCACAACAGTAACAGCATTCAAAACCAGAATTATTATCAGTAGCTGTATTTATGCTAGGCACCTTGAATGTGCGGAGTTGGATTTCTTTCGTAATTGCTAGCCAGTTCTCTTTACATACATACATACATACATACATACATACATACATACATACATACATACATACATACATACATACATACATACATACATACATACATACATACATACATACATACATACATACATACATACATACATACATACATACATACATACATACATACATACATACATACATACATACATACATACATACATACATACATACATATCAATACCACATGATAGGGTGCCAATTGACCCAAACAATTGTGATGAATTTGATCCAAACAATTGTGATGAATTTGATCCAACTACGGTGCCAACACTATCCCAGGTATTTGTGCTATCAACTTTCAATTTTCTTATTTATCTGTAGTTTAATAGTTTGTTAGAACTTACACCAAGAGAGAATTATACTGCATTTCTAAATTGTAAGTTTGTAAATGATGAATTCTAGCTATGTATTTCTTCCTCACGTGTACATTGTATGAACTCTTGCCCCTTTGTAGAGATATCAGTCTAATTCTTGTGATATATTTACGTGGCAGCTTCTGTAAAAACTGATGCGATTGGTCAATTATGTGTTTGGATATGCTGCTGTAATGTTTGAACAACATGAACTTGAGTACTTGACTAAGAATAAAGACACCTGCAAATTGCAATATGTATTTTCTTTATTTCTGATATTGTCAGCTTTGGTTGATGGCAGAATGGGATGGAACTTCACTTGGAGAGTCGGTCAAGTTTTTCAGAACATCATTTTTACAACCTCTGCTAAAATCTTGCAAGGAGGAGATAGAAAGTTCTTACAACGCAAAGCTGCAGTAGTCCAAGAATACCCTCAATTGGTAATGTTTTCTAAACTAGTCTGATCAAAGATTCTGTATAATTATATGAATTTATGATATTTCATGTACGCTTTATATTATTCAAAACATGACACGACTATGTATTGAATCAATGCCAGGAGTCATGTTTCATGGAAACTAAATATAAATATAGTTTTCTCAAAAAAATTAAGCCATCTTGCTTATATTTTTACCTTAAATTTCTCGTTCAAATGAGAAAAAACCTGGATTGTTTTTACCTTAATAAAAATTTACATATATTTGTTCTCAGTTTCCAATCTTTTTTTTTTGAAAATTGTTACCTTCGTAATGGATGTTATCTGATCAATGATGTGCTTGGGAATTTACATACATTTTTTGTTTCTTCATTCATCCAAATTAAAACTTCTTCCTACTTTGCTTTCAAAGCCAGAAGCTTTGGATTGAGTGTTGGTTGAATCCAAGTATGTTTATTTGTTTGGTTACTGTATCTATTTTGTTAGCATTTTTTTCTAAAAAAAAACTTGATAATACTTAAATACTACTGCTAGTAACAATGAATTTTTCTTCTTCTTTTTTCTCTTTATATCCTTTCAATTTCTTATGTTCACATTGTATATATATTGTTTGCTTATATAGGCTCTAGTCAAGAAAGATCCAGTTGAATAGCTAGCGAGCCTAAAGTTCTAACATTGAAGCATGATTTGCACTACTAGCCTACATGGGAGCCGAGATATGATCTAGAGACCGCAATCTAGCGTCGACGGACGATCAAAGCCTTAGATTGCCATAAACTTTGAACCGGATTTTCTTTTTACGGTTTCCTTTATGTTTTTTAGGAAGGAGCCAAATAATAGAGTCAGATACTTTTACCTATGGCCAATTGTTAATTTTCTACACAGGGTTAAGTTTGGTTGGCAGTCTGGGATCATGGACCATTGCATTGGCTTGAAACCAATGACTTGAAACCAAATTATACATTGTATAAAAAAATATCATATTTGTTTTTATTTGGGTAAATGATTGGATAAAATGAAGAAATAAAAATTTGGAGTTCACTGATTCATTTGGGTTGACAGTCTTCTCATTTGGATAAAATGAAGATTAAACTGGATAATTTTCACTTAAAAAAATAAACAATTTTTGTTATAATAATATTAATATTTAAAATAAAATAATATTAAATAAAAATGAACAGTAATTAAAAATACAAAAATAAATGTCAATTAAACCTATAGCGACGGACAAAACCGTGGGTAAAAGTATATATCATCTATACCGACGGACAAAATTCGTCGGAATTGATATACTAATTTGTCGGGTAGTCCTAGGGATGTAAAAACAGGTCAACAGTTGGGTTTCAGGTCGGGCTCTGTCAGGTTGGGTCAAATCGGTTACAGGTCATTTCGGGTCATTTTTTGTTTTGACTCGATTCGGTTCGGGTTTGGGTTCATTTCGGGTCGGGTTCATTTCAGGTCGGGTTCAATTCGGGTCGGGTTCATTTCGGGTCGGGTTCATTTCAGGTCGGGTTCATTTCAGGTCGGTTCATTTCAGGTCGGGTCAAAACGGTTAATTGACAGGCTGATTTCAGGTCGGTTTCGTTTCAGGTCGGGTTCATTTCAGGTCGGTTTCGTTTCAGGTCGGGTTCATTTCAGGTCGGTTTCGTTTCAGGTCGGGTTCATTTCAGGTCGGTTTCGTTTCAGGTCGGGTTCGTTTCAGGTCGGTTTCGTTTCAGGTCGGGTTCTTTTCAGGTCGGTTTTGTTTCAGGTCGGGTTCATTTCAGGTCGGTTTCGTTTCAGGTCGGGTTCATTTCAGGTCGGGTTCCTTCGGGTTTATGGTTTATTGTGTTATGTGTATTATATATATTGACGGATTATGATTTTTATTTTTACGGTTTAGGGTTTAGGGTTTAGGGTTTAGGGTTAGGGGATTATGTATATGTGATATATATAGTTGGTACTATTGGATTAATTTTTAGGGTTTAGGGTTTAGGGTTTGGGGTTTGGGGTTTGGGGTTTATGGATCTTAAATTAATACAAACATACCTACATTAATTATATATATTGATGGATTATGGTTTTCAGGGTTTAGGGTTTAGGGTTTACTGATCTTAAATTAATACAAACATGCCTACATTAATTATATATATATATATATATTGATGGATTATGGTTTTTAGGGTTTAGGGTTTAATGATCTTAAATTAATACAAACATGCCTACATTAATTATATATATATATTGATGGATCATGGTTTTTAGGGTTTAGAGTTTAGGGTTTAGGGTTTAGTGTTTAGGGTTTACAGATCTTAAATTAATACAAACATGCCTACATTAATTATATATATTGATGGATTATGGTTTTTAGGGTTTAGGGTTTAATGATCTTAAATTAATACAAACATGCCTACATTAATTATATATATATCGATGGATTATGGTTTTTAGGGTTTAGGGTTTAGGGTTTAGGGTTTACTGATATTAAATTAATACAAACATGCCTACATTAATTATATATATATCGATGGATTATGGTTTTTAGGGTTTAGGGTTTAGGGTTTAGGGTTTATTGATCTTAAATTAATACAAACATACCTACATATATTATATATATATTGATGGATTATGGTTTTTAGGGTTTAGGGTTTAGGGTTTAGGGTTTAGGGTTTATTATTATTATTATTATATACTTAAATACAATTATTATTATTATTATATATTTACTATGCTTATTATTATTATTATTATTATTATTATTATTATTATTATTATTATTATTATTATTATTATTATTATTATTATTATTATTATTATTATTATTATTATTATTATTATTATTATTAGTAATATTATTATTATTACTATTATTATTATTATTATATACTTAAATACAATTATTATTATTATTATATATTTACTATGCTTATTATTATTATTAGTTTTATGATTATTATTATTATTATTACTATTATTATTATTATTATTATTTGTAATTAAATGTATATGGTTTAGGGTTTAGGATTAGGGACTATGGTTCATTGATTAAATATTAGGGTTTAGGGTTTAAACCCCTAATTTCTAATTCTAAACCCTAAGCATTAAACCCTAAAGAATAAGTAATTAACCCTAACCACTAAACCCTCGATCTAGGATTACAGACTATGAGCTATAGATTAAATATTAGGGTTTTATGGTTTAGAGGGTAGTGGTTATTGTTTATGGTTTAGGATTAGGGACTATGGTTCATTGATTAAATATTAGGGTTTAATGTTTAAACCCCTAATGTCTAATTCTAAACCCTAAGCATTAAACCCTAAAGCATGAGTAATTAACCCTAACCACTAAACCCTCGATCTAGGATTACGGACTATGAGCTATAGATTAAATATTAGGATTTTATGGTTTAGAGGGTAGTGGTTATTGTTTAGGGTTTAGGGTTAGGGACTATGGTTCATTGATTAAATATTAGGGGTTTAATGTTTAAACCCCTAATGTCTAATTCTAAACCCTAAGCATTAAACCCTAAAGCATGAGTAATTAACCCTAACCTTTAAACCCTCGATCTAGGATTACGGACTATGAGCTATAGATTAAATATTAAGGTTTTATGGTTTAGAGGGTAGTGGTTATTGTTTAGGGTTTAGGGTTAGGGACTATGGTTCATTGATTAAATATTAGGGTTTAATGTTTAAACCCCTAATGTCTAATTCTAAACCCTAAGCATTAAACCCTAAAGCATGAGTAATTAACCCTAACCACTAAACCCTCGATCTAGGATTACGGACTATGAGCTATAGATTAAATATTAGGGTTTTATGGTTTATAGGGTTGTGGTTATTGTTTAGGGTTTAGGGTTAGGGACTATGGTTCATTGATTAAATATTAGGGTTTAAGGTTTAAACCCCTAATGTCTAATTCTAAACCCTAAGCATTAAACCCTAAAGAATGAGTAATTAACCCTAACCACTAAACCCTCGATTTAGGATTACCCTAAACCTAAAGGCTTCATAAACATTAAATCAATACCTTAAACCCTAAACATTTAACCTAAACCCTAAACCACAAACCTTAAATATTTAAACCTTAAACCCCAAAACTCAAACACCAATTGAAATAGTAGCACTAATGCTTAAACCTTACCCCTAACCCTAAGTTATAACCTTAAACTATAAATTATAACCCTAACTCCTAAATTAAAACCCTAAACCTTAAATTAAATCCTAACTCTAAACCCTAAACCCATTAACCTTAAACCTAAAGGCTTCATAAACACTAAATCAATACCCTAAACCCTAAACATTTAACATAAACCCTAAACCACAAACCTTAAATATTTAAACCTTAAACCCCAAAACTCAAACACTAATTGAAATAGTAGCACTAATCCTTAAACCTTACCCCTAATTTATAACCTTAAACTATAAATTATAACCCTAACTCCTAAATTAAAACCCCAAACCTTAAATTAAATCCTAACCCTAAACCTTAACACTGAAATAAGGACCAAATCGAACATAAAATAAACTTTTAAGCTGAATTTCACAAAAATCAGGACCAAATTGAAACAATTGAAAGTCAGAGTGCTTGCGGAGCAAGACCCGTGTAACCCGTTAAAAAACACGCGGATCTTTTTGACCCGGCTCACCCCTATAAATAAACCCTCACCCCCAGCCATTTTACACCATTTTTACCCTAGCGTTACTCTGCCGAAATTTCTCCTCGTTTTCTCTCTCTCTTTGAAAAACACATTTTCTCCCAGATTTCCTATCTATTCTCGATCAAAACCTCACTTTTTCCCAAAGTTCTTCATTGTTCTTCCCCAAAATCCTTCCAGATCTTATACAAACTTCCTACTTCAGTCTAAACTTGTTTCCTCTCGATCAAAACCAAACTTTTTCACCAAGTTCTTCACTGTTCTTTCCCAAACCCATTCTAGATCCTATACAAACATCCTACTTCAATCTAAACCTGTTTCCTCTCGATCAAACCCAAATTTTTTCTCAAGAACATCATCATGTTCTTCCACTTTCTCCTTTTCAATCCTTCAAAACCCTAATCCCCAAATCAAAAATGTTTTACCTTAAACCCCAAATTACTCGATACCCTAACCCATATACCCTAAACCCCAATCCATAATCCCCAAACCCTAATCCATCAACCCTAAACCCTTATCCCAAAAATCGATTCGTATTCAAAAATCTTTTCATCTTCTTCAGAAAACCCTAATATCCCTTCTCCTTCTTCTGACTTCTGAGATCCCTGAAAGCCCTTCTCCTTCTTCTGACTTCTGAGATCCCTGAAAGCCCTTCTCCTTCTTCTGACTTCTGAGATCCCTGAAAGCCCTTCTTCTTCTCCTGACTTCTGAGTTCCGTGGAAGCCCTTCTCCTTCTTCTGACTTCTGATATCCCTGGAAGCCCTAATCTTCTGGGATTTGGTAAGTTTTTTTCTCATCTGTTCTTTTTATTTTTATTTTATTTTTAATTTTTTTAATTTTTTATACTCTGATTTATCCTAACTTTGTTTCTGTTTGGTTTGCATGTTTATTTTCTGGGAGCGGATCTTCTAGCATTTTCAGTTGTTGGTATATTTCTAAAACCCCTAACTTTTGGTTGGTATATTTCTGTTTATGTGGTTCTGGTATATATTTATGTTTGATATGCATGCTTTTTCATTTGGTTTCTGTTTTTGTTTTGTTTGTTTAGTATGCATGCTAGGGTTTCTGTTACTTAAATGTTTTTAAGTTTCTGTTTATGGTTCTGGATCTTGGTTTGGTTGCATGTCTGCTTTGTTTGGTTGCATGTCTACTTTGTTTGGTTTTTCTTGGGTTTCTGTTTCTGTGTTGTTGATTTAGTATGCATGCTAGGGTTTCCTTGGTTTAATCCGAGTATATAGGCTGGAATACCAGACCTGCGGGGCTACTGGTGCCAAAGGGGGTTTTTAAAGGACCCTGGGGTTCGGTGTAAACAACGCCACATACAAGGATTAAACTGAAACCACCCTATGTTTCTGTATTGTTTGTTTAGTATGCATGCTAGGGTTTCTGTTTATTAAATGTTTTAAAGTTTCTGTTTATGGTTCTGGTATATATTTATGTTTGATATGCATGCTTTTTCATTTGGTTTCTGTTTCTGTGTTGTTGATTTAGTATGCATGCTAGGGTTTCCTTGGTTTAATCCGAGTATATAGGCTGGAATACCAGACCTGCGGGGCTACTGGTGCCAAAGGGGGTTTTTAAAGGACCCTGGGGTTCGGTGTAAACAACGCCACGTACAAGGATTAAACTGAAACCACCCTCTGTTTCTGTATTGTTTGTTTCGTATGCATGCTAGGGTTTCTGTTTATTAAATGTTTTAAAGTTTCTGTTTATGGTTCTGGTATATATTTATGTTTGATATGCATGCTTTTTCATTTGGTTTATGTTTTAAAGTTTCTGGGTTCTGCAATGGATTCTGATTCTTTTGAGATGAACTATCCTGGTGAAACTGGTAAGGTTCTTTCTTTCTTTTTATTTTCTTTATTCTTTACTTGTTTTCAGTGTTAAAGTTACTAACTCTGTAATTGTTTTTTTGAAGGGGAAGCTAATGATCAAGTGTCAATAGTTGCTCCTTCCTCTAGGAGGAGGGCTTCAACTGACATTGGGAGAAGAACTTCTCCTGTGTGGGATCACTATACATTTATTAAGACTGCTGATGGTGTCATTGCTCAATGTAAGTATTGCAAAACTGCTAGCTATAAAGCTGATTCTTATGTTGGTACTTCTACACCTAAAAGACATACTGATAAATGCCAAACCTATAAAGATTTTCTTGCTAAAAATGTTAGTAGTAGTTCTGCATCTGTTTTTGATCCAAAAAAAATATTGTGAACTGTTTGCTGAAGCTGTTCTTTGTCATGGTTATGCTCTAAGTATTGTTGAGCATGAAAAACTTAGGGTTCTGCATCAGTATTTGAATCTTAATGTTAAGCATATTTCTAGGTATTCCATTACTAAACATTGCATGTTAAAGCATGAAAAACATAAAAAATTGCTCATTGATTCTATGAGTTCTATTCCTAGTCGTATCTGCTTTACATGTGATGGATGGTCTGCTTGCACTTCACGTTCTTATTTTGCTTTGACTGCTAATTATGTTGATAATAACTGGAAACTTCAGTCTAAAATACTTAATTTTAGGCGTTTCCCCCCTCCACATGATGGTGAGTCTATATATAAGTTTGTGAAAAAAATGTTATGTGAATGGGGTCTTGAGAAAAAAGCCTTTACCATTACTGTTGATAATGCTTCTGCCAATGATCGAATGGTGAAGAGGCTTAAGGATGACTTGAATGCTATTTCTCCCCTACCATGCAGTGGTAAGTTCTTTCATGTAAGGTGTGCTGCCCATATTTTGAACTTAATTGTTCAAAGAGGTTTGAAGGTAATTGACTCTTCTGTTCTTAAGTTGCGTGAAATTGTTAAGTTCATTGATTCTTCTGATGCTAGACTTTGTAACTTTGACTCTGCTGTTAAAGACTGTGGTTCTTCTTTTTCTGGTAAATTAATCCTAGATGTCCCTACTAGATGGAATTCTACATATCTAATGCTTCGTAGGGCCATTGATGCTAAAGTAGCCATAAACTTGTTTGTTAATAGGGAAAATGATTTAGATGTAATTGCTGATTCTGAGTGGGAAACTTCCCAATTAATCTGTGATTTTCTGGAGCCTTTTTTTGAAATTACTACACTGTTTTCTGGTTCTAAGTATCATACTTCTAACCTTTTTTGGCTAATGTGGTTGCCATTGAGAAACTGTTGTATGATGCTCACAATGATCCTTGTGAGGCCATCTCTGCAATGGCTGGACCTATGCTTGAGTTGTATGAGAAGTATTGGTCTGAGCACTCGACCATTTTGTCCTTTGCTGTTTTGCTTGATCCAAGGTATAAATTACAACTCCTGAAGGAGTTGTATTATGTCCTCTATGTTGAGGATGAGGTTGAGAGAAGGGTAAGTATTGTTTACAATGAATTTGTAAACATGTATGTTTATTATTCAAAATCTGTCCTTTGCAAGTCTGGATCTTCTGTTCGAAGTAACTCCTCTCAAAGTACAACTGAGTCCTCCACTGGTCGGCCTCGAACATTTAAGAAGTCTAACCTTTTTCAGGTTAGTTTTTATTTTTGTTATTTCAGTTTCCTTTATTTTATTATTTTAGTTTCAATTACTGACTTGTTTTTTTTTTCTAGAACTTTGATGCTAATCTAGCTGCTTCAAGGAGTGGGAAGTCAGATGTTGACTCTTTTATTAGTTTGCCCCTTCTCCCTCATGCTGATGATTCTGACTTTGATATTTTGGATTATTGGAAAGCCCAATCTGTGTCTTTCCCTGTACTTTCTCTCATGGCTAGAGATATCTTAGCCATTCCCATCACTTCAGTTGCTTCTGAATCATCTTTTAGCACTGGTGGTCAGATTTTAAATAAGTTAAGGGCTAAACTTCTTCCTAAAAATGTTGAGATATTTGTGACAACCCGTAATTGGTTGTATGGGTTTGAGCCCGAGGAAGAGGATGAGGAATATCTTTCTGTTATGAAAGATTGTTCAGTTGATGAAGATCCTAGTGCAGAGTAAATTTCTAATTTGTTTAACTTAATTTTTTTTATTTGTTTTGATTTCTTAACTGATTTGTTCTTTTTTTTGTAGGGACCTCTGAGAACAAGGAAGCTATGGATCTGGTAGGTATGTTTCTGATTTGTTGAAAGCTGGAGATGTTTGGTAAGTTGTTTTTATTCACTGTCTTTTTTTAATTTTATATTTCTCATTGATTCTGTTTTATGTTTGCTTTATATGCATGTATGTATGTTTCTGTTTAGTTGCTCACTATGTAATGTGTATGTATGCTTCTGTTTTATGTTTGGTTGTATATGCATGTATGTTTGTATGTTTCTGTTTAGTTGTTCACTATGTAATGTGTATGTCTGCTTATGTTTTATGTTTGGTTATATATGCATGTATGCATGTTTCTGTTAAGTTGCTCAGTATGTAATGTGTATGTATGCTTCTGCTTTATGTTTGGTTATATATGAATGTATGTTTCTATTTAGTTGTTCACTATGTAATGTGTATGTCTGCTTCTGTTTTATGTTTGGTAAAATATGAATGTATGTTTCTGTTTAGTTGTTCACTATGTAATGTGTATGTATGCTTCTGTTTTATGTTTGGTTATATATGCATGTATGTTTCTGTTTAGTTGTTCACTATGTAATGTGTATGTATGCTTCTGTTTTATGTTTGGTTATATATGAATGTAGGTATGTATGTTTCTGTTTAGTTATATATGCTTGGTTTGCTTTATTTCAGTCTGTTAATGTTCCTAATGATTTTAATTGCTTGTTGCAGTTTGTTGCTGGTTGCTGGTTTTCCTAGTTTTAATTATGTTGGTGTCTTAGCTTTAAAAGTTAAGTTGCCCATAATTTAAACTTGGTTGCCCTTCAAAGCTCGATGATGATAATTCTGGTAGCAAAGTTTGTAGAACTTTGTTATAAGATCTGAGAGCTTAAAGTGTAAACTTTTGTATGTTTGTAAATTTTGTACTGTGAAAGTTAAAGTTTCAGTTTGTAAAGATTATTTAGTTTGTAAGTTTCAGTTTGTTGTAAGTTTCAGTTTGTAAGTTTAAACTTTTTGTAATATTCAATAAAGTTTCAGTTTGTTGTAAGTTTTGTAAGTATAACCACTTAAATTATTGAATATAAGTCATTTATTGTTTTAATCTTCTTAAGTTTTACCTTATTCTGTTTTTTTGGATGTATCCCTGATTCCATCCAAAGTTAATGTTTTATTATATTTTAAACAAGTTAATTTAATTAAGTCATTTAAGTTAATCAGTTTTTTACTAAGTCAATTAAGTATGTAATGTTAATTAAAAAATTTCGTTATCTTATATTAGTTTAGTATACATATTTAGTTTAATAACTTCAAACTAATTTTAGTTAAGTATAAAAAAATTATTTCATAATGGTTATTCATTCAACTTATGTAATTAAGTAGTTTATCAGAATGCAACTTAAGTTAATTTAATAACTAACTTAGCTTAAAATGAATGCAAGTTAATTAAGTTTATTTTTAATCTTAAGTTAAGTTAATTTAATAACTAACGTAACTTCAATTAAAATGAATGCAAGTTAATTATTTAGCATTAATTTATTCTTATAATATAAAATTTAAGTCATCTTATTTTAATTAAGAATATAGATTTAATTTAATAATTTTTACTCATTTAACTTAATTTGATTAAGTATAAAATTTTAATTTAATAATGGTTATTCATTCCACTTAAGTTAATTAAGTATAATAGTTTATCTTTGAAGTTATTTTAAAATAATAGTCAAGTTAATTAGAAATACAATTTATTAATACTTAGAATTATTATTAATTCACTTTATCTTTTAATTGAAGTTAAGTTAGTAATTTATTAATACTTGAAATTATTATTAATTTTATAATTTTTTAATACTTGAAATTATTTTATATTCATTAAATATAACATCTTTAAATGTCAGATAATTATCATTATTAGCAAATCAAATAATAGTATTAGTTCAGGTTAATATCAGTTCAGGTCAATATCAGTTCAGGTCAATATCAGTTCAGGTCAATAACAGTTCAGGTCAAGAACAGTTCAGGTCAATAACAGTTCAGGTCAAGAACAGTTCAGGTCAAGAACAGTTCAGGTTCAAAATAGGTCGGGTTCAAAACAGGTCGGGTTCATTTCAGGTCGGGTCCAAACAGGTCGGGTTAAATCGGTTATCTGGCAGGTTAGTCTCGGGTTCGGGTTCGTTTCGGTCGGGTGCAGGTCGGGTTCGGTTACTACAGTAACAGGTCAATTTCGGGTTCGGGTTCACTTCGGTCGGGTGCAGTTCAGGTTCGGTTTCTACAGTTACAGGTCAAATTCGGGTTTGGGTTCGTTTTGGTCGGGTGCAGGTCGGGTTCGGTCTTTGAATTCTCGGGTTAAACCAGGTTCTGACTCGATCGGGTTTCAGGCAGGTTACCAGGTCGGGTCAGTTTTTCACACCCCTAGGTAGTCCACACTTATACTGACGGTCATATCCGTAGGTATAGGGTCCCAACATCTTTACTGACGGTTTTGTCCGTCGCTATAGATGTATACCGACTAACATATTACTGACGGCGCTTTATCTGTCGGAATATATCTTTTGTCCGTCGGTAAAGGGTTTAAGACCTTATACCGACGGATTTTTTGTGTTTTACCGACGATTTTTTGTCCGTCACTATATGTCATTTTTTTGTAGTGACATAAGGGTTTCTGTCGTTAACGGGTTCACCTACTTCCGTCACGGAAATTGACATGGCATGTACGGAAGGTGAGGTGGCATTTTTTTATAAAAAAATCAATATTTATCTAAGGGCATAATAGCCGAACTAGTCCTTCAAAGTTTATTATGTTTTAATTTCAACCATAAAAGTTTAAAAATTAAATATTTATTTTAAAATATATTAAAAAATATTTATCTAAACAAATCAATGATCAACACGTGGCATACTACTATTAATTAAAAAATAAACTTATTTTCACCCTAATTTCACATAAAAAATTCAACCCTTCTTCCCTCTCCTCTTCATGTTCAAAGTAGACACAGAATCCATAAAACCCACTGCTATCGATCGCCACCGTCAACCTCCACCTCGATACCGTCGACCTCCATTATCGATCGCCACATTCGACTTCTGTGGTTACCGTCCACAGACCACCATGCACATGTGACATGCCTATTCCCATGCCCAAAAAACCCCCCAACGAGCGCGTTTTCCAGCAACAATCCAATCCCTGCTTCATAACATAAACTCATATTTGCCTTCTTTTTTATTCTTCTTCTTTTTATCTTGGTTTGAATCTCTGCTACTGCTTACTTTGGTAACTTTTATGAGTATTTTTCATGGACTTTAATCCTTACCAGATAAGTACTTGAAAATATAGATTAGATTGTTTTTTCTTTCTTTGTTTCCGCGAATGGGGGTTTAATGTGTTCATAGTTATTCGGATTTTAGGAACTAATGAAGGGAATATAGTTAAGAGATGTTTGGATGTTTTCTCTCACTTTTTCTTAATCGATTGCTTCTGTTGGTGAGGATTGAAGGTATTAATAGTTTGTATGTGATTGGTTTTATAACAACCCAGTGAACCCCAAACTTCTTTCTACAGATAAAGCACTTGTTCGACAACTTTGATTTTGAATTTATTAGGTTCGCAGTTCGGTCACTTACGCACGCACGCGCGCACACACTTTTAATCAAGTGTTTATAATTTTAATTTAATATTTTTTTATTATAGTTCTTAAAACTTTGTTTTTATTTCAAATTTACCCTTATTTATTTTTTGTAATTTAGTTAAGTGTTTGTAATATGATGATATTTTTATTTTTCACCAAAATTTACTCTTATTAATTTATAATTTTTTAATTTAATCTAATATTTTAGATATGAATCATTTGATAATATTTTTGTTCATTCTAGTGCCTAATATTTATTTTTAGTGTGATTCCGTATTCGTGATTCGTAAAAGGCGTTAAATAATTAACTCGAAATGAATGATCAACCCAAAGTCTATCGACTATTTGTACCAAAACTCAAACTTAATACGAATTTGAAACTCGAATTAACCTGACCTGAAATGAAACCGACATGAAACGCACCCGACCTAAAATGAACCCTACCTGAAGTCTACCCGAGCTCGAATTAACTCGTCAATTATCTAATTCAGACCTGAACCGTTTTGACCCAATCTGAAATGAACCCGACCTAAAATGGAGCAGACCTGAAATGAACCCAACCTGAAACTGACCCGCACCCGACCCGAATCGAGTCAAAATATCAAATCGACCTGAAATGACTTGTATCCGATTTGACTCGACCTGATAGGACCTGACCTAAAATCTATCTGATGACCTGTTTTTACATCCCTAATTATTTGTATTAAGTTCAATAGCAGGTATATAGATAGGGATGATTCTATGAATACACAATTATTTTAAAATTTATATAGAAAAAATACTATCAGATATTTAGTAACGAAGTTGGTCCAAGTGGTAAACAACTTGATATTACTTAAGGAGGTCTCAAGTTAGAGGTATTGTGTATGCAAATAATTATCTATTAGGAGACTTGTCTACCAAAATTAAGTGTGCAAATCAATTCGAATTAGTCAGAACTAAGCCTAAAAAATTAGGTAGGAAACAAGACAAACTATCAACATTTCAAAATATACGTAAAGATTCTAAATGCAATTATGGCACGGCAAAATATGGATATATAAAATTAAATTATAATAAAATCATAATTAAAAAGTAATGTTTTTTCTCAAATGATTTAGGTTTAAACAATTTATTTGTACAATATGTATTTCTTATTAAAAAGTTAAAGTTAATATATTAAAGTACAAATATTATTTTATAATTATGTCGTGCAATTAAAAAAATAACATCATTATCAAAGGATAGTCTTCCTATACAATTCCTTTATTCCCATATGATTTTTTTTTATCAATCATAGATACAACAACAGTGATTTTATATATTAGTAGGTTTAGATTCTGGCTAATCAAATTTAAATAGAAAAATATTTGAGTTTGGTCCACGTTAGACTCAAAGATGGATATAATATTTTATGTAAAGGTGTGAATTTTTATGTTTAGTAAAACTGCGTAAGAATTTTAAATTTACATAGAGCATAACTACCCTCAGTACCTCTCAATCCATCTGTGATTAAATTCGATATGAAAATTTTTATATTAATATTTATATAAAAATGAAACCTATATATATACATACATACTATGCATTAGGGTCCATTTTATTTTATACCAAGTTGACTATAATAATCCCCCACCATAACGTTCCTTTCCTCTCTATTTATTTATTCCCTCTTCCTTCCTTCTCTTCAACTAAATCAAACCCTAACAACAAAAATGAGCAACATAAGCTTGGTGGAGGCCAAGTTGCCACCAGGGTTCAGGTTCCACCCCCGAGACGAAGAACTCGTCTGTGATTACTTGATGAAGAAGGCAGCCTCATCCGACGCCTTGCAACTCATGATCGAGGTCGACCTCAACAAGTGTGAGCCATGGGATATCCCCGGTAAGCCTTAGCATAACGTACATGCATCATTTTTTCATCGAATTCATGAGTTTTCGGGATACAAATCCCGGTTTTTGCTGAATATCATCTTTTAAAAATGATTGTATGAACCGACTGATCGGTTTATCTTCGGGTTTGTATGTTCTTGTTTTCTGGGTTCTGAGCTTTTGATTTGTCCTTACTCCTTAAAGGAAGAGAGATATGAGATTGTGTTTTGTTTGCATAATTTGCTTATGGAAAGGTGATAGCAACTGGACCGGCTATAAATGGATATATATATATATATATATATATGTGTGTGTGTGTGTGTGTATAATATGATGTGAATCTTTTCCATTCTGTGGTGGGAAAGTGTTTAATTCTCTACAGAAAATCAAATCAATATTTTGGTAATGAATTAGATATTGTTGGAAGATATTTGCTCAATTGCTCTCTTTTTTGTATTTTTTACATTTGGATTTGCAGAGAAAATGAAATTTAAATGCATTTGAACCTACAATGAAAATTTTTCTTCCTTTTTATACTTAAATACTAAAAAAAATTGAATTCTAAACTCTAAGCCTATACTCTAAATCTTAAACCCTAAAAATATACCATACCTCAAATTTATTAACCCTAAACATAAACTTTAACATTAAACCTTAACTCTAAATCATAAACATATATTTTTAATGTGAGGCATAATAAACACTGGAAAAAAAAAATGATTCTACTTTTCTTAAATATTATATCAAAGATCGTGTCTATAAAACTAATAGTCAACCAACCTATTTTTATTTTTATTAAAAATATCATTATAATGGTGAAATTATATTAATGACCTATAATTATCAATGTAGAGTTTGATAATATTATAAGGTAATTAACTTTCAAATACACCTTGTATTTTGTTGTAGCTTGATATTCTATGGTGCACTTAGTCTACTCATCATATAACTACACTTCTCTCAAACCCTAACTAATTTCATATTTTGATTAGCTGAATAATCTTTTAATAAATTATAGATTATGAATTTTCAGCAAATAAAATATATTCTAACATATAGGCAAATATATATAAATATATACAAAAATTTATTAACTTACTATAATTTCAAAAAAATATTTTTAATTTCGTCCCCTTTTAAAGTTATTTAACATAGTATTTGTAATAATATTGTTATATTAAATAAAATATTTGATAACTTTAACCATTAATTTTTATATATTAAATAAAATTATTGTTTTATAGATAACTTTAGATAGTCCTCTCGTCACCATTTTTTAAATAATATAATCAAACAATTTGATATTCTATATCTTTTTAATGAAATTGACAGTCTTGGCATTGTCCCAACTAAAACCTATGAAAGTGATTTAGATAATTAATAGCTTTTGAATAATTAAAAATAAATATAATTATCGGTTGATTTAGTGATATGAGAAATTGCGTCTCTTAACTAAGGTCGGAGATTTAAATTATAGTATTGTCAATGAAAAAAATTAAATTAAAAACATTGTTTCTAAAGAAGCTATATAATACTTGATTCAAATTAATTAGTAAATAAATAAAATATAAATGGTTAAAAAATATTAATAAATAAATACTTTTAATCTCACCAAATCCAACAAACTCTTAGCTATTGAAAACTCCCTTATTTTATTCAAAGTCAAATTAATCTATTTTGTAAAGGGTAATTATTCTATACACAAGCGCTTGTGAAAATTTTTTACACAAGCGTCTTAGTTTTAAGGTTTAGTGACTCTATTTAGGGTTTAAAGTTTAGGGGCATACATGTAGTAGTTTTGAATTTAGAGGTTGTTGATAGAATTTGGGGTTTATGGTTAAAATTTAGGGTTTATAGGTTAAACCCTAAATCCCTATCCATGTTGCCCTAAAACCTAAACCCTATCCCTAAACCCTAAATTCTAACTCTAAATCTTAAATTCTAAACATGAACCCTAAATTCTAAACCCATACAACGAAACTCCTAAACTCTAAACCTTAAAATCTAACCCTAAACCTTATAATTGAGGCGCTTATGGAAACAAAAAATTTCCACCGCCGGTGTATAGGATAATAATCATTTTATAAATATATATTAAAAACGGTGGACATTAATATTTTTATTTTTATTTCCTAAATGTTCAAACTTTTACATTTCACACATACCACACGTGCAAGCAAAGCAACCCATTTTTGTCTTTTTGGCACATTACAATTATTATCTCCAATAATTATACATTAAGAGACAGAAATTGACCTTTCAACCGCAAAATTATTTGATTGGGTCACCTATTTTATGTCACGGTTGGTGGTCAGTGAACAAACTTTTTGATGCTTCTATATTTGGACCGCCACGTGTTTATGAACCCAAATTAGTCTTCCCAATTATTCAGCATCACAAATTCACAATAATTATTCATCATCAAATTTTATTCATCACAAATTTCGTTTAAAATCTGTTGTTTAGGGGTTTAAGTATACTATTTTTAAATTTGTAGGGTGTAGTTAGAATTTAAGTTTTAGAGTTAAAAATTAGGGTACGTAGGTTAAAACTTAAATCTCTAACCATATTTCTCTAAACCTAAACCCTAACCTCTAGAATCTAAATTCTAACCATAAACATTAAATTCTAAACATACGGCCTAAATTTTAAACACATACACTTAAGTCGCTAATTAAGTCTATAAACCCTAAAATTAAGGCGCTTATGGAAACTTTTCGTATCCACCGCCAGTACATTAAATATTTTCCCATAATATATTATCATAGATAAATCAATATTAACTATAACAATAAAGTAAAAGCTTGAAGTATTACGCTTAGGGGTACATATTTTAATTTTTTGGTATTATTTTTCCAACTTGACCAAGGTGATTATGACTAAATATTTTTCTGTAGGTCCAACAAATAAAATTCAAATTAGTTTATGAATTATATATATATATATAATGATTTATTCAACTTCAAAATTATAAATTCAAGTGAAATTATTCAAACCTAAAGGGGACTTCAAAGATTTGATATGACCGAATATTATTTCATATATAGGAACAAATATCAAAATTACAAAGTCAAATATATTAGTTTGATATAGTTACAGATATCAAAATTACAAAGTCAAATATAGTAGTTTGTAATATATATATATATATATATATATATATATATATTATCATGTGAAACATGCTATTAAGCTACATAATTTTATCCACACAAGAAAAAAGATAAATATTAAAATTACATACGATATATCATCAAATATGTGATGTTACTCATGATTTTTTATTTTGTGCAGTTTATATACATCAAGTTTTAATTTGAATAAATTTGCACAAGTTATTAAAGTTGTTATCGGTACATCATCTTTCTATACATGAATAATTATATTTATTCAAAATAAAAATAAATTGATATATTTCTTTTTTAAAATATATAATTGAATCAAAATTAAATTTTTATACGTATAATTGTACAAAATCAAAGTTCACGTATCATATTACACAAAAGTTTATGTATAGTTTTTATATTCGATAACATTTTAGAAAGTTTAGGGTAGGGATTCTAACATAATTTGCAACTCATTTCCTCATCCTCCTCCGTAAAAAAATACATAAAACGAAACTTCGTTCATTTGATTCATTCAATATATCATCCTTAAAAGATGATATTCAATAAATTTAAGATTCAGATTTCAATATTCGTAATTTTTTTCATCCGAAACTAGAGTCTCGTTTTTTAAACACAAATAGAAATGTATACAAAATTTGGAAAATGTATGGCAGAAACCGCCGCAGTAGAAGGTAAAGCGTGGTATTTTTACAGCAAGAGGGACAGAAAATATGCAACCGGACTGAGAACAAATAGGGCAACAGGCAGTGGGTACTGGAAGGCAACCGGAAAAGATAGGGCAATCCACAGCAAAGGCAAGCTTGTTGGGATGAGGAAAACCCTCGTGTTCTACCAAGGCAGGGCTCCCAAAGGCACTAAAACTGATTGGGTCATGCATGAATTCAGGCTTGAAGGTTTCCTTTCCCCTCCCAACCTTTCTACCCTCAAGGTAATACACATATATAAACATATAGGGTGGGCATTCGACCGAGTCTAGTCAAATTTTTTTGAGATAGTCGAGTTGACGAGTTCTATTTTATAGCTCAAGCTTTATTTGAAATTTTTTTTCGAGTCAAGTTGTTCGAGTTTATGTTCAAATTTAACTGTAAACATTTATAATTTTATGATACTATTTATTTCCAATTTAAACGGTTTTCTATAATCACATAAGATATATATATATATATATATACACATTTCTTCATATTTTTTGATATACAAGAGTTGAGGGACTCGACTAGAACTTGAAAATCGATTCACTAATTACTAAAAATTTTGAGTTCTTCTAGTTATTCAAAATTTTATTTTATAACTCGAACTTTATTTATTTTTTTAGTCAAGTCGAGTTTATGAAATTACGATTCGAATCAAGTCAATTCTTTCGAGTCGGATTTTGCTAAACTCAATATACATCACAAAACTTAATAAATGTGGTATACAAAACTAAAATCATGACTGTATTTGAACCCTACTTGTGTTGTAAAAATATTTTACAGTCAGTATATCAAATAATAAAAGAATTATTTTTCCGATTTTTGTTCTTATATTTATATCAAATTATTTATTGTTTGCATTTGATGGCATTAATATTCTTTCTCCTCATGTTTTGGAACATATGTAGGAAGATTGGGTCTTATGCCGAGTGTTCCACAAAATCAAAGAAAACATTACCACCACCAACCCTAGAAGTATGGGGATCTATTCGGATGACTCAAGCTCTTCATCTCTCCCACCATTGATGGATCCTTACATAATCTCCGACCGAACCCGACCGAGCTCCGATGAGCAAGTGCCCTGCTTCTCCACCGTGTCGTCGACCCAAAACCAAAGCTTCAACGACATGCAAGTGCTGAACATGCCAACCAAAACCCTAACATCACCGTCGTCGGCATCGGCCAAACATCAACAACAACAACAAAAAATTCCAACGGCTGTTAACAACGACATCACTTCTTGTTTAGATTCTTTCCCGGGCGACAAGACGGTCATAAAAGCTGTGTTGAATAATCTTAGTCAGTTGGATACTTATCTTAACGTCAAGGAATGGACAAGTTTTGATGAAGTTAGTTATCCAGACCAGAGCTATTTGTCTGGAATGTGGGATTGCCCAACATATGGAATTAATTGATTATTAATAATATTACGTCAGTTGGGATTTAGGGTTTGTATTATTTGTAAAAAATAAAAAACTAGTTCGGGGTATAAGCTCCCTATTCCATTAAACATTATTTAAGATATACGTTGATCCTATTGTGGAAAATTGCAATCAAATGTCTTTGATTAAATATAAGGATGTGATTCGTGAAAATAGATTAATCTCTTACATTAACACGAAATTATATTAATTGTATATCTTCGTAACTTTTATATGATTAATATTTTTGGAATAAATTGTTGTAAAATATTTTGACACACAAGTTTGTGTAAATTTTAGTTTATATAAGTCTTTTAATTTTAGGGTCTAAGAGTTATAATTTAGAGTTTAGAGTGTTAGAGTTAGGGATCAACCCGCGTCGCACACATGACTTTGATGAGTGGGTCTAAGAATGAGGTTTTTCTGCATACACAAGGCCTCGAACACAAGACATACTTAAATAATATTGTAACAAAATATGCCAGGGACTAATTTGAAATTGCAATATAGTGAAAGACTAAAACCATGATTTGTCCATTCTAAATCGGGTCGGATTCTGAAAAGTTTTCCTGCGCTTATTTTGAAACTGAGACCTAAGAGGCAACCAAGCTCGGTTTGGTGCCTTTTTTTCAAAAGGTAAGAAAATTCATTAGCAATCGTAAATTACAGGTACATCAAAAGGCTGAAGGGAAGAGGATGTTCCCATAAAGTTCGGGCCTGAAAGTCCCTAGCAAGCTTAGCAAGCCAATGGGCTGCCTGATTACAAAAGCGTGAAACAAAAGAAAAGGAACGACCTACAAAGGCTTTCGCTTTACATCTAATGTCTTCTTCGATAGTCGAAGAGACCCATTCAGAACAGGAGCCTAAACAGAGTATGTTGATGACCGCCTAGCAATCCGATACAATGATAATTTACGAGAAACTCTCCGATGATGCCAGAGATAAACCTAGCTTGATTGTCATAGCTTCAGCTGCAACCGCAGAGGGGACAAGCTTGGGTTCTGAGGCTCCAAGAATGACGCAACCTGAGGAGTCACGAGCAATAGCTGCCACCGTGGTCCTTCCAGTTTGGTGGTCAAAGGCAGCGTCATAGTTTAATTTTATTGTACCCGGGGGAGGAGAAGTCCACTTGACAGCCTGCTTGGGATAGCATGTGGTGGAGATCATAGACGGTGTTATTTCCCATTAAAACTCCTGGAAGGACCTCTCCGCTCGTAGCCAAACTTCCTATGGAAGGTCTTTTTTCTACTCAAACACGAATGCAATCCTCGATTTCCAAATTGCCCATAAAAGAAAGGCAATAAGAACACATCTTTCATCGAAGTTCCCTATTTTCCTGAATTCATTAATTCTGAGCCACCATTGGGAAAAACTAGGAAAGCCTATAGCAGATGGAGAGTAGTTGAAGCCGGACGCTCTCCAAACCGCATGTGCAAAAGGGCAAAAGAACAGGCGATGTTTAATAGATTCTGTTTCTTCCTCACATCGTGGACACTGATCCGAATAAAGAAAGCTTTGGTGAAATCGGGTCGCAAAAGTTACTTTGGTGGGGATAATGTTGTGGCAAAGTTTCCATAAGAACGACCGGATTTTGGTTGGAGCTTTAAGGCCCAGATAGAACTCCACAAAACTTTGTTGCTACCCGGGGCATTACTTGATGAAGGATCCATCGCCGAACAATCATTGCTCTTAATGAACCAATAGCCGAATCTAGAAGAGTAATCTCCATTCTTCGTTCCAACCCAAATTATAGTGTCTTTGATTTTTGGTCCCCCAATTGGAATAGTTAAAATGGCCTCCACTTCCAAAGGCAAGAAGTGGGTTTCCAATTTAGAGCGGTCTCAGGACCTTTGGTCGAGATTTATGAGACTAAACTCTTATAGGCAAGAGGATTGAGATTAGGCCTGTGATGATGGCCGAAATTCGGGCAGCTTTGGTATCCAGTTGTCCTTCCATATAGAAATACTTCTCCCGTTACCTATTCTCTATAAGGAGCCCTTTTTGATCACCTCGACTCCTTTCTTAATACCCGCCCAGGCCCAGGATGAGTTATTACACTTGGGTGTTTCAAGGATATTACCATTCGGGAAGTAAATATGTCAGAGGGTTTGAGCCAGAAGGGAGCCCGGATTCTTAAGCACTCTCCAAGCAACTTTCGCCACGAGAGCTTTATTAAAGGATATGAGGTTGCGAAAACCCATTCCTCCCTGATCTTTAGGGCGACAGAGATTCCTCTAATTCATCCAGTGTACGCTTCTTTCTTTTGATCCGCAGTTATTCCACTAGAACTTCGCCACTAATGAGCTGAGCTCGTCACAGAAGGTAACAGGGAGGAGAAAGCACTGCATCACGTAAGTCGGGATATCTTGGGCAATAGCTTTGATGAGAACCTTTTCCTAGCTTGATTTAAAAACTTGGTTTTCCAGCTCTGTAGCTTATTCTGCACTCTCTTCTTGATAAAAGCTAGGACTTCCTTTTTACTTCGTCCCCACAGAGAAGGAAGACCAAGGTATTTACTGTCCTCTTCCAAGGGTCTAAATCCCAGTATGTTTGAGAGATGACTTTCCAAATTGGCACTGACATTGGGTGAGAAAAGGACATATAATTTTTGGAAGTTCACTGTTTGACTGGTCGACTTCTGGAAAAGATGAAGAGTTTCTAGAATTGAGGAGCAATTTCCTTCGTTTGCCGTGATGAACATCAGACAGTCATCAACAAACATAAGATGGCTAATAATATGACATCTTCTTTTAATCTTAAGACCTTCCATACGTCTTGTTTCCACTTCTTTCTCCAAGATCCAAGAAAAGATATTGGAGATAAACGTGAAAAGAAAAGGTGATATGGGATCTCCCTATCTAACCCCCATCCATGGGAGAAATTCACCATATCCTTCTCCATTTAAGACCAGGGCGAATGTAGTCGAAGAGACGCAAGCCATGATTCTGTCGATCCACCACTTGCAAAAACTCATTATGTCCATAGTAAACCGAAAGAGATCCCAATCCACTTTGTCATAAGCCTTTTCCAGGTCGATCTTGAGTGCCATTATGCCCTTTTCCCCTTCTTTGCCCGTTTAATTGCCGTGAACGCCTCATTGGCCAATATGATATTATCATGTATCGCTCTGCCCTTGACGAGAGCTGATTGGCATGGCGAGATGATGTCCGAAAGAAATTTCTTAAGTCTGGATGCTAAGACTTTGGATATAATTTTGTAGGAAAAATTACATAGACTAATGGGGAGAAAATGGGAGACCTCACATGGATTTGATCTCTTTGGGATGAGTACCAAATTTGTCTTATTCAGCCCCTGATCTAGGACACCGTCCCTAAAAAAAGCTTGGATCATTCCCACCATGTCTTCTTTAATGGTTTCCCAAAAGGTATGATAGAAGCAGCCCGAGAAGCCATCCAGTCCTGGGGATTTTGTTGCCCCTATAGTGAAGACCACTTCTTTGATTTTCTCCTCCGAAACTTCTCGGGATAGAGACAAGTTCATCTCCTCGTCTACCAGTTTCGGGATGTAATCCCGAAGGCAATGAAAGTCAATAGACTGATCTTTCTCGAACAGGCTCTGGTAGTGTAGTTGAAGATAGTTCACGATATCCCCATGTTCCTCAAGCCATGCCGCATCCTCTGTTTTTAGCCTGATGATGGAGTTGTTCCTTCTGTGTTGAATGGTGAAGGCATGGAAGAACTTAGTATTTCTGTCACCGCAGTTCAACCATTCTATTCTAGAGCGTTGATGCCAGTATCTTTCTTCGCTTTCTCATTTTAGGTTCAGCTCCTTTTTCATCTGTTTTAACTTTTCCAGTTCTGTCTCTGTCAACTTCCTCCCTTGAAGGTTCCGGATACTTGCCATGAGTTCTTCCTTCTTCTCATTTTTCCGCTTTCTATTCATTTTGTTCCATTTGATAAGGGAGGTTCTTGTTCTACTAATTTTCTTCTCGAATCTGTTGGTATCTCCACCAGGGGGGAGAGACCCAACTTCCCTTAATAGTCTGTGGGCATTCCTCATCCAGGAGCCATTTGGTCTCAAACTTAAATTCTTTCTTGTATTTTCGCAATAAGCCTGAGGGGATAAGGATAATGGGATTGTGATCTGAGGCTACGACAATTTCCATTAGACATATGGCTTTAGGGAAAGCGGTGCTCCATTCTGTAGAGTATAGAACCCTATCAAGTTTCTCCAAGATTGCATTGTTATCGCTTCTCTGGTTATACCATGTGAAACATCCCCCTTTGATCGGCATATCCAACAGCATCGACGACTCTATAAATTCACTAAAACCATTCGCTTCAGCTGGATTGACTGGAGTCCCACCTATCTTTTTTGCCTGGCACGTCACTATATTCTAGTCCCCCATTACTAACCACTTGTCCTCATTTGGCCTTCTTAGTTCCGGTAGGTCCTCCCAGAAGGCTTGTTTTTCCTCTTTGTACGGAGGGCCATAGTTAATGTTCTGAACCATTCTTCACCCTCATTCAAAGAGACTTTCACATCGATGAAGTTCTTATTATAATTCAGAATTGTCACATTTATTTCGCATGACCACCATAAAGCCAAACCGCTTGCAATACCCTGCGAATCCACATATAATGATCCATCCATCTTCATTTTCATTCGTATCTTCTCCAAGTATCTATTTTTTTGTTTTGTCTCACTGAGAAATATTATACTGGGCTTATGCTTCCAAATCGAATTTTTTAAAACCCTGACAGTCTCTTTGTTTCCCAGTCCCCTCACATTCCACGCAAGTATTGCCATGGAAGCCCGAGGTAGAAACCCGAGAAGATACTAATCAAGAAACGATCAACACAGAATCAGAGAAAAACCACAACAAATGCACAACCATAGACCTAACCACACCAAGTTCAGCACATGAGACCAACTAGCAGGAACCAACTTCTTTTTCTAAGGCATTTCTTACAAGCAACTCCAAAAGAGTGCAACAGTTAACAAGGACCAACAACCAAGAACCAGGGAATGGAAAATAATAAGACAACCACTGTAGCTAAGAATCAGATTAATTCAATCCAGGCCAGCATAGTTCAGAAAGGGAGATGAGTCACCAGGAGATGGGACATTGTACGGGCAAAATGGGTAGAGGAACCAGAAGAGGGAATATCGAGCCAGAGGGAGTTTATATCTGAAATTAAAACAGTGTCGGTTGAAAACCAGTACCGAAGTTCACCAGCGTTAGGGCACCGGCTCGCCACAATATTCCACTCTGCTATGTCGTTCAACTCTTCAAGGGGCAAATTGAGAAAAAACCAGGAGCAGGGCTGAGGAAGACCTTTGTAGTGTTAAAAGTGAACCAATATCAATGATAATACCGACTCCCAGCTCTGGCCAGAGTCTGGACACCCTGCGACGGACGAATCGAGGAGAGTAAACGAAAATTACCTCGACCCCATTCCGGAAGCCACGACCTTAGACTTCAATTCCTTGCCTCGAATCAGCGAAAACCGGAACCGACATCGTCACTAGTGGAGAGACAGTCAACAACCACCGTGGAACGACGAGCAACAACCGACCCTGACAGACGAAACTCAAATTGGGGATGCTAGGGTTCGAGCGTGATTGATGATTTTTCTAGCTCGGTTTGGTGCCTTTGCTTAAACATCGAAAATTCGAAATAATATCTCGGTTGTAGGAGTAGGAGTAGGGATGTAAAAACAGGTCAACAGTTGGGTTTCAGGTCGGGCTCTGTCAGGTCGGGTCAAATCGGTTACAGGTCATTTCGGGTCATTTTTTGTTTTGAATCGATTTGGTTCGGGTTCGGGTTCATTTCGGGTCGGGTTCATTTCAGGTCGGGCCAAAACGGTTAATTGACAGGTTGATTTCAGGTCGGTTTCGTTTCAGGTCAGGTTCATTTCAGGTCGGTTTCGTTTCAGGTCGGGTTCATTTCAGGTCGGTTTCGTTTCAGGTCGGGTTCATTTCAGGTCGGTTTCGTTTCAGGTCGGTTTCGTTTCAGGTCGGGTTCGTTTCAGGTCGGTTTCGTTTCAGGTCGGGTTCATTTCAGGTCGGTTTCGTTTCAGGTCGGTTTTGTTCAGGTCGGGTTCATTTCAGGTCGGTTTCGTTTCAGGTCGGGTTCATTTCAGGTCGGGTTCCTTCGGGTTTATGGTTTATTGTGTTATGTGTATTATATATATTGACGGATTATGGTTTTTATTTTTACGGTTTATGGTTTACACTTTAGGGTTTAGGGTTTAGGGTTAGGGGATTACATATATGTGATATATATATATATTTGGGACTATTGGTTTTATTTTTATGGTTTAGGGATTAGGGTTTATGGTTTAGGGTTTATGGTTTACTGATCTTAAATTAATACAAACATGCCTACATTAATTATATATATATTGATGGATTATGGTTTTTAGGGTTTATGGTTTAGGGTATAAGGTTTACTGATCTTAAATTAATACAAACATGCCTACATTAATTATATATATTGATGGATTATGGTTTTAGAGTTTAGGGTTTATGGTTTAGGGTTTACTGATCTTAAATTAATACAAACATGCCTACATTAATTATATATTTATTGATGGATTATGGTTTTTAGGGTTTAGGGTTTAGGGTTTACTGATCTTAAATTAATACAAACATACCTACATGTATTATATATATATTGATGGATTATGGTTTTTAGGGTTTAGGGTTTAGGGTTTACTGTTCATAAAATGATACGTACATACGTACATGTAATATATATATATTGATGGATTATAGTTTTTGTTTTTAGTGTTTAGTGTTTAGGGTTTAGGGTTTAGGGTTTAGTGTTCATTAAACCATAAACACTAAACCGTAAGCATTAAACCATAAACCATAATTTATGAACCCTATCCACTAAACCCTAAAGCATACTTACATACATTATATTAATATATATATTGATGGATTAGGGTATTTATTTTTAGGGATTAATGTTTAGGGCTTAGGGTTTAGGGTTTAGTGTTCAAAAATTGATACTTACGTAAGTTAGGGTTCATTTATTATCTATATAATGATGTACTAGGGTTTCTATTTTAGGTTTTAGGGTTTAGAGAGTAGTGGTTATTGTTTAGGGTTTAGAGTTTAGTGGTTAGTGCTTTAGGGATTATTATTATTATTATTATTATTATTATTATTATTATTATTATTATTATACACTTAAATACAATTATTATTATTATTATATATTTACTATGCTTATTATTATTATTATTATTATTATTATTATTATTATTATTATTATTATTATTATTATTATTATTATTATTATTATTATTATTATTATTATTATTATTATTATTATTATTATTATTATTATTATATACTTAAATACAATTATTATTATTATATATTTACTATGCTTATTATTATGATTAGTTTTATGATTATTATGATTATTATGATTATTATGATTATTATTATTATGATTATTATTATTATTACTATTATTATTATTATTATTATTATTATTATTATTATTATTATTAAATGTATAGGGTTTAGGATTAGGGACTATGGTTCATTGATTAAATATTAGGGTTTGGTGTTTAAACCCCTAATGTCTAATTATCGACTTTAACCATTAAACCCTAAATCATAAATAATTAACCCTAACCACTAAACTCTCGATCTAGGATTACAGACTATGAGCTATATATTAAATATTAGGGTTTTATGGTTTAGAGAGTAGTGGTTATTGTTTAGGGTTTAGGATTAGGGACTATGGTTCATTGATTAAATATTAGGGTTTGGTGTTTAAACCCCTAATGTCTAATTATCGACCCTAAGCATTAAACCCTAAAGCATTAGTAATTAACCCTAACCAGTAAACCCTCGATCTAGGATTACGGACTATGAGCTATAGATTAAATATTAGGGTTTTATGGTTTAGAGAGTAGTGGTTATTGTTTAGGGTTTATGATTAAGGACTATGGTTCATTGATTAAATATTAGGGTTTGGTGTTTAAACCCCCAATGTCTAATTATCGACCCTAAGCATTAAACCCTAAAGCATAAGTAATTAACCCTAACCACTAAACCCTCGATCTAGGATTACGGACTATGAGCTATAGATTAAATATTAAGGTTTTATGGTTTAGAGGGTAGTGGGTATTGTTTAGGGTTTAGTATTATGGACTATGGTTCATTGATTAAATATTAGGGTTTGGTGTTTAAACTCCTAATGTCTAATTATCGACTCTAACCATTAAACCCTAAAGCATAAGTAATTAACCCTAACCACTAAACCCTCGATCTAGGATTACGGACTATGAGCTATAGATTAAATATTAGGGTTTTATGGTTTAGAGAGTAGTGGTTATTGTTTATGGTTTAGGATTAGGGACTATGAGCTATTGATTAAACATTAGGGTTTAGGGTTTAAACCACAACTTACATGCATTATATATATATATTGGTGGAATAAGGTTTTTATTTTCAGGGATTCATGTTTAGGGCTTAGGGTTTAGGGTTTTTAATATTTTAGGGTTTAAGATTTAGGGTTTAGGATCTATGGTTTATTAAATCATAAACCTTAAATTAATTAAAATAATCCAAAAACCCTAAACCACAACTTACATGCATTATATTTATATATATATATATATAAATATTGGTGGAATAGGGTTTTTATTTTTAAGGATTCATGTTTAGGGCTTAGGGTTTTTAGTATTGTAGGGTTTAAGATTTAGGGTTTAAGATACAAGGTTTATTAAACCCTAAACACTAAATTAATTAAAATAAACCAAAAACCCTAAATTAATTAAATGAAATATTAAACCTAAAAATTAATTAAAATAAACCTAAAACCCTAAACATAAACCCCAAACCTTAATTCAAAGACTAACCATAAACCTAAAAATAATTGCACAAATCTAAACCCTAAAACTAAAATATAAAATTTAATAATATATAAAGAAAAACCCTAAACTATAACCCCAAACCCTAAATTAAATCCATACACTAAAGCTTAAAACTGCATTAATGACGAAATTGAAATGAAAACAAAATTATTAGCTCAGTTTCAAATAAAAAAGGACGAAAATGAAGGAATTGAAACTAAGAGTGCTTGCGGAGCAAGACCCGTGTGACCCGTATAATGACGCGAGGATCTTTTGACCCGGACTCATTCTATAAATAGACCTTCACCCCCCTTTATTTTACACTTTTTTCCCTACCGTTACTCTGCCAAAATATCCTCTCATCTTCTCTCTCCTCTAAAAACACAAAATTCCCAGAATGTTTCATTCTTTTTCGATCAAACTCTTGGTTTTTTACCAAGTTCTTCCCTGTTCTTCCACTTTCCCCTCTCCAGATCCTATACAAACACCTTAGCCTACCAAAAACATGTTTATTCTCGATCAAAACATCTTTTTTTCAAAGTTCTTCCTTGTTCATCCAATTTCCCCTCTCCAGATCTTATACAAACACCTTAGCCCACTCTCCATCTGTTTGTTCTCGATCAAAACCTAATTTTTTCTCAAGAACAACCCTATGTTCTTCCATTTCCATCTTTTCAATCCTTCAAACCCTAATCCCCAATTCAATTTTGTTTTACCCTAAACCATATTCACCGAACCCTAAACCATTATCCTGAAACCTTAAACCCTTACCCCTAATCCTCAAACCTCAAACCTTATACCACAATCTCGAAACCCTAAACTCTTACCCCTGATCCTTAAACCCTAAACCTTATTCCCTAATCATGTAACCCTAAACCCTAATCTGCAAACCCTAAACCTCTTCAGATCCACTCTAACCCTTCTCATTCCACTGTCCAGACTGTTCGTTGTCTTCTTCTCTCTAGGTAAGTACAAAACCCTTTCATATTTCATTTAATTATTTAGTTTTTTAAATTTCATTTTACTAACTCTCTTGTGCTTTGATCTCAGGATCATTTCTGGGTTCTTCAAGAGTCTTCTTCCACATCTGCGTTTGGGTTTAGGGTTTCTTCTCTTCCTCTTTTATTTATTTTTTAAATGTTTCTGTCTTGATTTTTGTTTGCATGTTTCTGTCTTGATTTGTATATATGTTTGCATTTATATGTTTGTATGTTTCTTCTCTTTCTGATTTGTATTTATGTTTGCATGTTTTTTTCTGCTTTGTATATATGTTTGCATGTTACAGTCTTGATTTATGCTTCTGTTTTTCTGGTTTGTTTATATGTTTGCATGTTAGAGTTTTGATATATGTTTGCATGTTAGAGTTTTGATATATGTTTGCATGTTTCTGATTTGTATATATGTTTGCATGTTAGAGTTTTGATATATGTTTGCATGTTTCTGATTTGTATATATGTTTGCATGTTTGAGTCTTGTTATATGTTTGCATGTTTCTGTTTTTTTTTTATTATTTGTATATATGTTTGCATGTCTGTTTTTTATGATTTGTATATATATTTGCCTGTATTGTTTTCTGTTTATAAGTATTCTTTGTGTTGCATGTGGGTTAATCCGAGTATAAAAGGCTGGAAACCCGTCCTGTGATGCTACTGGTGTCAAAGGAGGCTCTTTTTTAAAGAGCCTTGGGGGTTGGTGTAACAACGCCATGTATGAGGATTAACCCGTTGTTTTAATTTCTTTTTAATAGTTGTTTTAATTTTTTTACTAACTGTGTTTCCTCTTGATCTCAGGTTCGTTTCTGGGTTCTGCAATAGATTCTGATTCTTTTGAGATGAACTATCCTGGTGAAACTGGTATGTTTCTTTCTTTTTTTTTATTTTCTTTATTCTTTACTTGTTTTTAGTGTTAAAGTTACTAACTCTGTAATTGTTTTTCTGAAGGGGAAGCTAATGATCAAGTGTCTGTAGTTGCTCCTTCCTCTAAGAGGAGGGTTGCAACTGACATTGGGAGAAGAACTTCTCTTGTGTGGGATCACTATACATTTATTAAGACTGCTGATGGTGTCATTGCGCAATGTAAGTATTGCAAAACTGCTAGCTATAAAGCTGATTCTTATGTTGGTACTTCTACACCTAAAAGACATACTGATAAATGCCAAGCCTATAAAGATTTTCTTGCTAAAAATGTTAGTAGTAGTTCTGGAACTGTTTTTGATCAAAAACAATATTGTGAACTGTTTGCTGAAGCTGTTCTCTGTCATGGTTATGCTTTAAGTATTGTTAAAGCATATTTCTAGGTATACTATTACTAAACATATTTCTAGGTATATTTCTAGGTATACTATTACTAAACATATTGTGAAATGTTAGTAGGGTTCTGCATCAGTATTTGAATCATAATGTTAAGCATATTTCTAGGTATACTATTACTAAACATTGCATGTTAAAGCATGAAAAACATAAAAAAAATTGCTTATTGATTCTATGAGTTCTATTCCTAGTCGTATCTGCTTTACATGTGATGGATGGTCTGCTTGCACTTCACGTTCATATTTTGCTTTGACTGCTAATTATGTTGATAATAACTGGAAACTTCAGTCTAAAATACTTAATTTTAGGCGTTTCCCCCTCCACATGATGGTGAGTTTATATATAAGTTTGTGAAAAAAATGTTATGTGAGTGGGGTCTTGAGAAAAAAGCCTTTACCATTACTGTTGATAATGCTTCTGCCAATGATCGAATGGTGAAGAGGCTTAAGGATGACTTGCATGCTATTTCTCCCCTTCCATGCAATGGTAAGTACTTTCATGTAAGGTGTGCTGCCCATATTTTGAACTTGATTGTTCAAAGAGGTTTGAAGGTAATTGACTCTTCTGTACTTAAATTGCGTGAAATTGTTAAGTTTATTGATTCTTCTGATGCTAGACTTTGTAACTATGACTCTGCTGTTAAAGACTGTGGTTCTGCTTTTTCTGGTAAATTAATCCTAGATGTCCCTAGTAGATGGAATTCTACTTATCTAATGCTTCGTAGGGCCATTGATGCTAAAGTATCCATAAAATTGTTTGTTAATATGGAAAATGATTTAGATGTAATTGGTGATTCTGAGTGGGAAACTTCCCAATTAATCTGTGATTTTCTGGAGCCTTTTTTTAAAATTACTACACTGTTTTCTGGTTCTAAGTATCCAACTTCTAACCTTTATTTGGCTAATGTGGTTGCCATTGAGAAGCTGTTGTATGATGCTCACAATGATCCTTGTGAGGCCATTTTTGCAATGGCAGGACCTATGCTTGAATTGTATGAGAAGTATTGGTCTGAGCACTCGACCATTTTGTCCTTTGCTATTTTGCTTGATCCAATGTATAAATTACAACTCCTGAAGGAGTTGTATTCTGTCCTCTATGTTGAGGATGAGGTTGAGAGAAGGGTAAGTATTGTTTACAATGAATTTGTAAACATGTATATATATTATTCAAAATCTGTCCTTTGCTCTTCTGGATCTTCTGTTCGAAGTAACTCCTCTCAAAGTACAACCGAGTCCTCCACTGGTCGGCCTCGAACATTTAAGAAGTCTAACCTTTTTCAGGTTAGTGTTTATTTTTGTTTTAAATTTCAGTTACCTTTATTTTATAATTTTAGTTACCATTTTCTTACAATTACTGACTTTTGTTTTTTTATTCTAGAACTTCGATGCTAATCTAGCTGCTTCAAGGAGTGGGAAGTCAGATGTTGACTCTTTTATTAATTTGCCCCTTCTCCCTCATGATGATGATTCAGACTTTGATATTTTGGATTACTGGAAAGCTCAATCTGTTTCTTTCCCTGTACTTTCTATCATGGCTAGAGATATCTTAGCCATTCCCATCACTTCAGTTGCTTCTGAATCATCTTTTAGCACTGGTAGTCGGATTTTAAATAAGTTAAGGGCTAAACTCTTGCCTAAAAATGTTGAGATATTTGTGACAACCCGTAATTGGTTGTATGGGTTTGAGCCCGAGGAAGAGGATGAAGAATATCTTTCTGTTATGAAAGATTGTGCAGTTGATGAAGATCCTATTGCAGAGTAAGTTTCTGATTTGTTTAACTTATATTTTTTTATTTGTTTTGAATTCTGGACTGATTTGTTCTTTTTTTGTAGGGACCACTGAAAACAAGGAAGCATAAGATCTGGTTAGGTATGTTTCTGATTTGTTGAAAGTTGTAGATGTTTTGGCAAGTTGTTCTTATTCACTGTCTTTTTTTAGTTTTATATTTCTCATTGCTTCTGTTTTATGTTTGGTTATATCTGCATGTATATATGTATGTTTCTGTTTAGTTGTTCACTATGTAATGTGTATGTATGCTTCTGTTTTATGTTTGGTTATATATGCATGTATGTATGTATGTATGTATGTATGTATGTTTCTGTTTAGTTGTTCACTATGTAATGTGTATGTATGCTTCTGTTTTATGTTTGGTTATATATGCATGTATGTATGTATGTATGTATGTTTCTGTTTAGTTGTTCACTATGTAATGTGTATGTATGCTTCTGTTTTATGTTTGGTTATATATGCATGTATGTATGTATGTATGTTTCTGTTTAGTTGTTCACTATGTAATGTGTATGTATGCTTCTGTTTTATGTTTGGTTATATATGAATGTATGTATGTATATTTCTGTTTAGTTGTTCACTATATAATGTGTATGTATGCTTCTATTTTATGTTTTGTTATATATGAATGTATGTATGTATGTGGCTGATTATTTGATCAGTATGTAGTGTGTAAGTATGTATGTATGTTTGGTTATATATGCTTCTGTTTGCATTATTGCAGTCTGTTAATGTTCCTAATGATTTTAATTGCTTGTTGCAGTCTGTTGCTGGTTGTTGGTTGTCCTAGTTTTAATTATGTTGGTGTCTTAGCTTTTAAAGTTAAGTTGCTCATAATTTAAACTTGGTTGCCCTTCAAAGCTCGATGATGATAATTCTGGTAGCAAAGTTTGTAAAACTTTGTTATAAGATCTGAGAGCTTAAAGTTTTTGTTTCTGCAAGTTAAAGTTTCAGTTTGTAAAGATTATTTAGTTTGTATGTTTGTAAGTTTAAACTTTTGTATTATTCAATAAAGTTTTGTAAGTTTAACCACTTAAATTATTGAATATAAGTTTGCATTATTCTATTCAAAGTTATTCTTCTTAAGTTTTACCTTATTCTATTTTTTACTTATAAAAAAATTGGAAGTATCCCTGATTCCTTCCAAAGTTTCCAAAGTTAATGTTTTAATATATTCACTATATAATTTAATGTTTTATATATCCACTGTTAAATTTAATGTTTTAAACAACTTAACTTAATTAAGTCATTTAAGTTAATCAGTTTTTTATTAAGTCATTTAAGTATGTAATGTTAATAAAAAAATTTAGTTATCTTATATTAATTAAGTATACAGATTTAGTTTAATAACTTTTAACTAAATTTAGTTAAGTATAAAAATTTAATTTTATAATGGTTATTCATTCAACTTAAGTAAATTAAGTAGTTTATCAGAATTCAGAAAGACGATTTGATTTAATAATGTTTAATTATTTAACTTAAAATGAATGCAAGTTAATTAAACTTATTTTTAATCTTAAGTTAAGTTAATTTAATAACTAATTTAACTTCAATTAAAATGAATGCAAGTTAATTATTTAGCATTAATTTATTCCTATAATAAAAAATTTAAGTCATCTTATTTTAATTAAGAATATAGATTTAATTTAATAATTTTTATTCATAACTTAATTTTATTAAGTATAAAATTTTAATTTAATAATGGTTATTCATTCCACTTAAGTTAATTAAGTATAATAGTTTATCTTTGAAGTTATTTTAAAATAATAGTCAAGTTAATTAGAAATACAATTTATTAATATTTAGAATTATTATTAATTCAATTTATCTTTTAATTGAAGTTAAGTTAGTTAATTTATTAATACTTGAAATTATTTTTAATTTTAAAAATTTTCAATACTTGACATTATTTTATATTCATTAAATATAACTTCTTTAAATGTCAGATAATTATCATTATCAGCAAATCAAATAATAGTATTAGTTTAGGTTAATATCAGTTCAGGTCAAGAACAGTTCAGGTCAATATCAGTTCAGGTCAAGAACAGTTCAGGTCAATAACAGGTCGGGTTCAAAATAGGTCGGGTTCAAAACAGGTCGGGTTCAAAAAAGGTCGGGTCCAAACAGGTCGGGTTAAATCGGTTATCTGGCAGGTTAGTCTCGGGTTCGGGTTCGTTTCAGTCGGGTGCAGGCCGGGTTCGGTTTCTACAGTTACAGGTCAAATTCGGGTTCGGGTTCGTTTCGGTGGGGTGCAGGTCGGGTTCGGTCTTTGAATTCTCGGGTTAAACCAGGTTCTGACTCGATCGGGTTTCAGGCAGGTTACCAGGTTGGGTCAGTTTTTCACACCCCTAAGTAGGAGTGAGAAAACAACGTCTTCTTTTAATGTTGTAAGAAAATCTTAAACTTATGGGGAAAAAAATTAAATCTCTGAATTTCTATATTCAATTACATTTTTAAATTAAAAAAATTAAATTAATTAAATTATTTGATCAATTTTGACTATAAAATCTAAATTTTAGTTTAATGATTAAAATTAGTCAAAAGAGTTGATTTATTTTTTTTTAGTTTAAAAGTTTAATTGATCAAAAAATTTTAATTAACGACTGCAAAAAAATTCAAGTTCTAATTGATTTTTTTAAGAAGTTAAAGTGCTACAGCCTTAAATATTTGGGTAAACTAACCCAATGACCACCATACTATGGTAAATGTATTAAAATGACCACATTAAAAAAATCGACTCAATTGACTATCCAAACTATTGAAATTGGATCAATTAAAGCACCGGCCGTTAATGGGCTAACGGAAGGTGACGTGGCAGTTAAAAAAATAAAGGTATAATTACACAGTTGGTCCTCGTTATTTATACACTCTATTAATTTGATCTTAATTTTAATTTAATAAAATAAATTAATTAATCAAATTAAATAAAAATAATTAAAATCCTCCAATAAGGTGGTGACACGTGTCACCAAATAATTAATTTATTTTATTAAATTAAAATTAGGATCAAATTAATAGAGTGTATAAGTAGCGATGACCAACTGTGTAATTATACTTTTATTTTTTTTTAACTGCCACGTCACCTTCCCTTAGCCCATTAACTGCCGGAGCTTTAATTGATCTAATTTCAATAGTTTAGGTGATCAATTGATTCGATTTTTTTTAATGTGGTCATTTTAATACATTTACCATAGTACAGTACGGTGGTCATTGGGTTAGTTTACCCTAAATATTTGTACATGTTCATGAAAACAAGAGCTGAAGAAGAAGACGCTGCCCGTTGCTTCAAGCTTTCAACTGTAATTTGTCATGAATTCTTCTTCTTTAGTTTTCTCCTTGAAACTGAAACTCCCCCATCACTCTTTGTCATGAATGCAAGAGCAAATGTAATTGTCAATCCTGGTCTTAATGAATTTGGCAGAATATGTTAACCGAGATATATTTTTTGGATGCTTGATGTTATATGCATAATTCTTTTCACATTCCAGCAAAAAGCATTGGAGGCTGCAATGAAGTGAAATATTATCTTCATTGTTTTTATGTTAATTATGCAGAAGCTTGGTAGCAATGCAGAGCATGCTTTTGATCCAGCGTATTCAAAAGCATTGGGAGTAGATGTCGAAAATTTGATCGTGTGGCAGCCAGATAATGGGGAAATGCTTTAGAAAGTAATATTTCCAGTCCCTTTTTATGTAGTTGTGAAGGTGGTCATGGTTGAGGAAGTCCGTAACTGATGCAGCACAGATGTTGCTTTTGAAGATTTTTCTATGCTTATAAGCTTGACATATAAGACTAACGAAGCTGTATGTTTCAGTTGTGGATCGTATGTGCAGATAGGGTGCCGTAGATTTAATTTGCATTGATTCAGTGTCAGCTCTCACTCCAAATCATTCTGCATATCAATATCCGAAAACCAACTTCTTGTTGAAGGTATTTTGATCAGAACATAATTACATCTTAGAGACATAATACAAGTAGTGTTACAAATAGAGTGTGATATCTATTGTGCCAAAGCACTTGTGTTGTAAACCAGAAGAGCTCCTCCGGCCAGAATTCCGGCTAGGGTAACTGCCCATATCGCCAACCCGGTTTTCCCTGCAACAATGTTTTATATATCTTTATCACTTCTGATCATTAAGTTCGGTGATTGATTATCTCGTAAGTCCAAACTAAAAAATAATCGTACCGCCGGTGTAAACATCCCCGGTGGGAGACCAGTCGTTGGGGTCGTAGATAGGGCTGCAGTCCGATCATCAGACAAAAAAGATAAATATACATACAAACACACACACATATTACATATATATTGTTGTAACTTGTAACATGAAAGTAACAAATTATTATGTGTATCATACCTGTACCCATCGACATTCGCACCATATTTGTTAACAAACTGGTAAACACCCTTTCCCTGCATGAAAATTCTCATGTTAAAAGAGGATCCGATATCCGAATCGAACCGGAGCCGAACTCGGGGTAGAAGATCAGAGCAAAGTAGGCAATACCAACCTTAGCTCTTCTTCCGGATGCATCAACACCATCCTTCAATTTCAAGTCACCATTAATTCCTGCAAAATTTGAGATTCGATTATTAACTGTCTGAAAAGACGACACTTTCAAAACTTTCCCAGAAACTGAAAAATCCTTGTATCCAAACAACTTTTGACATTCGAAAACCACAGATATTATATAGAGGGATAGATTTGAAAGTAATTTACCGTAAGGCTTGCCGGTGTTGATCTTCTTGGCGCCTTTACTGGCTTCAACCTTGAACGAAGAAGGAAGCCTAGCAAGTGAAGGTACAAACCCTGGGGTTTTCTCGACACTGCTGAAACTAGGTTTCAGGCTCACCGATGATGTCATGCCCATAACCGAGGCAGCCATTGTTGTCTCTCTCTTTTTCAAATGCTTAATTCTTTCAGCTACGTAAAACAAATGGTATCAGCCTTTTATAACATGTAAAACGTAACTAATTTACAAATATTTTCAAAAAAAATTATAAATTTGTTCTTAAAATTTTATAGGTACACCCACTTAATATAAAATTATATGTTCGTTTTTAAATTTAATCAGATATAGATGGAGAGTGATTGTCATGTTAACATGTGGCACGTATCCATCTATAATGCACCCTTTGATTAAACTAATCCTTTACTCTTGAATCTTCCATTGTTTCTTTTAACAAAATCAACGAAGTTTCTGGTCCCATAGCTGAAGAAGTGAACCCTCATGATTTATCCAGAATCAACATGAGGGTTTATTAAGGTATTTTCTAGAATCTATACTGTTTGTCCCTCTATGGAGTTTTATATCTAATTTAATATATATTTAAGTTAAAGCCCTTAAACTTTAAAAAAATTAATTAAATCTCTAAGAAAATTTCATCCAATTAAGTCTTCAAACTAAAAAATTGAATCGTTTGAACCATTTGAGTGATTTTGACCATCAATTTTTGACGGTTTTTTTCCTGAGATATTACTGTCACATAACAAACTATAGTTCTGCCATGTGACATTTACATATTTTTTTAGAGATTTGTTTTTATAATTTTTATAAGTTTTTCTAATTTTTAGAACTTTTAAAGAATTTTTTAAATAAAATAAAAAAAATCCGTAAATGTCAAGTGACAACATTGTAACATGACACGTTGCACCAACTGATAAAAAAATTGTTAGATTTAACCGTCAACGTTGGTCAAAGGGGTGAAGTGATAAATTTTTAGAGTTTAAAGGCTTAATTGTGTGCAAAAAAAAATTCAAGGGCTTAATTGATTATTTTTCAAAAATTCAAAAGCTTATTGTACCGTTATACCTTTTATATAATATTATCTTCTTATCATTGTTTGTCACGTGATTAAATCCTTTTTTAGAATATGTTTATTTTTTATATATGTAAGGATGACGATATCTCAGCTTTGGATTTTTAATGGAGTTAAGGCCTACGAGACATATTGTAACACAGAATTATAGTACATGTACTAAATTATAAGCTTTTAGCGTATATATGTCATATTGCACGATATACTAAATTTTAAGGACTAAACGTGATATTTGCCCTTTACTTCGTATAGGCAACGGCACGCATGGCTTAATTAGGTGGAATAAAGTTTTAATTTGTAAAGGCAACGTGTGTGAATAGTGCTGTTGAAAATTAGTAAAGGTGGGAGTTTTATAATGGCAACTATGGGACCAAATCGTCTAATTTATATTAATAAAAAATAATTTGACTTAACATAAATTACTTTATTTGGTAACTTTTTTATGAATTAAGAATTGACTTTGTGATCATGTTTAGTATACAATTAATTTAGTTGGATTACACGTTAGATTTTTTTTTAAAAAATAAAATAAAATTAGATGTTCGACTTATGAGTTGTGAATAGAATAAGCTAAATAGGGAGTATCGTCCCCTACAATATGCTTTAGTAATATTATATCCGGATTAATCAATTAATGAGTCAGATAGCAGTGGTTATAAAAAAATATGTTTCAAAATATTTCGGCTTAACTACAAAATAAGTGCCCAAACTATATCTCTTTTTTGCAATAGGTTCCTAAAGTATATTTTGGCTGAAATATATGTCTAACCTTTCATTTTAGTCTGTTTTTAAAGCCAACATGTCAGGGAAAAAACAATCACCCATTTATAGCTTGATATGTGGTTTTTTATTTTTATTCTAGAAAAGAAACAGAGAAATAAATAAAAAAATATTTCCAAATTTTTAAAAAACACAAAATAGTCCTAAATCTCTAACCCTAAAATTCACATCATTACTACCGACGGCAACCTCGTCGAACCCTACCATCGTCGGCAGCGAAAGCCATCATCTATTTCCCCCAATCACTAATCTCTGATAACTGTCGATAGGCGTATCAACCGGACATTAAACGACGAATGTGAAAGGCTCCCACCGTTCGACGATCGATTGGCAAGCTTCACGCGCGGTTACCGGTGATGGATGATTGAGAAAAATGGGTAAGGTCCAATGAGGCTAACAACGGCGACAATGGCGTGAATTTTGGGTGTTAGGATTTAGGACTATTTTGTGATTTTTGGAAAATTTAAAATTTAAAAATATATATATTTTAATTTTTTTAGTTTATTTAAAAAATTGAAAAAAAA
Organism: Hibiscus tridactylites; assembly: GCA_958450335.1. Lineage (NCBI taxonomy): Eukaryota > Viridiplantae > Streptophyta > Magnoliopsida > Malvales > Malvaceae > Hibiscus > Hibiscus tridactylites. The sequence goes on from OY288265.1 coordinate 98,501,544, forward strand.
CACGTGTCAATTTTTGAGTGGGTGATGAATTATTTTAACGATTTTACCTTAAAACAACACAAAATATAACTTTAAGCACATATTTCAGCCAGAAAATACTTTAAGCACCTATTGCAAAATAGAGGAATAGTTTGAACACCTATTTTATAATTAAGCCAAATATATTAAAAGAAAATGATAGATCAACTTTTTAGTCCTAAATTTTATAATCTTTTTCAACTTAATCTGATGACTGAAATTGGATCATGTGCCACGATCTTAAAATACCATACCAATAAAATAATTAAAAACAAAAAATAGACATAATAATTAAAATTAAAAGGTCAAATCCACAAATTAAAAGTCACGTTATCCCTTAAACTATTTAATAAAAATACGAAAACATCCCTAATAAATAATAATATCTAAACTCAAATGGAATAAAGTTCTTTAAGAAATTAATATTAAAAAAAACATACCGGTTTCGTACATGTGAAGTATGAAAAACTCAACACTTGGAGTATTTAGAAATTAAAAATGTTTTATACATATTTAAAAAAGAAACTACACGCTCTTAAAACTTCGTCATAAATCATACACGATAATCTATACATATATTTGATATAGTAAAATTTTACAACGGACGACGAATATTGTTAAATACCATTAACGATAAATACCGTTGAACACCATTAATTTTTTTTTTAAAAAAATAAAAATTATGAGGACTATAATTGTAATTAAATTATATTTTATTAAAAAATAAAAATTAAATTTAATAAAATTATTATATTTCTTTATTGTATTAAAAATTGATAGTTTTGAATCAAATATACCCAAATTCCATAAACCCTAAAATCTCAATTCTCGCACTACCTTACTGAGAAGTTTGATTCATCAACACACTCTTTGAAGAGAGCTGCGTAAAAAAAGTCTTGCAGTTTGAGAATTAAACATCTTTTATCAACTTATATCGATAAGTGGGAACGAAAGTATCAAATTTTGAAATTTCTGCTCTGTTTTGCTTTCTTTTCTCTTTGTATTTCAAATTCTAAATTTTTATGTCTACATCTTCGAATCTCGTAGCTTAATGATGTTTTGGGAGGAATTTGGCGGATTAATTTCATGAGACCCAAAAATTAATAACCCCTCGTAGGGTCAAAAGAAATTCTTTTTCTTTTTGGGTTATTTTGTTGTTCTTTGCTAAGAAGTCTTGCTTTTGGTTCTCAACCTGGGAGTTTTAATACAAAGTGGGGGTTTACTCGGTTGCTTTTGGTTTTGGCTTTATCAGCAAGGTAGTGATGAGAATTGAGATTTTAGGGTTTATAAAATTTGAGTATATTTGATTTAAAACTATCAACTTTTAATATAATAAAAAATATAAAAATTTTATTAAATTTAATTTTTATTTTTTAAAAATAAATTTTAATTACAATTATAGTCCTCATGATTTTTAATTTTTTTTAAATTAATGATATTCAACTGTGTTCAACGTTAGTAGTGTTCAACAATATTTATCGCACGTGGTAGACTCATCCTTCGATATATTGATATCTGATATAGTATAAGGTTATGTATTATTTCTGAACCACGGGATCATTTGTTATAATAAGTATAATTTTTTAGTTTTTAAAAATAATGTATTAATTTCTTGATAACATGTTAAATAAAACTATACAATGAATAAAATAACAAATGCACATTAATATATATATATATACTTAAATTAAATAATAATGATTAATGACTAAAAATATATCTGATGAAATGTGCAGTGTACTCGCTTATAATATCAAGGACAGAGTTAGGATTGAATTAAGAGAGGCAAGTTAATTAATTTTTAAATAGGGTTAACTATTGGGATAATCACTTATGTTTCCCCCAGTACAGAGTTGGTCACCGATTCTGAAAAACGACCAGTTAGGTTACTTAAGTTTTTGGGACACAAACTTTTGGTCACTCGACCTTTTTTTGCCGTTAAATTCAAACGGAAAGCTGATCTGGCACAACAAAAAAGGACAAATTACCTCAATAGTCCTTAAACTATTACTTCACTTCTATTTTGACCATCGAAATAAAAATAATTTGTATAATTACACATTTAGCCCTATATATTTACAATTTTTATAGATATGTCTTCCCATTGCAATCCATTCCATATCTAAAACGAACGGGCACCGACGAAGCTCAAATGGTGTCGAATTGATGATCGTCGACCAGGGGTAAGTTTGCCTCGACATAGGGAGTTCGGATCTGGCGGCCATGTGTAACCCGGACGACGAAGCTGATCGAGATCGACGAAAAATAGTAAAAAACGCTTAGATTTCAGTCAAACCTTCTAGGCATTTCCACAGTGAACGCCGATGATAGATGTGACAGTCATGTTGCAACAGTGACGGAGATCGGGCCGATAATGGTGGCAAGGAGTTAAAGAGTTTAGAACTCTCTGGAACTCACTCACTCACTCTCGACCTTCTAGATGACAATAATAGGGTCTTTAATGCATTGGGAGATGTCAGGCTAGATTAAAAATTGGTTAAATTGATGAGTATAAGGTTTAGGGTTTTGTAAAATTTCTAGATTTTCTGAAAGATTAAAATTTTTAAGTTTTTTCATTAAATTGATTTTTAGCAACATTTGATTGAGTTGAGTAAAAAATTAAGTTTATATATTTGACGAGTTTTATTTTATTTTATAATTTAACTTTTATTTATAAAAATTTTGGAGCCGGTGAAATTGTTTGAATTTATTTTAAATTTTGATTGTAGATATTTATAATATTATGGTACTAATTGATTGCAAAGATTTAGGGGTGAAAATGAATTTTTAAAAATTCAATGGTGAAATTAGAAATAAACCTTTCAGTAGTGACCGTAATATTTATTTTTTAAAATCGGGGTCCAGAAATGTACATGAGATAAACGTAAGTGACCATTGTAGTAATTTACCCTTATTTTTTCGCTTCCAGTTCAGCAAGTCTTCAACTTTTAACGACAACAAACGGCCGAGTGACCAAAAGTTTACGCCCCGAAAATATAAGTGACCTTACTGGTCATTTTTCAAAATCGGTGACCAACTTTGTACTAGGGGAAACATAAGTGACTATTCCAGTAGTTAAGCCTTTTAAATAAATAGGGTTTTAAAAATAATTAAATCATAAAAAATAAGGAAATTACAGTTTAATTTCACCAATTTTAAAATGTAAGGGTACTAGAAAGGGATAAAAACCATCTACCTTTTTTATGTGTCTCTATTTATTCCCCAACACTAAAAGACACTAAAAAATTAAAAATTTCAAACCTAACCTTAAATTTTAAATTGTAAACCATAAACCTAATTTGAATGTTGGTGCATAAGTAAGGGCGCCGAAAAAAGGCAGAGTATTTTCATCCCTTAAAAAGTAATTAAACTAGAAAAATAAGTGTAAATACTTAATTTAATTAATTTTAACTTAAAAAGTCTTAAAAAATAAAAATAAAACCATTTTTTTTGGAGAAATAAAACTTTAATTGCAAAGGGTTTAAAACTAATAATGGTTTAAAAATAACTAATCTATTCACTTTTGTAAAATAAAAAACCATTTTTAGGAGATATAAAAACTTAATTGCAAAAAAGTTTTAAAACTAACAATGATTTAAAAATAATTGATCTATTCAATTTTGTAAAATAAAAAACATTCATCATCTTTTAGTGTGCGGATATCATGTAATTTTTTTCTATTTAATTTTGTGATTTCTATATATCTATAATAACTATTTAGAATTGAAACACTCAAAATAAAGGGTAGGTTTGGAGTGCGTCATTGTGAAACTAAAATTATTTTTTATATAACACTTAAATTTATGAACTAAATCGTAAAATAATAAATTTTTAAATATTTTTTAAAGTTTTATTTTTTTGACAAGCCTTTTAAACTAAACAATATTTCAAGACAAAACACTTTTAAAGGTTAAAAATTCACTAAATCTTTTTATGTGTTTTCAAGCCTATTTTCAACAAAAAGCCCAGGCATATCGATACTCTTAAGCGTATCGATATCATTTTTCAGCACATAAATTTTAATAAATCATAGTGTGTTGATATGGTATTACCTCGTATCGATACATATTTATCTGGGCAAGACTTTAAGCTATAGTGTATCGATACACATTGTAACCGTATCAATACGATTTGCCTATCTTTGCAAAAATTTTGCATTTAATTTTCGACCGTTGGCTTGTCAATTAGTTGGTATCCCAAAATTTAAATGACCGTTAAACCATACTGATATGTTAGGTGAGCGTACCGATACGTTTTTATAAAAACCAAAGTTGAGATTTCAGTGAGCAAAATCCGTATCGATACGCCCCTTAAAACCGTACCGATACGCCCTCTAAGCGTATCGATACGTGTAGTTTTTCAATCACAACGACTCTTTCTTGTTTGAGACAAATACTGATACGCCCCCGAGCCGTACCGATACGGTAGGTAGCTGAGCAGCATTTATTGCGGGAAATTACAGCCTAACGACTCTATTGATGATCTCAACTACCCAAACGGCTAGAATTCAATACAAGGGTATAAAAACAAGTCTCAAATGCACTAGCAACAACTATTGAACCTACAAGCAACATAAAAGTACTCAAATTTAAACTTGTACCTTTAGAGTCAAATCCTTGTACCAAACTCGTGAGTTCTTCAATGTAATCTTTTATTGTGAGTTTGAGGAGTGTGAAATTGTAATTGGGTAAATAATTATCCTTTGAGAGAAATTTGTAGAGTTTACCAAATACTCTTCTTTGTAAAAATGAGTGGATTAAGCTTTGAGTAGAAAGCTTAATCAAATTGTAAGGTTTTCTCCTAAGTGAATTGGTTGAAAATTCTTAGTGGGAGCTAAGGTAGTGGATGTAGAGTTCATCGGAGAACTTGAACCACCTTAATTGCTTTGTGTCACATTTTTTATTCTTCCAAATTTTTTATCACCAATTCACCCCCTCTTGGCCATTTGCAATTGTGTGATCAACTCAACATGCATGTCTAAGGTGTGGGTAAAAGACGGGAAATTTTGAAATTTGTCTACGAATTGAAATGTTAGACTTCTTTTTTGTGTGAAAAAAGATGTCAGTGTAACACCACGTGCCTCATTAAAACCCCCCTACACCTAAATGGGGGAAAAGAGTACACATGGTGTTACCGAAAGGGTAATACAATCAAGCAAAAACACTATTCATCGCCCGAAATCGTCAGTAATCAACTGAGCAACTTCTAGTGGAGAAGTATCAAACACCAAACACCCTCCCTGTCTATTCTATGCCAGCCCTGCTAATTTATCCGCAACCATGTTCGCTTCTCGGTAAATGAACCGTACCGACAAATCCCACTGTTGGAGAACAAGTTTCCGCAGACGGTGGACCAAGGCATTCTCTGACAGAATACTAGACTCCATATTTAGGATTGCCGCCACTATTTTGTTATCCGTTTCCAAATCCACCGATCGAAAGCCACGCTCCCACACAAGAATAAGCGCATCATACGTCGCCCATAGTTCTGTCATAAACGCAGTACAAGCCCCAATATTCCTCGCAAATCCAAACACCCAAACACCAGCATCGTCACGGATGACACCACCTATCGATGCCTGCTTCACCGCACCCCTCACCGCACCACCGATATTCACCTTAACGCGACCCGGACTTGGTGGCTGCCACTTCACGCCCTATCTGCTACTTGGACCAGCATGCCCACAATTTTGAGCTGCATCATTATGTAAAAACGATGCACAATCATGGTACAACCTCGAAGCTTCCAACAACACAAAAGACGACCCCCCAGGACGGCTGTTGAAGATTCGGTTGCAGCGATCCTTCCACAACAACCAGCATATAATGGCGAACAAAGAATTCCAGCAACTTGTACCTTGTTGCATAGGAGCAGTGGCGGACAGATTCTCTTGCACCCAACCCTCAAAGCTCATCGCAAAGAACCGTCTCGCAGCGTTAGCCTGCAACACACGGTTCCAAACATCTCGTGCTGCTGGGCACTCACGCAGCACGTGCAACATGTCTTCCACCATCGTGTCGCACCCATGACAGCTGCTGTCCGCGGTAATATGGCGACGAAACCTCTCGGCATTTGTCATCAACTTCTCGTGCATAACCACCCACCAAAACACATGCACTCGCTGTGGGACCTTCAGCGCCCAAATCCTCCGTCAAACACCATCAGCAGGACTGCCATTCCCCTCGCTCAGCTTCGCATATGCCGACGACGTCGTGAAATTCTTCATATCAGTCCAGCGCTAAGTTGGACGGTCCGCACCCAGCGCAGCGTGAGGGGGCAGTACTGCTGCAACCCGATCCAACATTTCCGAAGGCAAGACAGTCCTCAACCTTTCCCAATCCCATTGACCCGCCACATTTGTCATAGACGCCACTTTGACACCATCCGGCGCACTCCCATTTAAGCAAAAAGGCGCAAGGATCCCCACCTCATCTAACCAACAATCCCACCAAAAATCCGTCGACCACCCATCTCGAATGTGCCAACCAATACCCTTCCGAACCTCCTCCCACACTTGACTAATCCCAAGCCACTACCGAGAGCTGCCAACACGATGTATAGAAGACGGCAAAGTCCCCTCCCACTTGTATTTGTGTCGAAGCACCTTCACCCATAATTTATCTGTGTCCGTGATTAGACGATAGCCCACTTTCATGATAAGCACTTCATTGTGTCGATGTAAATGGTGTAAACCAAGTCCCTCATCCTTAACGTTTGAAGCCAAAACCTCCCAACGCACAAGGTGCACACCTCTCTGACCATCCGTCCCTCCCCAAATAAATCGTCGAATCATTCTCTCAATCTTATCACAGACCCTTTTTGGCAGCCATGCAGTTTGCATGACATAGTTTGGGATCGCTTGAATAACGGCCTTAGCAAGAGTTATACGACCCGCAAGTGCTAACGTTCGGGCAGCCCATCCGAATAGTCTTCTCTCAATTTTATCAAAGAGGAACTGATAAGTAGCTGTTGTAACACGCTTGTGAAGCAACGGTACTCCCAAATACATACCTAAATCTTCGACCAACTCAAAACCACCACAATTCGCCAAAGCGACACGCTCCTCCATACCACAATTTTTGGAGAAATAGATAGTAGTTTTCGAAATACTCACCTTATGCCCCGAACATTCACAGAAAAGATCCAGGATAGCTTTAATATGAATCATTTGCTCCATCGATGCTTCAGCAAAAAGCACCAAATCATCTGCAAAGAACAAGTGCGAGATGTTCAGACCATTCCTAGAAAGCCGAATACTCTTCCACTCACCCCGATCAACACTCTTATTAATAGCATGAGAAAGCCTCTCCATACACAAAACAAAAATGTATTGTGACAGTGGATCCCCCTAACGAAGCCCACAAGATGGTTTAAAGCTTTCAGAAAGACTCCCATTCACATCAATTCTTGTTGATACAGTGCTAACACACCACATAACCCATTGGCGAAATTTTTCCGGCAACCCAAGATCCCTCATTGTCGCTTCAATAAACGACCATTCCAAACGATCATATGCTTTCTCAAGGTCCACCTTAATTGCCATCCAACCCTTCAAACCCGTTTTCTTAGCCATCGAATGAATAATCTCATGTGCTAGGATTATATTATCAGTAATCTGTCGCCTAGGGACAAAGCTAACCTGGTTCTGTCCAATCCAATCAGATAAGAACGGTTTCAAACAATTAACCAAATTTTTTGAAATAATTTTATACAGAACATTACAAAGGCTAATAGGGCAGAATCGACTTATCTGTTCAGGATTCGTGACCTTCGGAATAAGAACCATAATAGTCTGATTAACCACCTCCGAAGTACCTCCAGACTCAAAGAAACCCCTAACATATCGAATAACAGACTCGCCAACTATGCTCTAGTTTCTTTGATAAAACATAGCATGGAAACCATCTGCTCCCGGGGCTTTCAACGGCTCCATACTAAACACAACCTCCATAATTTCCTCCTCAGTCACATCCCGATCCATCCAATCCAAGCCAAGACCCGTAACACTCGGAAAACCATCACAAAAATCCGCATGGGGCACAGTACATGTAGCGGACGAGAATAGGCTGGAAAAGAATTCCACCGCATGTTTCTGAATTCCTTCTTGATCATCACACCAAGACCCATCAGCAAGTCGCAGCATTTTAATAGCATTTTTCCTGCGACGGCTCATAGTAGAGGCATGGAAAAATTTTGTATTGCGATCACCCAACTGAATCCATTTGCTTCGAGACTTTTGAAACCATAAACTCTCCTCTTGCCGCAGGACATCACCCAACTCACCCTTCAAGGACTTTTCCAACTCAATGAGGAACGGCGTCTGATATCGTTCAATAGCCAGCTCCACTCCCCTAATCCTAGCAAGAAACTGATTCTTCTTACGACCGATATGGCCAAAAACATCCCGGTTCCATTTCTTACTCTGTATCTGCAAGTTATCAAGATTAACGGAAGCATCTACCTCAGTCTTCCAATTATCCAAAAGCAATTTTTCAAACCCCGGGTGATCATTCCAAGCAGCTAGAAAGCGAAATGGTCGGGGTCCCAAATTTTTATTGGCACATTCCGTAGACAGAAGGAGCGGCCTATGATCAGACCCTAGGCGCTGTAAATGGAAGACTTCAGAAGTGGGAAAAAATTCATACCATTTGCTATTGTAGAGACACCGGTCAAGCCGTTGATAAAGATCACCACGCTGCCAGGTGAACCGCGGACCACTATAACCCATGTCAATCAGACCCGAGTGAAATAAAAAATCACCAAAGAAACGACAAACACCAGTCCTTCTCTGAGACCCCCTGTCTCTCATCCGATGAACAAATAGCATTGAAGTCTCCCCCTAACACCCATGGCCTATCAGCACCTGGTTCCAACGCCCGGAGCTCGTCCCAAACATCGCGACGGATACTTTGATTCAGGCTAGCATAAACCATAGTTAAATAAAACACAATACCTGATTGTCGTTCAACACACACATCATGCACTAACTGATTAGAGATAACCAAGATATCATTATATATCGAATCCTTCCATAACACTCAAATACCACCTGATAGCCCATTCGCTTCAACGCGAAAGGAAAAATCAAACCCCGAACGCCGAATAAAATTATCCGCAGCATGCCCACTGATTCTAGGCTCCAACACCGCAAAAACATCAGACTTATGAGAAGAATTTACCAAACTAAAATACCGATTAAAATCAAGGTCTAAAGCACCTTGAGCATTCTAGAAGATTAACTTAACCATAAATAAAAGGAGAAAAAAACAACCCCAACGATCAATCAATTAGCCGCATCCGGCAACTTACCCTCAAACGTGGCGTTCGGGATCCATTGTACTGAAGCATCACCCTTTGCACCACTTGCCATCTCCGTTCCACCCCCCGGACCAGCCTTGCTCGGTCGGATCCAACGTTAGAGAGTTCGCAAAAGATTTCGCCCAATCCTGGACCGCCACTTGATGCCTATTACCACCGTCAAATTTCTTAGCCTTCGACCCCTTGAGGGCCACACTCTTCGGTGCCAATCGATTACGGCTTAGGTTCTTCGTGGAGCCCCCACGTCCAGGCCCCATATTATGCCTTCCATTTGCATCCTGCAATGGCGTTTTTTGCACCTCTACATGCTACTTTTTTTACCCCTCATTGACCACACGCACCACAACATGATTCGATGAATTTAAAGAAGTTGGTTCCACAGTCGCTTCAGCTCTGGGCGCGACCACAGCCTCCTTCAATTTCTGCTGTCTAGCACCTCCGCCACTAATACCATTCGCCGGCACACTGCCCTTCAACACATTACGTTGTGAACTTGTCCCCTTCGGCACACTACTTTGTGCATCTATCCTCTTCGATACATTGTTTCTTGAACATGTCCCCATCGTATCCGTTCCAGCACTATTATCCGTCCTTGTCCCTTTCGAGCTCGTATTTGCTTGGGTCGGCAATTGCTCCACCTCGACATCTACACGCTGACTCAAACGGCCAGCATCCAACTCTGCTGCGCCCCCATTGGCAGCATTCCCAGGTACACTCGCTGCTCCCTCATTCCCCTGCGACTCATCAGCAATTACCAGCGGGGTAAATCTTGAACCAAGTTGCTTCGGTTCCATTGTGCCATGCATATTTCCCTTTTGACCCATCGCACCACGACGCCGCCTATTGGATGCTTGCATCCATGGGCCAAACATGCTATTCGTATCTGTGTTATCTTGTACCACCTCCTTGGCTTTCATCGTATCCGTAGCCTTGACGCCACAAAATTCTTTAGCATGACCATACTTCCCACACGAAAAGCAAATAAGAGGCAAACCTTCATATTCAATAACTTGCCTCCTTCCATCGATAACAATTGCCGGAGTCAGAGGCTTCTCTAAATCCACCACCACAGCCAAGCTCGCAAACTTACCACGAGAACCCTCTGTTGTATTAAAATCAATGTGAACCACCTCGCCAAGAGTCCCAGCAATGGCGACAAACAAACTTCTAGAATAGTATCGATAGGGCAATCCCGGCAACCTTACCCAAACCAAAATCTTCCCCGGATGATCCTCTGAAGTAGAGAAATTCCTTGACCACGGCTGAACAGTAAGATAGCTACCGTAGATCATCCACGGTCCCCCTGTAAGCACACGCTCATAATCAGCTTCCTCAGCAAATCGAATGAGGAAATAGTCATTGTCTAGATCCACAATGTTTATTTCCCCAGAAGGTTTCCACATCGACTGCACTCGATTTTGCAAAGCACGGTACCCAATCGATCTACCAAGCAATCTAACCATAGTCGATTTCGCCAACCTCTCATCAATAATCTTATGAACTCTATCAGAAAAACTAATTTCCGGTAGCGATCCCCGATTCCCAATCACAACATCACCCTCCCGCAATTCAACGTCCAATTCACGTATCGAATTTTCTTTACGACCACTCCTATCCTGTCTAACCACCATATCTCTAAAAGACAACTTACCAATCCCCTCACTGGAACCATCGCTTCCGCCACGACCATGGTGCATCAACTCCCGAATCTCCCCTCCTCCAGTCGGTGCAGGCGCAGAATCCACTTCCATACGAATCCCCTCCATGCCATCCACAGACGCACTGGTAGGCGGAGTCTCTGCCATCGCTAACCCAGCATCCTTCGTCTCCATCAGATCCGGCGGCCGGCCCGCCAGCGCCGAATTCTCCAAGGCCAAAGGGTTTTCACAAAACTCGGAGCCACTCATGGTTTTCATTCAATGTATAATTATTTGATGCACCACCACATTAGTCTGAATAAAAAATTTAAATAATACATATATAGGAGAGAGAAAAAAATAAAAAAATAAAAAAATGTTAACTTCTTTAATAACATTTTCGGTTTTTTTTTTTTAGTTTTTTTCAAATATTTATACTTAGCTTTCTTTTTTATATATAAAATTTCAGTTTAGGACAACGTAACGATAATTACAATATATATATATATATATATATATATATATATATATATATAAACACTTGAATAAAAACTAAAAAACAACCGAAAATGTTATCACGAAATCTAACATTTTAAGCTCGATGACAAATTTTAAAATTTACAGTCTTTTAACTATACCCTAAACATACCATACGTTAAACTCACCCCAAAATAAAATCAAACAATAGAAATTACTTTAGTCATTACCTCTAGGGGTGTAAAAAATGGGTTTGGTTAATCGTTAACAAATTAGTTCGGTTAATTGATAAATATAAATTATTTAATATTTTTATCTTAAATCGTACTAATTAAGTCGGATAATAGATTATCTGATTAACCAAAATATTTAATTCAGATCGAATAATGATTTTTTACTTCGTTTATTAAAGTTGATATTTTAATAATATGATAAATTTAAACAATTGATTGATACGACTAAAAAATCAAAAATTTGAGAACTCTCAATTTCTAGCAAACAAACTCAAGACCAAAAAAAATTCAAAAATCCATGAACTATTGGATAACGCGTAAAATTTACAAATATTGTAGATAATCGGTTAGATCAGTTAACCGATTTCGTCCAAAATTATAAGTAGTAATTGAACCAAATTATTTGAAAAATGTATTAAAACCGATATTTTATTTAGATAATTAATTTTTTGTTGTCATTTTGGTTTTCAAGATTTTGTCCTGACTAATTTGAACCGTCCTGCATCGCACATCTAATTGTGGTGGGTGAGTTTTCGGCTGTGATTTTTTACATACATAATGCATTAAACTCGTGACATGTTTTAGTGATACAAAATTGTTGACCACTTGGACTAATCATGTTAGACCTTTGCATTACCCGATTTAGATTAATCAACAAATGAGTCGAATATCGGTTTTTAAACAAAAATAAATAAATATTGGATTCGATCACAGCCGTAATTACCTTCTACAGAAAACATTGGATATTTTTGGTCAAAAAATTAGAATTTCTCGAAATATCAATTGCACATGAGGATGAAATGAAAAGTGAGCGCAAATGCAGATTTTAGAATTCAGAAATGAAGACGGTGCTAATAATTGACCAAATTTAGTTTGGAATTTTATCATATTTGCCTTTGCCGAGTTGATTGATTAAGTACGTACGCGTCCGACAACGTTCTTTCTTCTCTGTTTCACATTTGAAAATTTTAAGGAAAATTGTTTATGTTTGAACTCATTAATGGATTAATAATAAAAACAATTTTTTTGACGAGTCAGTTTTGGGCAACTACTAACACCTAACACATAAATAGACTTTGGATTCTCTCTTTCTTCTTAATTATCTCTCCAACAATTCCTTCTGCATCTCTCTAGCTTCAGGTCAAGTCAATTCCCCAAATTTGTGTTAATTTCCTGATTATCTTTCAGTTCTATTTCTGGGTTTTTTCCCCCTTATTGTTGATCAGTTAATTTCCCGTCTGGGTTTTTATTTTTTGTTTTTAACTTGTTTTTCTTCATCCTTAGCTGATATGCTGATCTGGGTTTTGTTTCTTGTCTGTTTTTATGCTGTTGTTTTGCTTGAACATGGTTTAATTGGTTCATTAGTTTTAATGGTTTTGATTGGTCCTTTTTGTTTTTTCTCCTGTTTTATGAAATTCTATGCTATAATTTCCTTTCTCTTTGATATTTAACGGTGAGATGAACATAACTTATGCATTTAGATCAACTATTAATTTGAAATTTGAATCTAGGTGGTACTTATTTATTAATTTAGATCAAATATTAGGAATTTGATACACACAACTTTTGGTTTTAGTGGTATTATTAGTTCTGTTGAATTATTTATCAAGTTTTTACTTTTTGCAATTTCGTCTATTGTTAACCGACTCCGAATCAGGTTTCGGAGTTGTAGTCTTAGGAGTAAGCCTCGTTGGGTGTCTAATATGTAAGAAGCAAAGCTTTCAAAGTTGCATTTGTTTCTATGAGCTAATGAGTTCATAATATTAGCTGAATTTTCAGAATTCAACAAGCTTTTGGAAAATTTAATATGACTTGTTAAGTCAGTGATGAATGAACTTGTTTGTACATGATGATATAGTGTCTAATATATGATTTACTCCCACTAGGAACTTTAACTAATCGATGTTTCAAAAGGTATAATATTCGCTATTTGATACCGATGGCTCATCAAGTGCAGCAAAGTGTCACTTCTTTGTGCACTATAGAAGGCAATGCTAATTGCTACCTGCTGAAAACTTCTAGAGTTTCTTAAGGTTTTTTTTTATGAATTTACTGGATTTATTAATTGGTATTGGTTAGATATATATATATAGAGAGAACTTCATCTCTTTAGAGCTAGTCATTGTCGGTTTTTGATCTTTATAATGAATAAACCCCGGGCATTGTGTGATTGAAATATAATCATTATAAAGAAATCAAAAGTTATGAAAGTAAATTCATTGATAATACTATCCTAGGTCCCAGAATTTGGAAGATACTCCCGAAACCATTGGCTGCTTGATATTGCTTTTTTTGTTGTTGTGTTCGAGTCATCTGCATCATTTTCCAACATACACCACGAAGTTTGGTGTGTTGGTTCTAATTGTAGCAGAGACAGTCAATGGATGACTGCTCCATGCCTGCCTTAGTGACTTTTGTTATTTCATTCCACAGTTTTACGAGTATAAAATTAAGTTTTTCTCATTGGTTTTCTTTTGGCAGGTCCAGAAACTGCTCTGATTTAAAGCGTTGATCAAATATATAGGAAAACTTGTCAGTGGTGCATCGTAAAGTTATGACTTGTTTTTCTTTCTTATTTCGTAGACGTGACGATTCATCAAAAAACCAATCTTTTGAGGTTGATGAAGGTAAGTCAGAAACCTTCTAATAATTAGACAAATCTTTTATGTTGTCGTGTTCAATTTAATGAAAGGAACCTCCTAATCTGACTTCTTTTTTCCTTTTTCTGAACAGAGTTTGATGTTCACAACGTAAAATTTTACACATACAAAGAATTAAGAACTGCTACTGAAGATTTTAGCCCATTCAATAAGATTGGTGAAGGAGGTTTCGGTTCTGTCTATAAGGTATATATATGATGTTTCAATGTATCGAGCATTGCTTGTTTGACCCTTTGATTTCTTGTCATCATTCTGCTAAAAGAATCTCCTTAATTTTCATTATTGATTTTCAGGGGCGGCTCAAAAATGGAAATATTGCTGCCATAAAAGTTCTTTCAGCTGAATCAAGACAGGGAGTGAAAGAATTTGTGACAGAGATTAAGGTGATCTCCGAAATCGAGCATGAAAATTTAGTCAAGCTCTATGGCTGTTGCGTGGAAGATAACCACAGAATCTTGGTCTATAACTACCTCGAGAATAATAGCCTTGCCCAGACTCTTCTCGGTAATTTTTCGATCTGGTTTTACGCTTTTAAGTTCGTTTATTGAATTTAAGGGTATTCTTCATATCATATTACATAGTAGTAAAACTCTCTCTATATATAAATCCAGTTTAAATCACATTGAAACTAAGAGCAGTTGAACCCTTTTCTTTTACAGGTAGTGGTCACAGTAATATCCAGTTTAGTTGGAAAACACGGTCCAAAATATGTATCGGGATTGCACGTGGACTTGCTTTCCTTCATGAGGAAGTAAAGCCTTATATTGTTCATAGAGATATCAAAGCTAGCAATATTCTTCTCGACAGAGACCTAACACCCAAAATATCAGATTTCGGATTGGCGAAGCTTATCCCAGCAAACATGACTCACGTCAGCACTCGTGTGGCTGGAACAATGTAAGGCTCCGATATTCCTTTTATTCCTTCAAGTTCAACGGTATTTCAAATGTATTTTTAGTTTTGAACTAGCAGTTAGTACCATATTTCCATCCAAGTCATAATGTTTTGGTGTTAAAAGCAAATAGCAATACCATATTTCTATGTTACTCGGACTCGGGTGTGAGTGTCAGATACATGTATATCTCCGACATGGTTATATCCAAAAAAAATTTCTTAGATTTCCATATATTTGGGGGGTCATATGTCCACACCCATGTCTGAATGTGTTGGATATGAATATTGAACATAAGTTCTTGAAGAAAAATGAAGAGTCGGATCAACGTAGATAAACTTGAACTCGTCTTTCCATATGGAGGATTCATTATTCTGTGTATAGATATTTTCTCCATGGCAATAAGCATCTACAAACATCTTTTCTCTCCACTTCAAAGGTTTTAGGTTTCCGAAACGATTCTTCGTGAAATCTGCAAGAAAGGAGAAACTGAAGCTACTTTGAAGAACTAGTGTCTAATATGTTTTCGCTTTCGAGAAGGTTGATATGACTTCAACAAAATCGAATTGAAGTTGGTTCTCTCTTTAAATTAGGTTCTATTTCAAGCCATTGCTTACCAAATTTATTATATTAACAATAGGATCTCTGTGGCTGTAGTTAAAATTTACAAATTAAGCATACATGACACTGGACTTAAGTTTACAATATTCTGTCATTGACATATTCATTCATGGTTTCAGAGGTTATCTCGCACCGGAGTATGCAATAAGGGGGCAGCTGACACGAAAAGCAGATATCTACGGTTTTGGTGTTCTCCTCATAGAAATAGTCACCGGGAGATGTAACACAAATACACGGTTACCTGTAGGAGAACAATATCTCTTAGAACGGGTATGGGTTCAAGTCATTTCCATTATAGTTGAAAGTTTAGTTTATTGCAATTATATCAATGATGGAGCTTGATCTCCGAGTTACGAGACTACTTCCTTTCGGTTTTGCTTGGAGATCATCAAGCCATATATATGTTGTAACTCCTTGAAATATTGTTGAAAGTTTAGGGTTGATGACATACTGATCTGTTGTTGCAGACATGGGAACTTTACGAGCGAAGGGAGCTGGTTGCACTGGTAGATGATTTGCTGAATGGTGATTTCGATGCGGAGGAGGCTTGTAGGTACCTCAAGATCGGTCTTCTTTGCACCCAAGATGCTCCTAAACTACGACCATCTATGTCGTCGGTGGTCAAGATGCTAACCGGCGAGAAAGATGTCAACGAGAGGAAGATAACAAAACCGGGCTTGATTTCCGATTTTATGGACCTCAAAGTGCAAAGTTCCGATAAAACGAAGCCGGAGCCAAATAATACATCTTACAACGCTTTCTCTAGCTCAGACAGAGACAATTCAACCATGTCATCAGGAACCTCGGCTTCTGCAACTATGACATTCAATACTCTGTCTAACGACCGGAGCGCTTAAACATCGACACCAACAAGATGTCACAAATTTATTCTTTTTTATTCTATTTTTTTGAAGCTTTGCCCATTTGTAAATTGTACAACAGTGTTTGTTCTTTCTTGTACTTGGTGGAAAATAGCCGAAACAAAGCTCTTGTAAATGTTCCCTTATTTGGTCACTTTGGTTAATTAAAGAAATTCTGTAGAGTTATCCATGGTTGGTTACCCTTCCTTTTCTGCCCCACTTTCCATAGTTGATTGTACTGCAGTTATTTAAGATGTTTATGGATCGGATCGAGTTAGAATATGTTATTAACATAAATGGTCGTCTAAACTCGACTTTGAAATTCGAATCTCAGATTTATTGAAGCCCGTTTAGGCATATGTTGGATTTGATTCATGTATGATATTAAAATCATGCAAGGTGTATGTGCATCGTCAAAGGTTAAAAATATGTATGAACAGATATTATCTTATAATTATCTTTAGACTATTAAAAAAATCCTACATAATTCTATAAGCACGTTGTAATGACGATTTTAAATTTATGCAAGCTTAATTATATTTGTAAATGATCTAAATTCATTTAGACTCATTCACATTATTTTAAATTTTTTGTGTAAGAGATGTTATTTTCTATATTCACTAATTGTATATACTTTTAATTAACAGCTTACATATTTTTAATTATTATATTATACTATTATATATTTATTTTTTTTATATTATATGAATTAGATAATATATATATATATATAAATAAAAATATTATAAATTGAAAATGGGTAAGTCAAATTTGGGGTTTTGAATATTTTTTGGTAAATCAAAGCATATCTCATTTTTTTATTCAAACATTGTTTAATATTTTTGTCCGAATTCTCTTAAATACTAAACGTATTTCGAAACGGTTAATTCAACCCTTAAACTGTTAAACATATCTAATTATCAACATATCTAATTATCAACATTTTTTATATAAAAGAAATTAAGTCTAATACCCTTATTGGACTTATATTTTAAGTTCTAACATAAATATTGAAATATTGACTTAAAAGACTAAAGGGTCACTTTTGTCTTTATAGTAGACTTAATTTATCAATTTCGCCCCTATGATATTTTCGCATCAATTCAGCCATGAAATAGTTCAATTGCATCATCGTTTACCCCTTGACTGACATAAGCGAACGTTGACCGTTACGGTAGTAACGTGGCAGTTTACGATGACGTGGTAGAGGGCAAAATTGATTTTTCAAGCAAGTTCGAGGGAAAATTTGATTTTTGATTGAGTACGAGGGTAAAATTAATTATTTGGTATAAATACGAATTTAAAAAATATTAAAATACTAAAATATGTAAAAATAATAAAATATTTAAAAATGTTTTATTAATATACGACTAAAAAATAACAAAAATTTAAAAAAAATAAATAAAAATAAATAAAAATTATAAAATAAAAATATAAAAAATTATTAAATTATAAATTATTTAAAAATAAAAACTTAAAAATAAAGTCTACCCTTAAATCCTAATTTCTAAATTTCAAACCTCGCAAACCTAAAATCCTAAACCCTAATTAAATTTTTTTATCAATATAAAGTGAGTATGAATCATAAAAGTATGTGTATAAAATTTATCGAGTAATGAGTTTAAGGTTTGTGATTTAGATATTGAACTTAGAATGTAGAGTTTAATTATTTAGTATTGAGATATGGGAGCACCAAAAAAAGTAAAAGATTTTTGTTCGGTTGAGAGAATCACATCCCTATTTTATGATTCTTTTTTCCTTACATTTTCTGAAGAGAAAGAAAACCATAAAATTTTTTGATAAGTTTTTTATATTTTTAATACTTTATAAATATTTTAAAACTTAATTATTGAATAATTTATAATTTATTAGCTTATAATATTTTAATTTTATAATTTTTAGATATTTTTAATTATTTTATATAATTTTTAGTCATATATTAATAAAAAATATTTATTATTTTTAATGTTATTTTAATATTTTAGTATTTTACTTATATTTTTTTTTTATCTAAAATCAGTTTTGCTCTCGTACTCAACCAGAACATTAATTTTGTCATCTGTCACATCATTGTAAACTGTCACGTCACTACTATAACGATCAACGTTAGCTTCCGTCAGTCAAGGGGCAAACGGTGATTGAATTGGACCACTTCAAGGGCTAAATTAATGCGAAAATCAATAAATTAGAACTACTACAGGGACAAAAATGACCTTTTAGCCATTAAAAAACTCTAAATAAATGAAAGATTTGAATATATATTTTTAACAGTCGCATTCGAATTTAAATAACATATAATCATTTTAAATAAAATTAAATAAATTTAAAAGGGGCCAAATTTTCAAATAAAATATAATTTAAGAATTTAATTTTATAAAAATAAAATGTAAAATTTCTAAAATACCCCCAACTATTTCATTCTCAATAATAAAAAGAGAACAAATTATGTATATTGCATTGTGATCTCATCTCATTAATAGAAATAATAAATTCCCAACCAGAAAAAAAGAAAGTTATGAACATTGAACAGAACACAAACTGATAATTTCATAATGTTAAAAACAAAAGTGGGTCAACCCCTCTGGATTTGGTCTAATGTCTAATGTTCAATTATGAACTAAGAAAATTGTCAATGTCTATTGTCTTCCACCTTTCCTACTTGTCCGAGTTGAAGCTTAGCTGAGCCAGAGATAGAGTTAGCTGACTAGCTCACTCTTTTTCATCTCTCTTTACAACTTTATTTTTCAACTCTCTTTTTCACGAGTACTCACTGAAAAAAACAAAACAAAAAAAAAAAGAAAAATGTGTTAATGTTATTAGGTTTTGTGTTATCATAGTCGTAACCAAAATAAAAAAAAAA
The DNA here is from genome assembly GCA_958450335.1 of Hibiscus tridactylites. NCBI lineage: Eukaryota > Viridiplantae > Streptophyta > Magnoliopsida > Malvales > Malvaceae > Hibiscus > Hibiscus tridactylites. Next base: position 98,521,120 of record OY288265.1, read on the forward strand.
AAAAAAAAGTGAAAATTTATCATTTTTAATTTAATTTAGTTTAGCTTTTACTCACTCACCCCCACCCAACTCAACTGACCTTATCATTTTGCTTTACCGTGCTCTTGTTTAGTCTTTGTATTTAGTCCCAGATTTTCATAGTAAAAGAAAGGGCATAATTTGCTTCAATCTTTTGTCCTTTTTCTCTTTTTAGAATCCTTTGTTTCCTAGCTTACATGTGAAGCAAAAAAAAAAAAAAAATTGGGGTTGAATGAACCCAGCGTGATCGAATTTACTCTCTCAACTGTATTCCCTTTGATGGGTGTTTTCTGTTCTTTTCTTAAATCAAGCAAATGAAATGAACAAATGGGTGCGTTTTACTTCCTCTAAAACTCCAATCCCTGAAATGGGTATTTCTCCTCTCTCTCCATTTTCTTAGTAAAAATTTGATCTTTTTCGAGGGTGGATCTAAAAAGTGGGGGGCGATGGAGGATATAGGGCTTTTCAAGCAGGGTTGGAAATGGTTGGAATCTCAGAAACATGTTTACTCCAAGGCGAAAACAGCTGTTGCTTGGTGTAGGGAAAAAATGGGGTTGTTAATGGAGAGGCATTGGCCTATGGTTTGCAGTGGATGTGTTGGTTTCGGCAAGTTTTCGAGGTTGGTTTTGATTTATTGGAAAGATTGTTTGGTGAGAGGGTTTCAGTCATGTATCCAATTGGGTCCAGCTTCGTTGCTTGTCATAATGTGGAGCTGTTTCCTCAGCTTGACTTCCATGTCTTGCTTGCTTTATGTGCTTTTGAGTATGGTAATGTATCGTTTTCATTCTCTGGAAATCTTGTGTTTTCTGCTTTTTTGCATTTTTGTTAACTTTGGACACTTTTCAAGCTGATTGTTGATTTTATATGGCTAGTTAGATGGTTGATCCTTTGTCAACCTTGATTTATCTTTGGGATTTCTATAATATGGTCAAAGAATTCGACTAGTTCCGTTGCTTGGTCTTTTGATGTTGAATTAATGTGTTAAGAGGTTAGATTCTTAGCAAAGATGCTTGGATTTAGCTTAAAAGTTCCATATCTAGAATGTTATGGTTGTGCTGAATGCTGAACTGTTGATTGGAAATCATACCCTGAAGTTCTTGTAAGAGATGTCAAAATGCTTTTGTTTGATAATTCTTTTTGATTCCGAGATCCATGGATATTATCCTCAGGCATAAAACTGTCTGTATAGTATACTAATATGTGGAGTGCTATTGAAGTTTTTTCGAACACTTAATCCCGAATGATCTCAAAAGTTAAACTTTGTTCTTTCCTACCCTACAAGTTATGTTATTTTGTCTGATTGCGTTTTCCTTGATGACCTAACATGAAATTGTAGGAGCAAAAGTTGCTAAGCGGTTGTTAATGGTCGATAATTGCTATTAAGTTCAGCTAAACGTAGTGATGTTTCTGTTTTTCTGGGAGTTATGGTGATTTATGCCTTTTCATTCCAACTTTAGTTTACTTTGTGGCATCGATCTTATCAATGTATAATTTGCAATTAGAAATTAAAAATGAAGCAGACGATCTGGTCTCATTTGTTTCAGGGAGCTGCCGGTGCTGCTGTTCAGTACTTAGGTTACACGCCTGGCCTCTTTATCGTAGGACTGTTTGGCATATTGGTTTTATGGATGTATGCTAACTTTTGGATAACCGGAACATTTTTTATAGTCGGAGGTATGACTTGTTTCTTGCCCTATTGAATGAATTTTTCCTTTCAGTAATATAGTATTCGCACTTTTTTTCTTATTTCATTTTAATATCCACATAAAACATGGGAGAGGTCTATCTTGTGGGTGACATCCACAACAATAGCTTGTTATATGTTTTCTGTTTGTGAAATGGTTGCAGAATGTTGTTTTTCCCAAAATTATCCACATTAAGCCATATGAAAATGAATTATTGCTTTTGTTTTTTTTTCGAGCTTGTACATATAAGGAAAGCATGTAACTTGCTCAACGGGCTTAATTGTATTTGCGTTTCATCTGCTTTTACTGCCTATGTTGTTTTGCAATCTTTTAACCTGATATATCTCTGCGCAGGTTATTTGTTCTCCTTAAGTCATGCGCGATTAATAGTTTTAATAGCGACCGCATACTCTGTTTATTGTGTCAAAGTTCGAGTTGGGTGGCATGGCGTTTTCCTATCAATAAACCTTGCTTTTTTGTCGAATGATTTGGTGAATTATTTGCTCCAATGTTTTGATAATGCGAGTGAGAACACACATTTTGAAGAGCAAAAGGAACCCAAATCAGTTATGGAAGATGATTTGCCCGGACAGTGTGAATACTCTATTCCCACTGATGAACCTAAGAAGGTGCATCAATGCCAGTCATCGAGCAAATCTGCTACTACATCAGTTATAAACGAAAAGGAGTTCACAGCAAAAAGGGTGGTCAAGGAAGAAACAAGTTCGACCGATGAGATGAAAAGAATATTAAATAGCATGAATCATTATGAAGCATTGGGGTTCCCTCGTCAAGTAAAAATTGACGCTGGATTCCTGAAAAAGGAATACCGAAAAAAGGTAGATGCTATCCTGAAAGAAGCCTTACACATTTGATTTGTCTAAATATCTAACTCGGCCACCTGCACCTTATTTCACTAAAAGCATCACAAGACCGGAGGAATGCTTAATCCGTTATTAGAATTAGGAACCATTTTCGAAAGGAACCATCATTAAGCCTTCTTCTGTTTTCCATATCTTTAGTATTCCCTAATTTTCTCGATCTATTCTCTGGGAATTCTATTTTGACAGGCCATGCTTGTACATCCTGACAAGAACATGGGAAGTCCGTTAGCAAGTGAATCATTTAAAAAACTTCAATGTGCTTATGAGGTGAGTAACTATGTTCTCATTGTTGTTGTTATAGTCTTTGCATGATTTTTCATTTTGAGTTCCGATTATCTCAAACTATAGTTGACCAATCTCAACGATTCGAGAAATTATGGCTCATTTACAGATCTGGCATTGGTGTCAATTTGTAGGTCCTTTCTGATTCACTGAAGAAGAGGGACTATGATGAGCAATTGAGAAAAGAAGAATCCAAGACTAGAAGTGTCTGTCAAAAGTCCCATAGCTCCACACGGCAGGTAATTCTGATATCTGTTCACTCCTTTTCGTTTTTCTTGCATTATTTTTTTTCTGGGGTGTTTTTTCTGATCTCATAGTCAAATAATAAGGGTAAGGTTTGTGGTTGCATACAAAAATGTAATATATCTATTTATTTCTTATCCTTATTGATGTGATTCCTTATCAGTTCAATGCTGCTGAGTCGTTGTGTAAACTAGTATCTTTTAACATTTTCTCCTTTCAGCAATCTACTTCAGATCATTGCTCTGAAGAATCGAGGCGTATACAATGCACCAAGTGCGGTAATTCACATATATGGGTGTGCACGACTAGGAACAAGGCCAAGGCTAGGTGGTGTCAGGTCAGACTTCTCTACTCTCTATTCGTCAAATCTGATCTTTTGAGATGCGTACCTTTTATACTTGAACGGAATGAATCTTAACCATAAACTTTGAGGCATAAGCCTTTTGAGAATGAAAATTTTAATTGGAATTGTAACAACTATTATATAAATTAAGATATATATGCAATATCTTTAGCATCAATACAATTACTATGATATTTTTTGTGCTCTTTAACACAAAAATAGGCTTGCATAGAAGCACAAAAAGACAAGCACGTGCACAAACACATCTACAAACTCATATGCATGCACATATATAATTCATTAGCCCTGAATGCATGCATTTCATAAATTTCTGAGATTTGTTTTGCCTTCAGGATTGCTGTCAATATCATCAAGCCAAAGATGGAGATGGATGGGTTGAGTACAAAGGTTCCTTGGTCTTCGATAGGCCTCAGAAGGTAAGCTCCTGGTTAGTTGGTGCAAAAACTTTGATCTATTTGCAGTGGCGAATCCAGAAATATTTTCGAGGGTAGGCACAATTTATAAATATTAAAAAATCTAAGGACTAACTCATAAAAATTGAGAAAATCAAAGTCAAATGTGTGAAGTTTAGACAATTTAGGGTGGGAATGGGCCCACCCTAGGATGCACTTGCATCTGCCACTGTCTATTTGGTATACGACATTGATCGTTCAACTGTATTTGGTATGACCATCAAGTTGTGAATGTTTCGCATCACTGTCGGTATTTTTTACTATTAAATTGGTAAATTGCTTTAGCCATAATGTTCTTGGTATGACAGCTCTCTTACTTTTAGCCTTTAATCATGAATAAACCCATCTAATCTTAGCCATATTAATTTTCCCTACTCAAGTTTCAGTTAAAAGGCTATTAAGACCCCAGAGAATGGTATTTTGATTCTATCTGAGGAAGCAAGTTGACTAACCAGTTTTTTAGTGGATCTTAATCTGAGAACATGCTGCCTTCGGATATAAAACCTTCATCAGCAATGAGGAAAGCACCATGTGTCAACTTTGATAATACTGCGGCTAAATATTGACAATCTTTTCGTGCACTGTGTTTGATTGTGTCATTTGGTCATTCAAGTTAACATCTACTGTCATGCCTTGTCAAGATGTCAGAATTATGTTTGCTTGCTGTCTTATAGGTGGAAATACCACGTGCTTTTGTCTGCGCCGAGAGCAAGATCTTCGATGTTTCAGAATGGGCTATCTGTCAGGTCAGTGGTTCATGTTACATGCAAAACAGGCATGTGCATGTATGCGCCAGAGTATGTGTGTGTGTGTGAGCTGGCTTGCTAGTTAGATGATTCAAATCCAATCATTTTAAAAGAGAATGTTTGGCCCCCTTTCTTCTTTTACTCATCTGGCTCGGAATTATCTTTATCTCTAAAGATCATTCCGAAGATCAGATAGGTTTTTGACGTGTAACTTACAACCGAAAAATTAAGGGTCTGTAATGGATTGAAAAATGAAATAGTTCTAAAACTTATCAAATGGTTGTTGCAGGGAATGGCATGTAGACCGAACACACATCGACCTAGCTTCCATGTAAACATGGTTGGTTTGGAGAAGACCCAAAGATCAAAGTCAAGCCGATATCCATGGGATTTGGACGCTGAAATGATCGACGAAGACGATGAAGAATTCGAGTTATGGCTTCAGCAGGCCTTGGCATCTGGCCTCTTTTGCGAAACCTCTAAGCGCAGAAAAAGCTGGAGTCCATTTAAATTGCCTCAGAAGAAAAGTAAAAAGCAATGGCGAAGAACTTCTACCTGAAAATCCGAAGAGGCATTTTATGAAGAATTATTTTCTGTGCTTTCCGACCAAAGAGAAAACGTTTATCATCCTCCAACAATGGAGGGTATGGTGTTTGAAGGTGGAAGCAAAAGGAAAACGTGGGCTGACCAGCAAAGATGGCTAAGTTTTCATCAAATTTCAAGATAAAACCGAGGGGGGAAATCAGGGTTGGTCTTTTTCTAGCCATAGATTGAAGCTTTTTGCTGCAAAAATCTGGATCAAAATCGATCTACTTGTATATTTATCACAATGTATGAAACATTCTTCCACTACTACTATTACTACGAATTATGTTATTTATCAGAACCTTTCTTCTTTTTATATTTTCTTGGCATCTATGTTTGCATATTCATCTATTGCTATGGCGGTATTGTATTTTATTCGTGTTCGAATATTCATCTACGCCTATGGTGGTATACTTATAAATATTAGATATGTTGTATTTTGAATATATATATATATATATATATATATATATATATATATATATATATATACAAGGGATTTGATCAACTTGTGCTACTTTTGAGTAAAATGAAGATATGCGGCGTAGTAGTTTTTAGACTATACAAACTTTATTGCTTTAGGGGTTTGAAGTATTTAATATAATAGAATTTAGAGTTTAGGAGTTTAGTTTATCGGGTTTAGGATTGTTCTAATGAAGAAATTGGTAGCTCGATGTCACAACCGTAAAGGATTGGAGAAGAAAGGATCAAGGAAGATAGAGAGAATAGGAAGAAAGGAGAGGAATAGAGATTAGAGTTTTATTAAGATAATTCATAATAATTGTTTACATCTCTTTCTTGCTAGCATACACATAAAAATAAAATATACTATTGTACTGTTCATTACTACATTTATCATCAGCATATTCATAATAACGGTAACTAGCTAATTGGGCTGCTATTGGGTCTGTCATCCATGTCTAAGGATTGGGCTCTGCCATGTCCACTTTAACACCTTGACCTGTATTCCCTTTGACCACGACGATATCATTTGGTGTAGCCAAGCCTTCTTTCTCAGAGAGTTCATCATCCATCTTTACCTTTAATTCTTCTAACTCTAATTTCATGGCATTCGATGAAAAGAAATTCAAATAAAAATTGGAACAGACTTGATAGTTTGATGACGAGAAATTAAAATGAAAACATAGCGTTGCTAATGAGTATGATTACGTTCATAGATTTTTGAGAGATTATACATATTAAGATTCAAATTTAATGCTTCGGATTTTTTTAGTTACTCGAACATTAAGAACATGAATAAAAATTTTTATGTGCTTATGGAAACTTTGTTTGTACAAGTGCCTTAGTTTTAGGGTCTATGATTTTTTTTAGAATTTAGGGGTTTAAGTATAATAGTTTTGGATTTAGGGGTTATTGATATAATTTTGGGTTTAGAGTTTATTGGTTAAAACCTAGATCTCTAATCATATTAAGTCACTTGGAGGAGGGAAGGAAAGAGATGCTCCTAGGAGTCTAGAACTCATAAATATAAGAAAATAAAGATGAGCGGCTTGCTCAATCAACCAAATGTATTTACTCAAAAAAATCATCGATTTTGTAACCAGTGAACGACTGAATAATGAAATCGGATCGAATAAACAAGTCATGACACTTCTGTTTGCTAAGATTGTCAAGCATTCAGAATCACATAATTCCAAACAATCTATTGAAGATTAGCAATCACAAGAATCCAACACAGATAATCAGCAGCATCTAGGAAGAGATCTACACACTTCAGTTTTGTGTTTTTTAAGCTGTTGCCTATGGAAGGCAACAAAATGAATATATATTCAACTGTACATTGGAAAATAAATATGAATCTTAAAAGCTATTAGATTACAGTCCTCCCAACTGTTCCAATATTCCATGCTCTCTCCTTTTCCTTCTGGATTTGTTTCTGCTGAGTTTCCTTGGTTCCTCCTTTCCTACCATTTCCCACTACTACTCTACCCGCCACCCTCCCTCGACTTCCAATCGAAACTCGAACCCTTTCCATCCCCACATTTAGACCTCTTCTCTGCATTGGGGACTTCAGTTGAACTTTCTTTTGAAGGCTTTGTTTCAATATGCTGCTCAACTTCTTACTCCCACTTTTCGTTTCTTTAGGACTGTTGAATACAGTTTGTTCCGGTATAAACTCATCTACCTCTTTTATATCCGGTTGGGATTGCAATGGGAGAGCTGGTGGTGCGAGCTGCGCTGAACAAGGCGTACTTGGCAACGGAATTAAAGAGTTGCGCCTCGGAGCTGAGGATAGTGGCAGCCTACGTATCGTTGGGCACATCGAGGCTCTTCCGGTTCTCGTCGGTAGTCGCAGTTGTTCGGCAACCTCGGGATTGTTTTCTTTTTCGAATGGATCGACGTGCTTGATGTAGCCATCTGTTGCGGAAATAGGTATTGGAGGCCTGGAGCTATTCTCCGTGAGTGGACGAGTAAGGTATACTTGCTCTTTCATCAATGTACCATTTTTAACTTCGTTCGAATCCTTGTTAGTTCCCAAAAGTCGAGTTGTCAATGGTGGTCTCACTGCTGAACTATTATTATTATTCTCCTCATTCTGTTGTTTCATTTGTTGCTGTTGTTGCTGCTGTTCAGCAATCTTCTTGTCGACATGCTGACGTGCTAGCTTCCTCTCAATGAGTAGTTGCGACTCCAGTTCTTTCACCTAGATAAATGAGACCAACAAGGACCAAGAAAGTGTTCCATTAGCCATAAAAATTGAATATTTTCAATATTGATTGATAACCAATACCTTCTCTTGCAGGTTCTTGTTTTTTAGGTCTTTATCCTTCATCTTCAAGTCCAATCCATGAATTGTGTCCTCCATCTTCCTGATTTGCATATCTTTGATCTTCATGTCTTGCTTTGATTTCTCAACCTTTGTAATTACCAAAAAGTGTTATTAGTAACATCAAAAATGATAAAATAAGCTAAAAATATATTGCCAATAAGTTGTTGGTTGTACCATCTGTTTCCATTTCAGAAGTTCCGAGGTGTCCATTTGCTTCTTCGCCGGACCCAACTCTATCCCTCTAACTCTACTTGCAAAGTTCAGAGAGCATAGGGTCTCACTGAGGTCATTCTCATTGGGACTGATTTGTACAAACATGAGTGTTTTTGAATCTCCTCCTATAACAAACATAAACCCCGTCATTGGTTTTTTCATCCTTTACATCGGAGTAATTTTACCATAGGGAATAAAGATAAAAATGTACCTAAAGAATCTTGAAGCAAATGTGTAAGCTTTGAGTTCCTACACGATTAAAGTATAGTTGAATTTAAAACTCTGAATTTAGACGTTCTTGATAGTTTAAAAGTATTAGTCTCAGTATTTCTATAACCTGAAAGGAATATGGGGGCTTTTAGTTGCAAGAGCAGATATGACATCACCGAGTGCAGACAAAGATCTGTTGATATTTTGAGTTTCCTTAAGTCTTTCACCGAGCACATCAGTTTTTGCTACTCGTTCACTTCCTGCAAGGTCCACCAACCATAGCTTGCTTTTTGTGCATTCCCCGTTCAACAAATTCTCTCCCTTAACCATCACGCAATGTAGGCTGCATCAAGAGAGACCCGTAAACCAGAATTTTAGCTTTGTTTAAAGACATTTGGTGCAATACGAACCAAATTAATTTAAAATAAAATTTGATCGACGGACCAGTGGGATCTGCTGCTATGCTCATTGGCATTGGTTGAGCCAACAGCCCTTGCATTACTGCCGGTTTGTAGAACTTCCCACACCTCATTCATGTTGTGTACATGTGCTTCGACTAGCCCTGGTACATGATGCATTCCTTCACCCACCTGCCTTACTTCGAGTCTACAATGAGCCACATCAATGAAAAAGACTGTTAGCAAGAATTTTAGCATGAGAATGACAAAAAAGTACGAATGCTATATCTTTGTTACAGGTTGATATCTCATCAAGATTAATTATCTCTTAATTTTATTACTCTTGAAAAGTGAAATGTAAATAATAAAAAAAAGGCTTAAATAAATTCCATACCTTTTTGTCATCATGCCTTGTTGAGAGCCTGACACCAGTAAATCTCTAATCTGTTCATTGTAGACTTCTAATGCACTGACTGATATCTCATATCGATAGAACTTTTTTCGCTCGTTGATTATGCGGAACAATTCCTCGAGAGTCCTAAAATTAACTCCACGAGCTCCTTTTGTACCTTCCATCGTAAAAGTTTTTCCAGTCCCTGTCTGCCCATAAGCAAAAATGCAGACGTTGAAGCCATCTAGAACCGAGGTCGCAAATGGGGCTGTGTCTTGAAAAACATCAGCTGAATAAAACAAGAAATGTAAACATATAAATGAGAATCATACTAGCATTGCTTCTAGTCCGAAACAGCTATAAGTCATGGCATTACCTTGCTCAGCTTGAGGGCCAAAAACAGCATCGAACTTAAAGGTTTTCTTGGGAGCACCGTTTGATGTCACAGTAAGTTCACCATCTTTTGCAGATTCAAATTCAATAGCCATTGAAGCTCCTGCTGCTATTTCTTCAGAATTTAGAGGCCTACACCGACAAAAGACTCTTATGTTGCCTGCAAGAAATAGGAAATTTCAGTTAGGCTCTAAGTTTCCAACCTATTTCATATATTTTTAAATATTAAATAATGAACTTGATTAACCTTTCAATTCTAGAACTTTGTTGTACAGTTCTTTCCTTTCTTTGGTCCCTTTGACAAATTTAGCCTTGAGATTTTCATGCAAATCTGCTTGCTGGTTTACTTTTGGAAAGGTAAATATGATTACATGAAGAGGGAAGAAAATATGTCTGAAGTAATTCAAAAAATGAATATATGAGTAAATGTGCTTGTATGTTGTATTGCTAACTTACTTCTCGACAGAATTTTAGTGCCGATATCATCAATATCCATGATGCAATTCTTATAAAGTGATACCTCCTCTAATAGTCTGATGTGTTCCATTTTCATTATCTGCAAATTGTAGCATTTTGAAACTTTCATGATCATAGTTCTAGCTTTGTATTGGTTAACTATGCATCATTGAGTTCCGATTTTTACCTTTAATTTTCTTGTCATGTCCCTCAATGATGAGAACCATCTGCTCTTTTCTTTCACTTGTCCCTCAATTGCAAAGGCTATACACAAAAGCAACATTATTCATTCCATACACAAGTAACTATAAGGTATTTATAGCTTATAAATAAATATATATATATATATATATATTTAGAGACAGAGAGAGAGAGAGAGAGGGAGAGAGAAAGAAATACTTTACCCAATGAACCAACATGCATTGATTTGCGCATAAGTTCATTCTGGAGATCCTGTAAAGATCGGCAAGCCTCTTGACACTCTTTAGTTTTGACCTGGTTCTCCCTCTTAAGCCCTTCCAATGCACTCCTCGTCTCGGCTAATTCCTTCTTTTGGTGCTCATAGTCCGTTTGCAGCCTTTGATACTTCACTTCTACCTCACAGTCACTAATATCCTGCAAGTGATCATATTATAATTATCTCAATTTTCTTATCTCTCAATTTCGAGCTGTTCTATTCAAACACTGAAAAATCTATAGGAAGTTCCATTACCCTTGGTGACTCATAACCTCCCACTTCAGCCATTCCCATGGTTTCCTCTGATTCCGCTTCCTTAAAACCTGTTGCACAATTTGTTCAGCAAAAATTTGAGTTCAAGAATAAATGCTTCTCCCAGAGAACCTTTAGGCTTTAATAGCTATGCCCAATGCTACCCAGATCAGTGTTGGATCATGCATATGTCCGATAAGGGTATGCTTAATTTTTTCTATATATTTGGAGGACCATACCTCCTATGTCCAAAAAGGTACTGAATTAATGTGTCAGACGCGGGTACTTTAGGAAAAATGAAGATTCGTATACATAGATTATTTCTACAATTCAAGTTTTAAGCCAAGATAAATAAGCAGAGAGAACAAAGATAAGTTAACAAAATGTGTAAACTTACTTTCGAGGGAATCTTTCCTTATAGTGATGCCGCATACAATTGGACTCCCAATTAATCCTTCAAATCTAATGAGCAACCCCCCACCGCTATCAACAAAAGTTCTAATGTTAGATATAACCAGAGGCTTATTTGCACCTACCTGGCCATATATGTCTAGGCTGCTCACAACCTACAATATGTTCAATCGACTGAGCATATAATAAAACTGGTTTAGTATAATGTGATTTCGAAAGCATCAAATCTGATTTTCTTACCTTCGCTTCTTGTATGAACACATCAAATACTCTAATTCCCGGTGGACCACTAGTGAAAACTATTTCTGCAAAATGCATATCAATAGCATAAAAGCCAGACTCTAATGTCGAAAAGTTGTACGAGAAGTCACCAATTCGAGCTGTGTCGTATAATGAATTTCCCACTCCATCTCCAATAATTATAACATCACCACCCACATAACAATTATCGTTCGAATAAATTACACCATCGAATTCAACTGCTCCGTTTAAGCACCCTGCATTGACGCTTATAACAGGAAGGTGTTCATGCTTGTTGTCTGCAGTTTCCGGAAATGGAAGTAGCTCAAAGGAAGATACCGGGGACGGTTCTTTGTGGAATGTTTGGCACACTGTGGAGAACTTTACAGTAGGGGATTTAAGCTTAGCTTTACTACCATCAGAACCATCAATGCCATTCTCTAAAGAAAGCTCAAATGAACACCTTTGTTTCTCCAAGAATTCAGCGGAATCTCCATATGCTTCTGATGGAATATCCGGTGATCCGGTGCATATAACAAGGTCCGGCGATCTTAGAGAAAATCCCAACATGGATCGGCCTGAAAACCAATTTTTTTATTAAAAATTACATCTTTAAAACACTTTGATCCGATACAAAAGTGGGAAAATTCATTTCTAAGCAAAGGGTTTTTACCATCAATTTCTCTAAGTGGGGTACTAATTACATTTGAGCTTTGCAATTGCTCAGGATCATCTACATCAACTAAAAAACCCAAAGTTAATTTAGATCAAGGAGAAGTAAAAAGGATCCGAACCCATATTTTTAATTTTCGAATATTCTTCAAAACCAATGGGTTTTTAGTACCATCAATTTCTCTAACTGGCGTACTAATTACATTTGACCTTGGGGATTGCCGAGGATCATCTACATCAGCTAAAGACAAAAACCCAAAGTTAATTTAGAACGAGAAGTAAAAAGGAACAAAACCCAGTATTCCATTTTCAAAAATACTTCAAAAGAAACATAAAAACTACCAGAATTTTGTTTAGGAGAAGAATCTGAATCGGACATTGATGGGTTTTCGAAGCGGGAAGCCATAGCTGCATCAGTATCTGCCGATGAAGAAATCGAATAAACAAATGAGTACAATGAAGTGGGAAATTGATTTGATGAGTGGAGATGCGTACAAATGGAGGTGTTTTGCTGCCAAGAAACGTCAGTGAGAAGAAGAGGGTCTGTCCATAGATAGTGAAAATCGTTGGAATCTTCCATTGCTAAACAGAAAAAGAAAAAAGAAAGGATCCGATGATTGGAAACGAAAGTGAAATCTGCTTTTTTTATGAATTGAATGTTGAAAACAATGATGAATTATCGGAGAAAGGGAAAGGAAATTTTTTGGTTTCTCGTTTAAATGGTTAAAGAGAGTTGGAGAAGTTTGCGTTACCGTTTGGGTTTTTGGTTCTTTCAAATTTGAATCACTATAGCGGACAATGTCTCACGTGTGGCACACGTGCCGTAGTTCCCAATTTTAATGATATTTCCTTCTTCTTTTTTTGAATAGTTTACTTCAATATTTTTGGAGAGAAAATCTGGTAATTTATTTTTTTAATATTTTAAAAGTTTACATATTTGTACACACTAGTCAAAGTTATACCCTTTGAAAACAGGCGAGGGTGTTTCGTTGTAACTTGTAAGTCAATTCAAAGCACATAATTTTTAGTGTCAATATTTGTGACAAGTTAGACGTTTTTTATTTTTGAAATTCAGTAATTTAATTATTGATATTCGATCTTAAATTCATCCCTGCACATTTGTAATAAGACATGGTTGATGAAAATCCCGTCAAACTTGATGATTAAGACATAATTAACCAATCAAAAGAACTAGTCCAAGTGATAAACAATTTAGTATTGTTTAAGCATGTCCCGAGTTCGAAAATTTGTGTATGCAAAAAATCTCTGTTGAAATATTCAATCACCAAAATTGAGAAAGCTTGCATTGCCAGTTGTTGTCATGATCGAAGGAGAAAAAAGGGGGAAATTTTGAGAATTTAGTGCTGAAGAATCAAATGAAGAGCGGGAAGTCTGATTTGGGAAAAGAAGCAAAATTGGACATTGAGTTCAACCACGTCGTTTCGTTAAATGGGAGCCCTCCTTGCATTTCCGTCACTGGTTCGTGACAGTTGCACTCCTCAACTCCCCTCCTGGATTGACAATTCGTATAAAGAACAGTGTGTGGGGATTGCCATTCGGCTTTCGAATTTGCATACAATCCGTTCCATCATTTCTATGATGGGTATTGTTCTTGTGGAGACTACTGGTAATGCCAGAGATCAACATTTATTATGGGTCTTGTTCTGTGATCGGTTCCTCGGCATTGTGATCAATATGGTACTGATACCGACACCAACGATGCACAAAGAGTAAGGTCAAAAGGCTTCCATTACAAAAATCCAATATCGGCACATTTGTCAGATAAGTTTACATTTTTTTTGGTTTGAAATGAAATACATCAACATTTATTATACATACTCTCCTATGAACTCCAACATCTAAAATTTCTATGCAGATCAATAATAAGATACTAATATGCGCAGGCTCAAGTTTCCCCAGACAATGTGCATTGAAATTCATGTGTATGTACCGAGTTACCTCATTGTAGCAGCTTTTGAGGACTATCTATTGGCCATGAAACCCTCCCTTCTAGAACTGGGCATCGGCTCATCTAATAAATTTCCAAAACAGCAAGATTTACACCACATTGCCATAAAAAAACAAAGCAGAGAAATATTATTTATATATATATATATATATCGCATAAAATGAAAAGAACGAGGTAAAACTTACCATCCTCTTCATCATCATCTTCATTCTGGCTTGTGAAGAATGGGGTGAGGTAATTCTTATCTAATGCAGAGAATGATGATGTTCTGCAAGGTCAGATATGGTTTAAATTCAATAAAATGAAAGAATTTCAAATGATTAATCCGTAATTGACTGAAGTTAAAAAAAAATGCATAGCTAACAACATAAGGGAGCAGTGGCTAAGGCCTCTTGTTGGCATCCCATAAACCAGGGTTCAAACCCTGTTTGTATAATCCGTACTAAAAAGGAAGAAACATCTATGTATTACCTTTTGTGGAACTCTTTCAATTTCATCTTAAACCTGTTTTCGGATGGTCCAGCTTCTATGTAAGATGGAGCGACGTATCCATTATTAGCTTCAAAGCTCTGCCACGAAATTATTGGTCAGTACAACCGACACTAAAATCACACAAGTTTACTCTAACCTAAATTTTCTTTTATATAAAGAAATTCACAACAAAACACAATCGCCGTCTTACTTGATTCTAAACATTTTAGGTGTGAGCTCACTTTCCTATTTAATATAAAATTTAGAGACTATAGTTTTAGTGAAACTTACTTCACCTAAGTGACCATCATGGTCATCTCCCACAACTTGAAGAGCTTCTAGCATCGTACCTGTTGATCCTCCAATTAACAGAACCTGTGACATTTCGGGAAATATAAACAGTTACGACTTATTGAAAGGACAAGTATCAGTTACGACAAATCAAACTGTGGTGTATTTATAACTACTGCCCTCAGATCTAAGCAATAACCACTCAATGGATAACCAAATTTAACACACAAAAGATAAATTTGGAAATTATTTTTCAGTCTATTCCGAACAATAGCTTGTTAATCTAAAAGTAAGGTTCTTCAACCATACCGTTAAAACAATAATGGCAGTTGTTGCGGTGAATATAATTTGACCATGTCCTTCTGGAAGATCATGAACAGATTGCAGAGCAAGGGCAAAAGCCATTGCTCCTCGAAGGCCTAATCAATTTAACAATGATTTAGTACTTTGGGAAGGTATATAAAATCAACTATGATGAAACTAGGATTTTTCTTACCACTATACCAGAGTGCTTTTTGGTGATTTGAAGGTATTTTCTGTTGTACGGGACGAAACAAATTGACCAGATATGCACAAGAAAAGACATTGACTGCCCTAAAGATTCAATTACACAACTGCATTAATTATTATACACGTGGACCATCAATAATATGTGATTTAAAAATTGAAAGATCCATAAATCTCATTTACCTGGCCACTATAATAAATAACTGAAATTATTATGAAGAAAGTAAAGGAATAACAATGACAATGGAAACTCAATGCAGCCACCAAACCTACGTTCACAAATAAGAATAATGATAATGATAATAATAATAAAGGATACAATTGAGAAACAGATAAATCCCACATGCGACCAGCTGTGCTTTTCCATTGCAATATCAAAACCCATGTAAATAAATCTGGAAAAATTGAAAGAAACAATCGTCAAAATGGGAAGTTACCACATGCACAAAGTTATCAGTTAACATCACATATATACAACTCCCTTACGTAAATGTCTCCGCCAGTGATGAGATTAAGTGAAAAAAAGAAGATGCAAATCGCTGAGAATTTTCTGACAAATTTGAGTATGTGTAGTGCTTCATCACCTAAAACAAAGAAATTGTTCATCATGCTGCATCAGCCTGCAATGCATACTACTCGATCAGCATTACAAGTTCACTTACAATTGCTGTGAACAATATTGACACAATACCAGAGAGGGTGACTCCTTCCGCAAGCATATACCTAGAGAGGCAAAATATTTTCATTATTAACTGCCCCGTGAATCCATTAAATATAAAAGGTAGGGAAATAAAAGAACGAATAAGGCCATAAAATTGCTTACGAGAAATAAGGAAAAAGAACAAAGAGACAGCACCCCAAGTTTTGAAGACTGAGAAGAACATGATGAAAGAGCTCACGGTCAGGGATTTTCAGAAGTTTTGAATGCTAAGAAGATTGATAAAGAAACCAAAAGATGCAAATGCAATTCTTACTTGTCAACATCTAATCCAGCATACTTAAAGAGGTTCTTGGAGTTAAGGTTTAAAGGTACACAAATAATAGCTTGAAATTTATAGTACTAAACATAGTATATAAATATAAAGCTGATCATAAAGGATATTAGAGCAGAAACAAATCCAACTCCTACACCTGCAGAGCAACAAAGAAAACATCTTAGTGTTTGTGATTAAAAGGACATACAAGTATGGGATGGATAGAATACCAATCAATAAGTTATTCGAATATAACTCTGCCGGAATTTAGATTATTTCTACAATTCAAGTTTTAAGCCAAGATAAATAAGCAGAGAGAACAAAGATAAGTTAACAAAATGTGTAAACTTACTTTCGAGGGAATCTTTCCTTATAGTGATGCCGCATACAATTGGACTCCCAATTAATCCTTCAAATCTAATGAGCAACCCCCCACCGCTATCAACAAAAGTTCTAATGTTAGATATAACCAGAGGCTTATTTGCACCTACCTGGCCATATATGTCTAGGCTGCTCACAACCTACAATATGTTCAATCGACTGAGCATATAATAAAACTGGTTTAGTATAATGTGATTTCGAAAGCATCAAATCTGATTTTCTTACCTTCGCTTCTTGTATGAACACATCAAATACTCTAATTCCCGGTGGACCACTAGTGAAAACTATTTCTGCAAAATGCATATCAATAGCATAAAAGCCAGACTCTAATGTCGAAAAGTTGTACGAGAAGTCACCAATTCGAGCTGTGTCGTATAATGAATTTCCCACTCCATCTCCAATAATTATAACATCACCACCCACATAACAATTATCGTTCGAATAAATTACACCATCGAATTCAACTGCTCCGTTTAAGCACCCTGCATTGACGCTTATAACAGGAAGGTGTTCATGCTTGTTGTCTGCAGTTTCCGGAAATGGAAGTAGCTCAAAGGAAGATACCGGGGACGGTTCTTTGTGGAATGTTTGGCACACTGTGGAGAACTTTACAGTAGGGGATTTAAGCTTAGCTTTACTACCATCAGAACCATCAATGCCATTCTCTAAAGAAAGCTCAAATGAACACCTTTGTTTCTCCAAGAATTCAGCGGAATCTCCATATGCTTCTGATGGAATATCCGGTGATCCGGTGCATATAACAAGGTCCGGCGATCTTAGAGAAAATCCCAACATGGATCGGCCTGAAAACCAATTTTTTTATTAAAAATTACATCTTTAAAACACTTTGATCCGATACAAAAGTGGGAAAATTCATTTCTAAGCAAAGGGTTTTTACCATCAATTTCTCTAAGTGGGGTACTAATTACATTTGAGCTTTGCAATTGCTCAGGATCATCTACATCAACTAAAAAACCCAAAGTTAATTTAGATCAAGGAGAAGTAAAAAGGATCCGAACCCATATTTTTAATTTTCGAATATTCTTCAAAACCAATGGGTTTTTAGTACCATCAATTTCTCTAACTGGCGTACTAATTACATTTGACCTTGGGGATTGCCGAGGATCATCTACATCAGCTAAAGACAAAAACCCAAAGTTAATTTAGAACGAGAAGTAAAAAGGAACAAAACCCAGTATTCCATTTTCAAAAATACTTCAAAAGAAACATAAAAACTACCAGAATTTTGTTTAGGAGAAGAATCTGAATCGGACATTGATGGGTTTTCGAAGCGGGAAGCCATAGCTGCATCAGTATCTGCCGATGAAGAAATCGAATAAACAAATGAGTACAATGAAGTGGGAAATTGATTTGATGAGTGGAGATGCGTACAAATGGAGGTGTTTTGCTGCCAAGAAACGTCAGTGAGAAGAAGAGGGTCTGTCCATAGATAGTGAAAATCGTTGGAATCTTCCATTGCTAAACAGAAAAAGAAAAAAGAAAGGATCCGATGATTGGAAACGAAAGTGAAATCTGCTTTTTTTATGAATTGAATGTTGAAAACAATGATGAATTATCGGAGAAAGGGAAAGGAAATTTTTTGGTTTCTCGTTTAAATGGTTAAAGAGAGTTGGAGAAGTTTGCGTTACCGTTTGGGTTTTTGGTTCTTTCAAATTTGAATCACTATAGCGGACAATGTCTCACGTGTGGCACACGTGCCGTAGTTCCCAATTTTAATGATATTTCCTTCTTCTTTTTTTGAATAGTTTACTTCAATATTTTTGGAGAGAAAATCTGGTAATTTATTTTTTTAATATTTTAAAAGTTTACATATTTGTACACACTAGTCAAAGTTATACCCTTTGAAAACAGGCGAGGGTGTTTCGTTGTAACTTGTAAGTCAATTCAAAGCACATAATTTTTAGTGTCAATATTTGTGACAAGTTAGACGTTTTTTATTTTTGAAATTCAGTAATTTAATTATTGATATTCGATCTTAAATTCATCCCTGCACATTTGTAATAAGACATGGTTGATGAAAATCCCGTCAAACTTGATGATTAAGACATAATTAACCAATCAAAAGAACTAGTCCAAGTGATAAACAATTTAGTATTGTTTAAGCATGTCCCGAGTTCGAAAATTTGTGTATGCAAAAAATCTCTGTTGAAATATTCAATCACCAAAATTGAGAAAGCTTGCATTGCCAGTTGTTGTCATGATCGAAGGAGAAAAAAGGGGGAAATTTTGAGAATTTAGTGCTGAAGAATCAAATGAAGAGCGGGAAGTCTGATTTGGGAAAAGAAGCAAAATTGGACATTGAGTTCAACCACGTCGTTTCGTTAAATGGGAGCCCTCCTTGCATTTCCGTCACTGGTTCGTGACAGTTGCACTCCTCAACTCCCCTCCTGGATTGACAATTCGTATAAAGAACAGTGTGTGGGGATTGCCATTCGGCTTTCGAATTTGCATACAATCCGTTCCATCATTTCTATGATGGGTATTGTTCTTGTGGAGACTACTGGTAATGCCAGAGATCAACATTTATTATGGGTCTTGTTCTGTGATCGGTTCCTCGGCATTGTGATCAATATGGTACTGATACCGACACCAACGATGCACAAAGAGTAAGGTCAAAAGGCTTCCATTACAAAAATCCAATATCGGCACATTTGTCAGATAAGTTTACATTTTTTTTGGTTTGAAATGAAATACATCAACATTTATTATACATACTCTCCTATGAACTCCAACATCTAAAATTTCTATGCAGATCAATAATAAGATACTAATATGCGCAGGCTCAAGTTTCCCCAGACAATGTGCATTGAAATTCATGTGTATGTACCGAGTTACCTCATTGTAGCAGCTTTTGAGGACTATCTATTGGCCATGAAACCCTCCCTTCTAGAACTGGGCATCGGCTCATCTAATAAATTTCCAAAACAGCAAGATTTACACCACATTGCCATAAAAAAACAAAGCAGAGAAATATTATTTATATATATATATATATATCGCATAAAATGAAAAGAACGAGGTAAAACTTACCATCCTCTTCATCATCATCTTCATTCTGGCTTGTGAAGAATGGGGTGAGGTAATTCTTATCTAATGCAGAGAATGATGATGTTCTGCAAGGTCAGATATGGTTTAAATTCAATAAAATGAAAGAATTTCAAATGATTAATCCGTAATTGACTGAAGTTAAAAAAAAATGCATAGCTAACAACATAAGGGAGCAGTGGCTAAGGCCTCTTGTTGGCATCCCATAAACCAGGGTTCAAACCCTGTTTGTATAATCCGTACTAAAAAGGAAGAAACATCTATGTATTACCTTTTGTGGAACTCTTTCAATTTCATCTTAAACCTGTTTTCGGATGGTCCAGCTTCTATGTAAGATGGAGCGACGTATCCATTATTAGCTTCAAAGCTCTGCCACGAAATTATTGGTCAGTACAACCGACACTAAAATCACACAAGTTTACTCTAACCTAAATTTTCTTTTATATAAAGAAATTCACAACAAAACACAATCGCCGTCTTACTTGATTCTAAACATTTTAGGTGTGAGCTCACTTTCCTATTTAATATAAAATTTAGAGACTATAGTTTTAGTGAAACTTACTTCACCTAAGTGACCATCATGGTCATCTCCCACAACTTGAAGAGCTTCTAGCATCGTACCTGTTGATCCTCCAATTAACAGAACCTGTGACATTTCGGGAAATATAAACAGTTACGACTTATTGAAAGGACAAGTATCAGTTACGACAAATCAAACTGTGGTGTATTTATAACTACTGCCCTCAGATCTAAGCAATAACCACTCAATGGATAACCAAATTTAACACACAAAAGATAAATTTGGAAATTATTTTTCAGTCTATTCCGAACAATAGCTTGTTAATCTAAAAGTAAGGTTCTTCAACCATACCGTTAAAACAATAATGGCAGTTGTTGCGGTGAATATAATTTGACCATGTCCTTCTGGAAGATCATGAACAGATTGCAGAGCAAGGGCAAAAGCCATTGCTCCTCGAAGGCCTAATCAATTTAACAATGATTTAGTACTTTGGGAAGGTATATAAAATCAACTATGATGAAACTAGGATTTTTCTTACCACTATACCAGAGTGCTTTTTGGTGATTTGAAGGTATTTTCTGTTGTACGGGAC
This sequence comes from Hibiscus tridactylites, assembly GCA_958450335.1. Classification (NCBI taxonomy): domain Eukaryota; kingdom Viridiplantae; phylum Streptophyta; class Magnoliopsida; order Malvales; family Malvaceae; genus Hibiscus; species Hibiscus tridactylites. The sequence continues at coordinate 98,542,034 of OY288265.1, forward strand.
GAAACAAATTGACCAGATATGCACAAGAAAAGACATTGACTGCCCTAAAGATTCAATTACACAACTGCATTAATTATTATACACGTGGACCATCAATAATATGTGATTTAAAAATTGAAAGATCCATAAATCTCATTTACCTGGCCACTATAATAAATAACTGAAATTATTATGAAGAAAGTAAAGGAATAACAATGACAATGGAAACTCAATGCAGCCACCAAACCTACGTTCACAAATAAGAATAATGATAATGATAATAATAATAAAGGATACAATTGAGAAACAGATAAATCCCACATGCGACCAGCTGTGCTTTTCCATTGCAATATCAAAACCCATGTAAATAAATCTGGAAAAATTGAAAGAAACAATCGTCAAAATGGGAAGTTACCACATGCACAAAGTTATCAGTTAACATCACATATATACAACTCCCTTACGTAAATGTCTCCGCCAGTGATGAGATTAAGTGAAAAAAAGAAGATGCAAATCGCTGAGAATTTTCTGACAAATTTGAGTATGTGTAGTGCTTCATCACCTAAAACAAAGAAATTGTTCATCATGCTGCATCAGCCTGCAATGCATACTACTCGATCAGCATTACAAGTTCACTTACAATTGCTGTGAACAATATTGACACAATACCAGAGAGGGTGACTCCTTCCGCAAGCATATACCTAGAGAGGCAAAATATTTTCATTATTAACTGCCCCGTGAATCCATTAAATATAAAAGGTAGGGAAATAAAAGAACGAATAAGGCCATAAAATTGCTTACGAGAAATAAGGAAAAAGAACAAAGAGACAGCACCCCAAGTTTTGAAGACTGAGAAGAACATGATGAAAGAGCTCACGGTCAGGGATTTTCAGAAGTTTTGAATGCTAAGAAGATTGATAAAGAAACCAAAAGATGCAAATGCAATTCTTACTTGTCAACATCTAATCCAGCATACTTAAAGAGGTTCTTGGAGTTAAGGTTTAAAGGTACACAAATAATAGCTTGAAATTTATAGTACTAAACATAGTATATAAATATAAAGCTGATCATAAAGGATATTAGAGCAGAAACAAATCCAACTCCTACACCTGCAGAGCAACAAAGAAAACATCTTAGTGTTTGTGATTAAAAGGACATACAAGTATGGGATGGATAGAATACCAATCAATAAGTTATTCGAATATAACTCTGCCGGAATTTAGATTGAGCTTATTGTCTTTCCATTTGGTTTTCTTTTTAACAAATAAATAATAACGTTCACTAGATTGAATAATCTTTTAGAAGGTTTAAAGATATTGATTGGCCAGTGCCCAGAAGCATGTTTCTTCAAAAGCACAGTTAAAATTGCAACTTGTCAACTCTCGTCTGAGTTCTGCCCATAATTCAAGTTTACTGCAACAGTCATTCTTTTGACTAAAGCAACCTTCAGAAAACTAAGGACAAGTTTAAAAGGCTTTTTCTCTTGCACATAAGAACTTATACAAAAATTGGACTACACATTTAAGAAAAACACACACCCAAAAGTGGCACACTTGAGCAAGGTCAACTCTATGAAGTAACAAATTAAGAATAAAAGCATTAAGAGTAGATGTCCTATTTGTATAATAGGGTTTCAAACAAACTTATAAGAACGGACTAAAAGCAGGTCAGAAGGAAATGGTGATGATTCCCTTGGGATTGGTGGTCCAAGGAGCCAACAATAATAGATTGTTTGGAGAAAAAACCCAGAAACGGCTAAAGATGTTTGTTTGGAGAACCGGAAGATGGATTGTACCAGGAGCAACATCAAACTGGACACAACAAATTTGTTTGTACAGTGAATTTAAGGTATTCTGTGAGCTAAGAGGGATCAATTTGTGCGGGAAAAGTCGCTTTCCCATCATTCACCAACAAGGTTCTCTCTCAAGCACAGCTCTAAAGGGCAAATGAAAGTGTAAAGATTTACTCTATAAAAAAGCATGAATATTGTGTGTTAAATCGTAAATGTTATTTCTGATCTAGGTAAAACCAACTGGATACAGCAAAAGTACACAGGCATTGTTGAGATTTTTATAATAAGGAAAATTCTATTAACTAGCCCATTTGGATGGAGAGAAGTGGCAATTGGTTAAAAAAGTGACAAGATTTAGACAATGGTCAGTACTAATAGAGAAATTTAAACATGAAGGAAGCAGTAGAAGGACATTCCCGCAATTTGTAAATTCAATATGTGTTATTTGATACTTGTGAAGCAATAAGTGATATGAATGAAAACTCAGATAGAGATAAATCAAACCAAGTCATATTGAAAGAAGGCAAAAAATGAACTTTAAGCAAGTATTCACATGCATGATGAAGCATAGCAAAATATGTTTCCTCTTCTTTTTCCAATCAAAAAGATAATTAGTAAGTACATAAAAGAGAAACAGACTCAGCAAGACCAAAAGTTAAGAAAAACCTGCAGACATAGAACCAACAAAGGTCTCAAGAAACCTGACAACCACCATCAAGAAGTTTTGTCCAGATGCATGATTTCTTACAAGGGACATTGTCCTGCATAGAGAAAAAAGACTTTAATTTAAAACCAAACTAACCAATCCAATCAGAGGACAAGTGCAAGTACATCACATACCTGTACAAAGATATTGCCATCTACATAAAGAACCATTTCATCCAGTAAATATTGTGCATGCACACATAAGATGTTAAATACAGGAAAGAAGGGACCAACATGCTACAAAAACTTACAGCATCATTTAAGACAGATTCTCCAAAGACCAAAGCATAAAGGTTCACATCAGTGCCAAGTTCCTGCAATTAAGATCATCATACATGGATACAAGGTCTAAAAGTTGAAGTGCAATGGTTTGTTATGTTGACTGCTTGGATACTACTACTGTGTAAATACTAAAAAAAACTTAGATATCTCTATGCCATTGTAACTACAAACTGATATCTTGTTAAAATTAATGAAAGTCACGTTATGTGATGGACTCTAAAAAGAAAACAACAGAAAACCTTCAAAAGAATCGGTAGCAATAGAAGGTTAAGATTACCATAAGTATTTGCAAAACTTAAGTAGCTAATCAATTACAGAGCAAGGGCTATAAGGGAATTTAGTGTATCTATGCCTTTTCTTTTTCAAGGAAAAGGTCCACGGTTAGCAGCTGAACAAAAGGTTGGTTTGACATTATAATTATTAGAATCCAGTTTAGTTTATGCTTTTGGAAGCAAAACATAGAAAAAGCTTAATCCAACAATATAGACAATACTAATACTCTATTCATTTTTTCTTTTTACCAACTTTCTGGGAAGCCGATTCAAATGGCAGAAGAAGAAACCAAATTCATAATCCTAAGTTAATCTCAGTAATATATTTTTCTAAATAAAGATTACAGAAGAAAAATAAGTGGTATAATGATACTTCAAATTTGACAATAAGTGTTTTGGCAGCAGCATGACAGAAGCACAGTTAAATAAGTGAATATTAGTATTATTGTTTCATATCATCCAAATCATTGCAATACAATATATCTTCATAAATTTGCATATTTTTTTAAAATGGTACAAAATGTATTCTAGTATAATGTTTTTGTTTAACCTAACCCACACACGATAGATAGCCAGGATGGCAGCATAAAAACCTGACCTGAAATATGGAAAGAACTGTAACAGGATCAGTTGCTGATATAAGAGCACCAAACATTAGGCATTCAACAAAAGGAAGTCCGAACATGAGGTACATGCGACCACCGATATAGCTGCACATATGTGGCGTGATTACAAGGTAGTGAAGAAAAAAAGCGGGTAAACTCTTGTTCTTGTATCAAGGAAAATACTGGTCTTTATAATGAACAATACTCACACTAAAACACCTGTAACAACTGAAGCTATAAAAGTCCCTAGAATAGAAAATGTGACAATGGCTCCAAAATTAGAGAAAAAGGGTTTCTGCAAAAGGAGGCAAAACGAGGTGAGAACTAAGCGTGTAATGCACAATGTTATGGGTAAACTACACCAGGTACCACTGAATTTTAAGTTTAGTATCTATTATATCCTGAACTAAAAATCGATATTATTTTAGCACTGAAATTTTAGTTTAAGCTTCAATTATACCACAGGGCTTTAAAATCCCTCCGCATCATCAATTTTAATGGTCTAGTGGTATAATTGAAGCCTAAACTAAGGTTCAGTGCTAAAATAGTATCGATTTTTAGTTCAGTGGTATAATGGATACTGAACTTAAAGTTTAAAGGTATCTGGTGTAGTTTAACTAATGTTATTTGTAATTAAAAGACAGTTCATACTACTACTTACAGGTGATAAGCTGAACCCTGATTGAGTGCCCAAAACCAAGTCAAGGAAAAACAATCAGTAAAGAAAAACTAGGAATCAAATGTTTTACTTATGGGGAACAATTACAAAATTAAGGATATAAGATTATTGGAGGTAGGAGAAACAGGAAGAAAAATTCTTCATGGAAATTGAACCACGCCCTGCCAAGTAACAAGAAATTGAAATCACCGGTGCCCTATACAATGATAATAACGATAACAGGAAAGAAACGGAGGACCTGATGCTTGTTTCAGTGTCAGATATGTTAGCAAGTCCACCAACGATCAAACCTGGTAGAAACACGATCTTTTTAACGAGTGAAACTGGAAATTAAGAAATAAAGATAAATGAAGAGGGAAATCAAGTTCAACTAACCGATAAGCAAAGAGGCGCTGGCTTCAGGTAGGTAATAGAACTTGTGGCGGCGAAGGACGTGTCCGAGGACGAAAGAGAGGACGAGCATCATAATTTGGAGGAGAATCCCTACTCCGGCGGCCTGCTGCTCCTTTGCCGGGCTCCCACCAACCGCCGGAGAAACTCCCATTGCTTTAGAGTGAATCAAGGACTAGCTAATGCCTCCTATGACAGTGTCGATCGGAGTAAGTTTCCGATGACGGCTTCTTCCTCTTCCTCTAGTTCCTTTTTGTCTTCTTCTCCCGGGAATTTGCGACTTTCTCTATTCCAACTCCGGTTGTTTGTCTAAATTAGATTCAATTTAGGTAATCTTATGGGATAATTACAATAAATCGGAGAATTTATTTAATTATGTTAATTAAATGGATCAATTTTTAATTTGACTTATCATTACAAGTCCATACTTTGCTTTAATCGCCACACCTTTTCTTAATCCATTTATTAGCAAAGACATGTAATCATGAGGTTTTCTTGAAACATTTGAGAAGCTTCTAGAGAAGACGGCAAAATTATGTACATTTCTTTGTTTTTTATCGTTTTTATTCGAGTATAAAATAATATTTGTATATAATTATTTTATTATTTGTAAATTAAATTGTTCGAATCAAATTATTTTAGTGAAACTTGTCATTTTATACTACTTAGATCACTTTTTAGATTCATTTCTTTTGAATGTTTTAATTTTCATTCTATCATTTACCCTGTTTTTAAAGATTTTTCTCTCACATGTGGCTTCCATCCATTTTTTATTCTTACGTGGTCGGCGGCGATATCAGTCTTAGTATTGGTGTCGACTGTTGATATTCTTTTTTTTTTGCTTTTTTATATTTTGTTTTTATTTTTGCATTTTCGTTCGAATTTTTTTTAGGTTTTTTTCATTAGAATCTCGTTGTTTTGGGTTCCTACTTCTCGCACATATTATTGTATTTGTTTTTATGCTTTTTGTGGCACGCCTCTTACTTATGGGCTATGGCACGTTATTCGCCTACCTTTTTGGTAGATTTGCGCTCGATTCTGATGTGCGATTATCGGTGGCCGTTCAATAGTTTGATTCCCTCTTGTGGTTGTTTGTCGATGCATTCATATCTATTCAGTGAAGTAGCTTGCAAGATTGTTGGTTTCGCTCGTCATTCCTTTATCACTTATCAAACGCTTAGGGGATTCATTTATCTTTTGTGTATTGACAACTCTCTTAGCCTTTTGCCGTTCAACGGAGTCTATGCTTATCTATCTGAGCAACTGTGAAAGCATCTTTGACTAGTGTAACTAGGGATGGGCACGAGTCGGGTTTTTGGCCCACCCAGACCTGACTCGAAAATAAACACCCTAAACTCGCACTCGACCCGACCCGACCCGAAAATAAATATACTAAATTCGACCCGACCCGACCTATATAAAATAAATTAATTTTAAGGACCTAACTGTAAAAAAATAATTTTAAGGAACTTAATTGTAAAAAATTATAATTTAAAGGATTAAATTATAAATAAAAAATTCAATTTTAAGGACTTAATTATATATATATATATATATATATATATATATATATATATATATATATATATATATAAAGAGGTATTATTATAAATATCCTTAAAAAAATTCAGGGAAAATTACACTATTAGTCTCGAGTCGGGTCGGATATTTTCTATCCTAAACCCGAACCCGACTCGACCCGAGTTTACCCTTAACAAAAACTCGACCTGAATTTAATTTTTTCATTAAAAAATCTGACCCGATAACGCCGGATTAAGTCGAAACCCGTCGAGTCCAGGTAAAATGTCAATCCTTAAGTGTAACTGAATTTTCCCTCTTTCGGGAAGGAGTGTCATTTCATTTTTTTTTTCCTTTTAGTTTTTAATTTCTTTGTTGTTCGCTAATAATATTTTCATGTTTAAACATCTTTGTTTGGCTCTCTTTCTAAATAATAAAAGTTATCTGGTATTATGTTAAAAATATTGAATGTTTAAGATATTGGGTAAAATACACTACAAGTCCATGTAATTATATGTTTGGTAGCTTTTCTTTTAAAGTAACAATTTAGTCCTTCGATTGAGATTTTGTGACAAATAGGTCATTCCGTTAAAATTAAAATATGACCTAATCTAATATTAGAGTTAGTCCCAAAACTTATATAATATTTGAACCTAATTCTAAAATAATTCAATAAATTTAACCATTCATATTTAAAAATTTTGACATCGCACTTTCGGACAATTTGATTGATTCTAGTTTTGAAATAGTTGGCTATGGTCGGTTGATTTGGATTTGCAATGAACATTTTTATGCATTCTTAGAGAACACCTAATTATCGGTTGATATGGTAAGATATAACACTATGTTCTTTAAACAATAACAGAAATATAAATATTAACATTGTGAATAAAGTAAATTGAATTATGAGGATTACCGTCACAATAAACTTTTTCTAAAGCATTCGGTTTAGATTAGTCTATTAATAGCTAGAATATCGATATTTATATAAAATGCATAGACATTATCATATACTCATCTGGACACTAGATCCCTTAAACAAAATTAAAAAGTTTAAATTTTGGTACTGTAAATGAAACAAATTGAGTTGGGAAAATCATCCTCATCTTTATAATAGACATATACAATACTCGATCTGTATTAGTCGATCAATGAATTAAATATCGATAATTATACCAAAAGATCGTGTACTCATTTGTATCTAAATATTCTCTAACTCGAATAAATAAATAAAAAGAGTTTCTCATTAAAAATCTCGCCGTGAGTTTCAATTGCTCACAGGGATTTCCTATAAAAGCAAGCAAATCAAAGTTCTGAACATAAGAAAATTATGTTTCCCCCAATCTCCTAATTTCCCCAAATCTGCAATGGATTTGTATCTTTGTTCATCACTTGGAACAAGATAACACAGAAGAATCATATTATCTACAATGAAGTCACATGCAAAAAAAGGAGGGATAGGGGGAGGAATCTAGTGCTTGATGGTGCAGGCTGTGGATTTGGACTTGTCCAGAATGGACCACATGACTTGTACATCTTCGTACGCACATGCCATCACCTCTCCATGCAGATCCATCACGTGCTTCTCATGCTCTGCAACCCATAAAACAACCATCTATTTAGCCACGTAAACACGGTTGAAAAAAATCGAATCCAAAGTGTCGGTTGATTTTTTTTCCGACTTAATTGATTTAACCATTTAAAAGATATAACAATAGTAAAATCATAGTAAAATCATATTTATTGAAAAACCAACCAATAATGAAAATGGTTCAAATCATAACGTGAAAAAGAGCCATTCTTTTGAGAGAAAAAATCAAATTAGTTACTATTATTTATTTATAAATTATAATCGTCGATATTTTCAGTGATTGATTACTTCGACTTAGATAATATAACAATTTATTATAAAATAATTCTCTCAATCCAAATTTGTTTCTAAAAGAAAACGAAAAGAAATGAATTGGAAGGCAAAAAGATTGGACAACTAGAATTATATCTCATATATCTAAGGGTTAATTATTGTTCGACCCATTGGTCGATTAATTTAGATTGAATTTTGTAAAGAACTTTTGATCTTAATTAAAAAATTTAACGTTTCATTCTACTAGACCGATTGTTTATTAATGATAAAATTATACTTTGATTCCTCTAAAAAAATATGATAAAATAATATGGATAAACGTGTTATAAGTTAATATACTAGTGAAATTACATTTTTAACACACAAATATTGATAATTCAATTTGATCTCGAAAAAAATTTCTAGATTCACCTCTCTATTCAAGTACATACATACATACATGAAACTATTTATTTGGTACTCACCTATTTTAGTGTTTTTGCTTTGGTCACCCAATTAATTTTTTTATCAAAAATATATATAAGGTTACATTTTGTTTCTATTTTAGTATTTTGCTGTTAAAAATTAACAATAAAGCTGATACGGCAACTTTTATGAAGAGAGAAAAGAAAATTTTATTGTTAATTTGTAATGATAGAGATACCAAAATAGAAACAAAACATAAATATCATATGGTAGAATCAAAATGAAAATAAAAGAATAAGTGAGATACTAAATAGACGGATAAAAAGTAAAAAAGAGGAAGAGAAATAGACCTGTTGGGGACTTCTTATCCCTGGGTTGTTGGTTGAAGAAAGTACAAGCTTTCTTGAAGGGAGAAGTGATAGTTTTCTTCCAAGAAGCCATGGCTATTGGCTGCTGCCTTACTATAACAACACTATTCTCCTATGTAAGCTTTGGGTTAGCTGTGTCTGCAATTTTTCTGCATTTCCCTTGTTAAATAACTGGGTCAACCCTATGCTATGCCCCCTTTATATTCACGAATCCAGAGAGATGGAAAGAGAAGAGAAGGCAAGATCCGGGAGATGAGGCTAAAGACCATAAAGGGTAGAGAGAGGGGGGAACATCACCTTTTCCTTATTTTATTCATTAATTTCTCATAAAGTCTTATCTTCAAGGGTTGTGGTGCTTTTCTAACTTGGCCGACTCTGCTGCACCCAAGCACATGGCGCACGATCCCCAGCATAACTCATGCACGTGAATGAGGGGCCTTTCCTTTTTTCAATGCTTACACTCTGCTGCCGCACTTACCTCTAAATCTCACCGCCCCCCCTCATTTTCTCATGCATCCCTTCTTCTTATCATTCATATTATACAATCTTACTATCATCGACTAAGTTTAGCACGATTAATATCATTATTGATATAACACATTGAATGATATATATAAAATCAAACATACGTAAATATTTAATATCCTTTGATTTACGAATTGTTAGAGTTATAACGCATATTAATAAAGAAATAGTGACAAAAGTGGGGTCTATTCGGGCCGCGAAGCCATGTCGGAAATTGCGGGGTTGAAGACCCTACGGTGACAGAACTGATCGATGTGTGTGGAATTCTACTTCTCCTTTTGGATATGCCTTGAAGAGTTAGAAACTCAATTTGAGTTGATTTTTTTTCCTATGTAAGTTTCCTTTGTAATCAAGTAATTTATCCCTATAAATAGATACTAGGAATTAAAGGTTTATCATGATCAGTTGTATTCTCTTTCAACAGTAAAATTTTCTTCTCCTTTGTCTGTGAATTTTTTCTTGTGTTTTCCACTAGGTTTGAGTAGAATTTCTATCATCAATTGCAATCGCTTTCGATATAGTGAAATTTCCTTCTCCTTTGCTTGTGATTTTTTGTTGTTGAAATTTTCATTAAGTTTAAATTTCTTACTATGTAAATATCTTTTTATAACCAAGTAATTATTCTTATAAATAAATACTAGGAATTAAGGGTTTATCATCCGTTATAATTTTTTTTCGATGTAGTAAAATTTTCTCCTCTTTTGTTCGTAATTTTTTCTTCTTGATTTTTTTACGTAAATTTTAATGTTTGATTTATTTTTTATGTTTATGGTTAATTGTTATTTTGTTCTTATCGTTCCGATAAGTATAACATAAATGATAAGAGATGTAGATAATATTTACATCAAATCTCATGTTCAAAATGATGCGACTATGAAAGATCAAATAACTTCTAGAATAAGTTTTTCTTGGTACGTGAAATAACAATATATTGGGGGAGAAAGTCAAATTCTAGGTTTAAACGTATTGTCTTATTTAATCCAAAAGTTTAATTGCTCTTTTAAGAAAACAGAAAATGTTTTTACAAGTATGGATTTAAATATTTACGCACAGGCCGCTATAAGGGAAGCGCTCCCATCTAGCCTAAAGACCTTAAGGGTGTGTTTGGTTCGTGGAAAAGATGATTACCATGGGTAATAATCTTTTCCAACTTACATTCCCATGTTTGGTTTAGGAGGATTCCCACTAGGAGGTATTATTCTTTTCCCAAGAGTTGCTCTTTTCCCCCTAAATGGTGGGAATGCTATTCCCTCATTTTCTTAGGTATTATACAATTCCTTCCCCTTTGGACAATATTACCCTTATGATTATGAATTATGTTCATGTTGATCCTTTATTGCATTTTTAATTATGTAACTAATTATTTATGGTGTAAATTTATTAAATATTTATATTTAATATTAGTTTAATATATAAATGGTGTTGTATATATTTAGATAATTTTGTAATATTTAATAGTACATTTTATTAATATTGTATTTACGATGTTTCTAAGGTTATAGGATGAGATTGTATGTTGCTTGAGACTGAATGCGTTAAGACTTGATGTTATTAATTTTGTTATTTGATTTATAAGATATTTTTTATCTTAAAAATTCAGTAGGTTAATTTATTTTTATCATTTTTACTACTTTTAGATTTGTTTTATTATTTACTTTAATTTGTTTGATAAATGGTCGAAAGTAATAAAAAATTAAAAATCTAAGCATATTAAACGTTTAATATTTTGATGTTCAAAAAAAATTAAAAAGGGATAAATGTATATAAATATAAAATATTTTTTTAAAAATAATTTAATAAGATTAATTATATTATAAATATTTGTTTTTTGCAAATTTTAGGTAATGTAACGAAAATAGTTCTATAAATTTTTGTGTAAATATTTTTAATTTAATGATTAAAAATTAAACTTGTTAAAAAAATATATCATAAGGACAAGTTAGTAAACTTTGCTTCCAATTAATCTTATATTCCTTCAACCAAACACTACAATCTAATATTCCTGCCAAATGAACCAAACAAGGTAATGTAACATTCCCAGTAATGTGTCAGATAATGTTACATTCCGGTAATTCTATTCCCAGAGATAATCTTACATTCCGTGAACCAAACGCCCCCTAAAATTTAATTATTTATTTTTTTAATTTTTAATTTTTATCTAAATAAATTAATCTAACAATGAAAATAATGTGTTTGACAAAGTTTAATAATATTTCTATGGTTTATTAAAGAAAAATATTGGGTTGAGAGGGTCGTCCCGTAACGGGTCTCTATAGTACTCGATCCGAATTAGTCAACAATAAGTTGAATATCAATGTTTAGAAAAAAAATATTAAATTAATTATTTAAAATAATGATATATGCTTTCATTATATAAGGATCAGTTTTTTAATTTTGCTCAGGGCCTCAAAAATCTCCGAGAAAGCCCTATTTACGCCTATATCATAACAAACATGTTAGTTTGCTTATTATTCAGGTCTCATAAACATAATTTTAATTGTTAATAAATATGTTAAATTTTATATTTATGAACATAAACATAATTAATAATAAATATATTAATCGAACGAATATGTAAATTCGATTTATTTTAATATGAATTTGAGGTGTCATAGACTTAGTTCGTCAAAGCCTCTTAGCATTGAGATTCTAGACGTGAGCATCCTTTCGTTCACATTGCAGGATAGAAGTAAAAGGTTTGAATTTTTATTCAATTTTTTTTTTGAAAATTTCGACAGTTGACTTTTGAACTTATTTATTAAATTTTAATCCATGCTTGAATTTGAAGTTTTATAAGCTTGAGAACCCCGGAGACTGTGGGCGGTTACTTACTAGGGCCGAGCATATCAAGCTGAAAAATTTTAAATCGAAATATTTAAATAATTTATGATTAATAAGTTTAAAAAATATGGTTAATCGAAAATAAAAGAAATAAAAAAGATTGTTAGTAGTCGATAATCAGTATAAGGTTGGTCAGTAACGGTCTAAAAATTTAAAAACGAGTCTAAAATTTTAATCAACTTTTCTATTTTATAAATGAGTGTGCAAAATAATTTTTTTAACAAATTAAATTATAATTTTAAATTTTTCTCAAAAAATGAGATGTATATGCTATATGTAGAAGCCATATGCATCCGCCTTTGAGATTGGTGCTGCCGACGTAACTGAAGAAAGTGACGGACTGACGATGGATATGAGTAAAGAGAGAAGAGAGCAAATAACCTTAGCTTTTCCTTCTTTTTTAGTGTACTATTTTTCCCACGAATAATTAAGGATGTAAATTCGGTCGGTTCAATTTTTATATGTCAATAACTAAATACCCCAATAAAACTAAATAAATTAAATCGATATAACCAAATTGATATTTTTTTAGTTTTGTCTTCTTAAGATTTATTTTCAAAATAAAATATTACCATATTAAAATTAAACAATTATATAGGCCCTATTTGATAAATAACAGTTTGAGCTAAATTTAGAGGTTTGACTAGTCAAATCTACTAATTAGGATATTTGGTGAATAGCAGATTGAGTTAGGCATGTAAACGAACCAAACGAACACGGATTTTAATTTTATGTTCATGTTCGTTCGTTTAATTTTAACTGAACAAATAACGAACACGGACAACTAAACAAACATAGTTTCTTGTCCGTGTTCATTTGTTAAAGAATGTAACTTGTTCATGTTCGTTCGTTCAAATGATAAACGAGCGTAGATGAACACAAACGAAAGAACATAAAGGACATATACAAATAAATTTAAACAAATATATGTGAATAAATTTATTTTTTAAATATAATACTTTTGTTATGAAAAGTAATAAATATAAATAGATATATGTGAATAGATTTAAACTGTAACGCCCGAGTTTGGGGCCCGGGAGATATCCGGGTTAGATAGGCCGATTCGGGTTAAGCAAATGTGGGGAAATGAGACCTAATGGGTTACCAGCTTTGAATTGATGCTTTTAGGTATATTTAGGAGTGTTTTGGATGTTTAAATCGATGGGTTATTGCTAGGCTTTGCTTAAGAACGAATTTGATGATATTTTGATGGATTTCGGCTTTGAATCGTTGAGAGAATGTTGTAGGTTCGTGAACTGATGTTTGACAGTGAATTTATAGAAGAGTAGGGGAGTAATACTTTGTTTTTGGTTGATTAGAAACAGGGGAAACGAGTTTGGGTCCTTTGGACGCGATACCGGGTGTTACGGAGGCTTAAGATCGATGTTTCGGCTTTCGTTTGGGTTCTATCGGTGAGTGGAAACTGTTTTGAGGCTTTAAGTATGTTCAATGAAGGTTCTTAGGGGTTTGAGTGGAGCCTTAGAGGCTAACCTAGACCCAAGTGTAAGCTTATCTATTCTTACCTTGTTTAGTTGATTGATGTCGTTCGCGATTATGTGTGTTGTGGTGTTGTTTGTGGGTTCTTTTTATTCCATTTGTGTTGTCGTAGTTGATGTCGAGCCTCACGTGATGGTTAGTCGTTGTATACGGTGATGTGTAGTCCCACCGGTAGTGACTAGTAGATGAGTACGGTGATGTGTAGTCCCATCGAAAAAATACTAGTTGTTGTGTGCGGTGATGTGTAGTCCCACCGAGATGGTTGTGCATGTGCAAACCATGTTTCGTCTATGCTTGTGTTATTACATCTCTTTCTTAAATGGTTTTGTTTTCAAAACTGAGATATATATTTTAAACTGCATTGTTGTTGTGTTTTAGAGCTCCGCTCACTAAGCTTTTAAGCTTATGCTCTTTTTTTCCAACAATGCAGATCATTAGAGGCTCCGGGAGGCAAGTGGGCAAGAGATGAGTTCTTGGAGTTCTTGCTAGCTCAAAGTATGATTTTACTAGTTGTAATAATGCTTAGACGATGGGAATACTAGACTTTTATGTTAGGGAGTTGGTGTTCAAACTCCTATGTTTGGCTTTGTTTAAGTTGCTAGCATGTTTTGAATGTTGATACCATGTTATGTTGAGGTTTGATGTAGCCTTGGATGAATTGCTATGCGTTTTGACTTGTTGGTGTTTCTGAAGCTAAGTGTTCTTGTGAGCTTGAGGTTGAGATTCATTTTGTTGTCTGTATGCATGTTAGAAGTCGTGTTTAGGGTGTTTTACCTCTAGATTGTTTGTATAATAAGTTGCTATGTGGTTTGTGATGCTTTGGGTAAGTTTGGAAGCGTTTGAGGATGCCAAAATGTGTTTTCGGGCCAAATTGTGTCCAGGTGTTTCGGAACGCCTGATATGGTTTCGGAACGGTCGAGCTCCAAGGGTACCCGTATCGAAACGGGGGTGGTGCCATTTCGATACGATTTGCCACTGGAGGTTACTGTTTTGGAACCATATAGGGTCGTTCTGGTACGTTTGACCACTGGAGGCTCCCGTTTCGGAACCAAGTGGGACTGTTCCGGAACGGCTTGATGTTACTTTTTGAATCAAGCCCGTATTTCGAAACGGGCAGGCCTGTTTCGAAACGTAGGTAGTTAAAACGATTAAAAGACATCTTCAAGGGTTTTCAAATGTTACATTTTAGTCCTTAAATCTTGTATGCTTCATAGTTGAGTTTATATGTGTCCTCTATGATGGTTTACCTCGTGTGCATGAAACTGGACTAACAAACTACTTGGTAAGTTAAAATTATCGTATGCCCTCTTCTCGTTTCGTATCCGTGATTGTCTTTTCGCGGTTTGCCAACTCACATAGGTTTAAACATAGCCTTTAGACAAGACTAATAAAATGAAAAAAAAAATAGGGTTGCTAATCAGAGTGAGGCCTTAACGGGTTTCGCTTTGGTTTTCCCCGTGTAACTCGTTCGGTTCGGTCTATTAGCTAGGCCGGGACGAGGGGGTTACATAAACAGACAAACATGAATGAACGGATTACCGAATGTTCACGAACGTAAATGAACGAACGAGCCATTTGTTCATGTTCATTCATTTAATTAAACGAACATAAAATATTGTTCATGTTCGTTCGTTTAATAAATAAACGAACTTCCCACCGAACGGTTCACGAACAATTCGTTGAATGTTTGGTTCGTTTACAGCCCTATTGGGTGAAACGTCTAATTTTGAAAAATCTACTATGATGAGCTTTTTGAAATTAGATGTTTGACATAAGAGTTGTAAAAATTCTTTTACCCTTAATAATTACCAAAAAATCTTTAAATAACATAAATTTAACATTTTCTATTTCAATTTTCACCCTCTATTTTTTAATTCTCACATATGTATATGTTTATTTAAATTTAATAATAAATTAAATTGTTTTAAAATAATTATATAAATAATAAATTAATACATAAATTCTTTAAATATGCTTAATAATGTTATATTAAAAAATATTTTTCACAAATCTAATTAATGTTAATAAATACAAAATATTGATAACTAATAAACTATTCGAACAAGTATTAAATATAATTATGTCCTTATATGTCATTGTTCTTGTTTAAATAATCAAACAATTACAAGCTATCAATTAATTTTAGCGAACACTTCTATATAATCAGCTAATACAATTCACTAGTCAAAACAGTCTCAGCTAATGCAATCAGCTATCAGCTATCAGCTAATGTAATCCGTTATCAGCTATTCACTAATTGTAAAATAAGGTAATTATTAATTATGAAATAGATTGAATTATTTTATATTTAAATATTTAGTTTCATATTTAGATTTGATTAATTAATATACACATATAATTTATTCTTTAAACAAATTTATTCACTTCGAATCTCCAAAACTAATAATCAAACCGAATCAACCGTCAAAGTTAAATAAATTAACTAAATCGGAACATTTCGATTATTTTATTTTGTTGATTAAATTTAAGGAAAATTCTACAACGGGCGTCGAACATTGATGAACACCACTAACGATGAACACCGATGAACACCATTAATTTTTTTTTAAATTTTAAAAATCTAAAGGACTAAAATTATAATTAAAATTATCTTTTAAAAAAATAAAAATCAAATTTAAAAATTACTTTATATTATTTTTTAATAAATTAAAATCAAATATTCTTAATTTTCCTACACCCTAACCAAAATTAAAAATCAATTTTATAATAGATTTGAATCAAAAACACCCAAATCTCCTAAACCTAAACTTAAACCTAAAAAATTCAACCCTTCATCCATTACCCAGCCGGTTAAATTTGATTTTTATTTTTTTAAAAGATAATTTTAATTATAATTTTAGTCCTTTAGATTTTTAAAATTTAAAAAAAAATTAATGGTGTTCATCGGTGTTCATCGTTAGTGGTGTTCATCAATGTTCGTCGCACGTGGTAGACTCATCCTTAAATTTAATCGATTATTTACTCGAACTTCCATAAATCTCAAAGCTCCATTGAACATAGACATCAAAGTTCCCTCTTGTGTTGTATTAAGTACTACTTTCGATAAGAAAGGTAATATAATCACATGTATTATTAATTTATTACCAAAACCACAAATAACTAAAACAAGATTAAGAATGGAGATTAAAAAAAAGGAATTGTAGTAAATTTACGTTGGTGTTGAGAGTAACAAAAGGAATCTTTGCTGTGGAGTGGAGAACTTCCGTATTATAAAGTTAACTTTTTTGGGGTAAAATACACTGTATGACAAACATGTAATTTTATCGTTAAAATTAAAATATAACCAACAAGTGTCCTAGTAGAAAAGCGGATGATGTTTATTTTAGGAGACACGAGTTCAAATCGTTTTGTCTAGAAGGTGTATGTCCTTTATTAAATGATTAAAAATATGTACGAACAGATAATACCTTGTAGTCACCTTTAGATCATTCAAAAAAATTCAATATAAATGAATATATGTGAATAAATTTAAACGGACATAAACGAACAGACATAAATGAACGGATTACTGAATGTTCATGAACGTAAATGAACGAACGCACTATTTGTTCATATTCATTCATTTAATTAAACGAACAAAAAATCGTGTTCATGTTCGTTCATTTAATAAATAAGTGAACATAAACAAACTTCACACCGAATGGTTCACGAACAGTTCGCTGAATGTTTGGTTCGTTTACGACCCTAGATTAGGAGAAACATCTAATTTTGAAAAATCTGCTAAGATGAGTTTTTTGAAATTAGATGTTTGACAAAAGAGTTGTAAAAGCTCTTTTACGCTTAATAATTACAAAAAATTCTTCAAATAACATAGATTTAACATTTTCTATTTTAATTTTTCGCCCTCAATTTTTTTATTCTCAAATGTATATGTTTATTTAAATTTAATAATGAATTAAATTATATTAAAATAATTATATAAATAATAAATTAATACATAAATCCTTTAAATATGCTTAATAATGTTATATTAAAAAAATAATTTTCATAAATCTAATTAATGTTAATAGATACAAAATATTGATAACTAATAAACTATTTAAACAAGTATTGAATATAATCATGTCCTTATATGTTATTGTGCTTGTTTAAATAATCAAACAACTACAAGCTATCAGTTAATTTTAGTGAACACTTCTATATAATCAACTAATACAATTTACTAGTCAAATCAGACTCATCTAATACAATCAGCTATCAACTATTCGCTAATTGCAAAATAGGACAATTATTAATTATGAAATAGATTGAATTATTTCATATTTAGATATTTAGTTTCATATTTAGATTTAATTAATTAAATATACACATATAATTTATTCTTTAAACAAATTTATTCACTTCGAATCTCCAAAACTAATAATCAAACCGAATCAACCGTCAAAGTTAAATAAATTAACTAACTAAATCGGAACATTTCGATTATTTTATTTTGTTGATTAAATTTAATCGATTATTTACTCGAACTTCCATAAATCTCAAAGCTCCATTGAACATAGACATCAAAGTTCCCTCTTGTGTTGTATTAAGTACTACTTTCGATAAGAAAGGTAATATAATCACATGTATTATTAATTTATTACCAAAAACACAAATAACTAAAACAAGATTAAGAAAAGGAATTGTAGTAAATTTATGTTGGTGTTGAGAGTAACAAAAGGAATCTTTGCTGTGGAGTGGAGAACTTCCGTATTATAAAGTTAATTTTTTTTTTTTTGGGTAAAATACTATGACAAACATATCATTTTATCGTTAAAATTAAAATATAACCAACAAGTATCTTAGTAGAAAAGCGGATGATGTTTATCTTAGGAGACACGAGTTCAAATCGTTTTGTCTATAAGATGTATGTCCTTTGTTAAAGGATTAAAAATATGTACGAACAGATAGTACCTTGTAATCACCTTTAGATCATTCCAAAAAACTCAATATAATTTTAGTCCCAACACTCGTACATTTTATCAGTTTGGTCTTAATTCAAAAATAATTCAATAAATTTAAGTCTTTACATTTAAAGATTTCGACACTGCACTATCTTGACACCAATGGCGGAACTCGATATTGTTTATTGAGAGGGGCATTTAAAAATGTTTAAAGTTAGAGGGTGCAACAATATAAAATATATTTTTAGAGGATTAAAGTACAATTTATCATTATTTCATCTTAAATTTTTAATATTTAAAATGGAGGGGGGCCGTAGCCTACCCATCCTTTAGAGGTATCGCCTCTTGCTGACACATCTCTAATCACTTGTCGCTTTTTATGTTATGCTACTATCTTTCAGCTCGATAATTAAAAAATATAATAACTCGACAGACATAATTATTTTATTATTAAATAATTAACAAATTAATAAAACAAACTCGTTATGATATCACCATTACTTGCTAGTAGACATTGTCACTTTATTATAAATTTATAGTGGCTTGTGATATATTCTACCATATTTTTTAGGGGAAAAAACATGTGAAAGCTACTGACATGAGAGTGAATCATTCATTTGATAACCAAAGTATATATTAGTAATAATTATATAATAACAGACCACAATGATTAATGATAAAAGTAATGGGGACAAGAGAGTATTTTAACATGAGCAAGCAGGCAGGGATGCATGCACAGATGCGTTTGGGGAACAAGAAAAGATTTAACTATAACAAAATGATTTTACTAATTATATTGTAATATGTATATATTCCATTTGCCTCCCACATATCTGGATTAGTTTGCCTTCACATTGCTTTAGTGCAACAAGTACTCTTCCTGTATGTATGTACCAATTGGCTGGTGCCATTAACTATAACCACATTGCTTAATTTAGTTAATCAAGTACTTATTAACATTTCGACAAGTAATTAGGTTCGAATCTCATGTAGTGAGGTCAAAAAACTTTTCTTATCTCATGTCATTTGCCTTCATCATGACCTAGTCCTTTACTCTTTTTTTTATTGTTTAATCGATGTCGGCATTATTTTTAACGTTGGTTGCTGACTGCAAATGATTTATATTGAATTGAAATCTACTTGTTTTATTGAATGAGAATACATTTAAAATTATAGTGCAAGTTTACATCTGAGTAAACAAAAACACATAATCTGAACATATTCCTACAACCATTCAAACAAGAAACTAGTGTTTCTAGATCATGACTGGACCATACAAGGAAATGGTAAAAAAAATTCAACCAAAGACTCGAAACAAAGATAGATACTAACATCGCAAAGAACGACGATTAAAGGTAAAACCATCGACAAACAACATAAAAATGCATATTACAATAAGGCACGTTGACAACACGATTGTTACCACAACTCAATCACGAACAAAAAACGTGATTGTGAGCACGTATCCACATCTAGTTCGTTTTTTATACTTGTTCTATTTTTTCGCATATCTTTTTGCGCTTCTCTCTATCTTTATGACACATTTTCTCTGCCTTTATGGCACGTTTTTATGGTCATCTTTGCGGGTGTTTGGTGTTCTTACGATGACCCTTAAGGGTGTTCAAAAATACCCGACCCGACTGACTACACGAACATAAATAATCTGGTATTTACCCAGATGTTTTTACCCGGCTCGCCATTTTTCGGGTCGGGCCCGGGTCACAAAATTAAGAATTTTCGGGTACTCAGTTACAACTGAGTACCCAGATATATTTGAAATTAATATTTTTTTATATTCAATATACATATTTTTTATATTAAACTAATAATTTTTTTAATATTTTTATATTTAATAAATACATATTTTTATATCAAACAAATAAATACATATTTTTATATTTTTATATTAAACTAATAATTTTTTTTAATATTTTTATATTTAATAAATACATATTTTTATATCAAACAAATAAATACATATTTTTATATTTTTATATTAAACTAATAAAATATTTTTATATATGGGTACCAATGTACGCGAATTTTTAGGTACCCGCAACTTTCGGGTACCCGACTAACGAGTACCCGCAAAACCCTAGTTGGGACACGGGCTGCACTTTGAACTACTAGACGATCCGGGTACCCCGTACTTCGAGTAAACGAATACCCGAGTACCCGGTACTTCGAGTACCCAAATACACAGGTACCCAGATTTGAACACCCCCAGTGACCCTCACGACGCTTGTTCCTAATTCGTGTTAATCGGTGACCATATATAATTTGATCCTTTCGGGTAGTTTGTCGATGTTATATGTTGTAGATCGTACCTTTGGGAATATCTGTGAAAGGTGGTTGCCGATCTTGTGATTTCATCTAGTTCGTGTTTTGACAACTTCTCAGTGACTCTTTCAACGATGTACCGTAGAGATTTTCTTTGGTGCAAAGAAGAACTGTCTGATTTGACCGGTACAACGCTTATCTTATCTTTCTTTTTTTTTTATAAATAAGGGGTACTACCACGTGCCTCATTAAAAACCCCTCTAAACCTAGTTGGAGAAAAATAGTATACATGGTAGCGCTTACAATAAGAAGTTAACATGTCCTCGTGAAACAAAGGTAAAACCTCAAGAGGAGGCGAACAAATTGAACAAAATCAAAAGTATTCGAGGATGCTAGTTTAGCGAGCCCATCTGTAACTTCATTCTCGGAGCGCATCACGTGTTGAATTCGCACCACCCATGACCTTTGTCGCAACTCATCCAGGTTAGTTATTATGGTGGATTGACCTCAATTAATTGTATCTAACCGCAGAGTTCGAATTGCCTCCATATTGTCAAGTTCAAGGATAACTTGCCAACACCCCTTGTCCCAAGCACATAGCAATCTAAGATACACACCCCACAACTCCGCATCAAGCACATAACAAATTTTGATAAACTTAGTGAAACTACAAATCTAATTACATGTTGAATCCCGTAGCACACCACCGTAAGAGGCTTCCCAGCCTTGGCCTTTTCGAGCACCGTCCGTATTTAGTTTCACCCACCCATTCTCAGGCATAACACAATGCACCGGACCATGTGGGATCGAAGTCAGACAACATGCTTGTTTTGGCGCCTCAAGCAACACAGTAACGACCATCTGTTAGAGTGAACTGCTATGCTCTAACATCGATCCTCATCCCTCTCCGGGATTGTAAAAAACAATAGCATTCCAAAAATTCCAAAAATTTCACACTATCGGTCTAAAGAGCAAGTCCCGATTCTCCGCTTCCCACGCAAAATACTCAGGTCGAGTGAGATTACAAATAATCCACTCATGCATCCCCATTGCAAGATATTCATCAAGTTGTTCCAGCTTAATCGAAGCCGTCCATATCGACAACACCGAAGAAAACAATCGTAGCAAATGACTAACATCTTCTGTGACCACGCAACAAATTAGATAAAGAGCATCGGTAGCAAAATAACGTCGTACACGTTCCAAGTTAGTCATAAACTTCTCCTTGCACACTAGCCAAAAATATATACAGATCCTTTGTTGCCCCTTATATTTGTGGATACATCGCCCGAACTCATCGTGGTTGTCTTTAGAAAAACCCATGCATAACAAGTAAGCCGACTTCACTGTGAATTGGTCATTCATGCCCTTTGACCAGCCAACCGAGTTTGCTCCTATTAAGATATCTGTTTTGATATAATAATTAAAAAATTGATTTGGATTAAATTAAAAAAGATTTTAAAATATTTTGTAAGTCCAAAAAATTTGAAAATATTTTAAGGGTTTTTACTAGGCTTTGGAATGGTTTAAAATGTGTTTTAAGTAGCAAAACTTATATTTTCAAAGTCATTATACCGATACGATATACATCGTATCGATACGCTTTAGGGTTTCAGCTACAGGAAAATTCTAGTAGCCAAAACTCGTACCGATATACTTTTGTCGTATCTTTACAAAGTGCTTTAAACCCCCCCCCCCCCCAACGGCTAGTCACATACTGATACGGTTGTATCACGTACCGATACGTCTTAACCACTCTCAACGGTCATTTTCCCAATGACTATTTGAAATGCAGGCCTTACTGATACGCTCGTAAGCGTATCGATACGCAGAAGCTGAAGTAGGCTCAACAACTAGTTTCCAAGAAGGTCGTATTGATACAATGACACGAGTATCGACACTCTACTGCCCATAACTGCATTTATGGAGGGAAATAAAGACCCTAACAGCTCCAATCCAATCATAACGGTCTACAACGGCTAGAAGATCAATTGGGAGCATAAAAGGGACCTCCAAGCATCCATGGAAGACTAATGCTTCAATTGTCAACAACAATATGATGTCAAATTTGTCTTAGTGCTTTATTATACATACTTTGTATAGACAACACCTTTGAGCCTAAATTGTCACATTTGCTCTAGTGTTTAAGTTTGAGTGAGTGAGCTTAAATAGTGCAAACTGTCCACATTGTGAGAGTTTTCAAGTTTGCTAGATTTCTCTTGCTTAAGAGTGTTTCCAAAGCTCGGGTTGTGAGCTTTGGTTGCTAGACTTAGATTGAGTATAGGATTGTAATGGTTGCCTCCTAAACCGGGAAAAAAAGGACGCATATTTAGTGGATATTGGTTGAAAATTCTTAATGGGAGCTAAGGTAGTGGATGTAGGTGCTTGTTAGAAGGCCGAACCACTATAAATCCTTGTGTCTTTTTTCTATCATTTTGCTTCCACAAAATCACCCAAAACACAATATTCTCCACACTTAGCAAGCTAAATCGGTTGAAGGAAATCGAGTCTATCAAGTCTAACAGCTCTCAACCCTGGTCCAGGAGCTAATGTTGCCGCTACGCGCAAGCGGCCCAGTGCCACTTACCACGCATCAAACCAAAAATTCACCGACCATCTATCACCAATAAATAGCTTAAGGTTCGATTTTACATCAAACCAAACAATACTTAGGCTTCGCAAAAAATGTGAACAATTAACCGAACACAACACATCCGACACCAATCCCTTGCATTTATACTTCGCCTGTAGAAAACGCACCCATAAAGCATCCTTACGAGAGACTAAGACTAAGTGATACACCAATTTCATAAGAAAAACCTCATTAGTCTCTTGCATTTTCCGGAAACCCAAACCGCCACTCTGCAGTGGACAACATACATCATCCCATCTAACCAAGTGAACACCTCTAGTTTCAGAAGTGATACCTCATATAAAGCGACGAATTAACCGTTCAAGCTCCAAACAAACCCGCTTCGAGAGGACCGCAATCTGCATAGTATAAATCGGAATAGCTACAAGAACCGCTTTCGCTAAGGTGATATGTCTAGCAAGGGATATAGTCTTCGCCTTCAAACCGTTTAATTTCCTCCACACAGCCTGTAACAAGTAATTATATGAGGCAGATGTAAATCTTTAATGCAAAAGAAAAACACCCAGGTACCTACCCAAGTTTGCCACCTCCGTAAAACTAAAAGCAAGACTAATATAATGTCGTGTAACCTCCGCGATGTTCTTAGAGAATAAGATATTTGTTTTAGCTTGACTGACCCTGTGTCCCGATGTACAACAGACGCATCAATCATTCTCTTAATAATAGTCATCCGATCCATACAAGCTTCGGTAAACAAAATCATGTCATCAACAAAGAAAAGATGTGATATCGCAAGACTCAGCTTGGGAGTACGAAAAGAAATCCAAGACCCTTGATCGATTTTCGTCTGAATAGTTTGAGTCAGTCGCTCCATGCATAACACAAACAAATAGGGAACAATGGATCATATTGTTAAATACCACGAGATGGGCAAAAAATCGCAATCATGGACTCATTCCGCAAAATCTGTGTAGACACAGATGATACACAACTCATGATAAGCCTGCGCAAACCAAACGAAATACTTACATCAGTCAAAGTATCCGCAATGAAGTCCTATTCCAACCTACATCAATCATGGATTTTTAAAACCTCTAAAGAAATATATTCTTATTTTACTTTTGTTTACCATTAAAGTTATATACGTAAAAGAAAAATCTTTACGAAGCCGAACATATTCTGGTTTTAGTTGTAATAACTTACCTAAATTTTCTCTAGAAAGACTATAACAGCATCAGCAAGGTGATTAATTAATTATAATTCCAATGCTATTTTTATTGAAATTTGTAAGTTGGTTCAGAAAACATGTTGAAGGTTGATTGAACCTGACAAGCACTAGGAAATAAATGAAGTGTTGGTGTTTTTAGCTCCAAACCACTTATCCAAGCCTGAACATTCAGAGAGTGTCTTTGAAAACATTATTCTCAGTGAACGTGTTAGGTTTGTTTTGTGTTGAATAATTGAAAGGTAAAATATAACTCAGGTCATTTAATTATGTGTTTGATTGTAATTGGGTCACTTTTTTCTCTCTCAAAAAGTTATACTTTGGTCACAATCAAGTCACTTGATTTTGTTGTTAAAATTAAAATAGTCACCCAATGTGATTTGATATAATAATAATTTTAGTTCTCAATATTTATACATTTTATTAATTTGGTTACAATTCAAAATAATTTAATTAATTTAATTTTCGTATTTAAAATTTTCATTAGTAAAATGGTTGTGTCTACTAGCCGACAACACTAAGGTCACAATGAGTTCTTGTAGTATGTCAGTTATCCAGTAGTAAAATGATTGTTATGTCGAGCTATTACATATGTCAGTTATCAAGCTAATGGGCAATAGCAAAGAGTGCAACAATTTGTTAAAGGGTGTGTCAAGAGTGTACAATGTCAAAAAAAATTAAATATGAAAGATTAAATTATTTTAAATTATCACTAAAGTAACATAATGTACAAGTTACGGGACCAAAATTTAACTGAGTAACTAAATTGTAACTTTTTAAAAATGACTCATTTATAACTTAACAATGTAATTGAATTGGTTGAATTTTAATTTTTTTAAATCCTTGTCGAATTTAGGGATTTTAAGTTTCAATTGTTTCATATTTGAGTTAATTATGTTTATTAGTTGATTTTTTTAATAGTCTTAAGGTAATAATGTGGTTATAAGGTAGTTATATGTTCATATTTTTTCTTAATCCTTTTCTACCTACACACACCCTTGCAAACAAAGTTGTTTGAACCCGAATTTTTTAAGATAAACATTTTTTCGACTGGATCACTCATTGAATTTTATTAGTTGAATTATTTAGATCAACTCGTTTTGAAGTTGAGGTATTTCAACATTTCTTTCATTCAAGTTTAACATTTAAGCTTTAATTATTCAGAATTTCGAATTACTTGTGCTAAGTCGTTTCAAAATGAAACTGAACTATTCATGAAATGCTTGGACTTCGAGATTTGGATTGGACCTTACAAGTGACCTGCGAGATGAAGATTGAAGGTTAGCTATCGGCTGGAACGAAGCCAGTAATGTTGTATTGGGATCATGGGTGGAACTATAAATTTATAAAGAGACCATAATGCGATTAAAAATTTTGAAGAGTTATAATGAAATTTTGAAAAGATTGAAGAGATTATAAAATTAATTATATATATTTAAAAAAATTATTCTATTACCATTAGAAAAAAGAAGTCAGCAGAGACCCACACCGCTGCGATGTTTTATACATAAAAAAAACAGCAAAGATACTTGGATTTCATCAACTGATGTTACAACGTGAACTGCAGTATAAATATACAAGCCAACTGCCAATTTATTACAATCAATATCCATAGAAATTCATCCCAAATCTCCCTTTTCTTTAATGTTTTCCATGAGATTAAATATTATGAATCATGGCAAGGGTTCTTGTGAATCTCCCAAACGAGACAAATGGAGATATGCATCAGTCCCTGCAAAGAATGATTCCGGCAATTTCTAATACGTTAGTTTAACCGGAGAAAATCGGTACTACGAGCACTTGGGAAGGTGAAACATAAATATTTTTGAGATACAAGGCAATGTCATCTCCGGTTATAAGAGAAAAGAACTGGCTATCTATAATAAGAAACAGTTGATTTCAAGAGTTTGGGATTACTCGAATTTAACGACAAAAGCCACATAAATGTCGGTTTCAAATATAGTTATCTGCTTTTATGAACAACCAAAAAATGGCAGAGCCATAGTTGCAACAAAACCCTACCGAGTAAAACCAACTCTAACAGTCATAGTACTATAGTTAAATAGAAGACTGGTTCTTCTGCAACAATCTTCTTGTCTCGTTATGCCTAATTGCCTATTGTTTACTCTCCTACCAACTTCGAGCTAGTGCGTGTGAGTGTACTCTTAGGTACATATGAACTTCGAGGATTTTGATAATTACAAAAGCCGCCATCATTAAAAATGCAGACTGTCTCTATTAGTTATGAGGTAATTACCAGTTTGCAACATGAAAAAAAAAAACTAGTAAAGCGCTTCAGAACTGTAACGGTTGCACTCACCATATCCTTCCATAGAGATCATTTGAAGATCTCCTCCGAAATACCGAGCATACAAGCGGCTTATTGGTAGTCCATAACCATATCCGGCCATGGTTGCAACTGTATCAGATGTTCCCAGATCTGAGTACTCATCCAATGGGTTTTTTGCGGTGCTGTAAAGGTATGTGAAAATTTTGGGAAGACCACTTCTTGGTATGCCACCCCCTTCATCGGAGACCTGCACAGCCAGTTAGACTAAGTTATATTGTTAAATCCTCAATTCCCATGCACTTCACAAACAAAAAAGGAAACAGTTGCTCGAAGTTCTATGGATGACAAAGCATGACAAACTACTACCTTTATGGTTACATCCTCAATTCCCTCAGTAACTATTATTCGAATAGGTGGCGCAACTCTATCCGAATCCATATATCGCTCTTGGACAGCACGCAAGGAGTTTTTGACCAACTCGAATACCATCAGATGCAAGTGTGTTGGAACATACCTGCTATCAAGAAAACAGATACATAAGCAAGGAATCGAAGAATCAATGATTACCAGAAATGCTTTGGAGAAGCCAGAATTGAAAGCTACTGAAAATAAAAGAGATGAAAAATCTCGGTAAAACTAAATATAGCAAACTCAACCAAAGTGAGTAAAAAAACATACGGGAATGTAAACTTAGGATCCCCATAGATATTAATTTCAGGAGCACTGCCATACTCTCGCAAACAAATAGCACGAGCATCCTCACTAGCATTTTGAGCCACCTCCAATGGAGACATTTTCGTATGTATATAACCCACACAATGTGGAGGAGGATTAGGGTTATGCAACTCCACATGCTGCCCTGGTTTCACCAAAAGTCAAACACGCAGTCAGTGTTTAAACCCATCTTCAAGAAACTATAATAAAGAAAAGGAAGTCGAAACTAACCAATAAGCATGCGAATTCCAATTCTCGACATGTAAAACCTATCTAGAAACTGATGAATCTCATCAAGATCCTTGTAAACAATCTTCGGATCCATGCCTTTCTTCAATTGTTGAACCCCCAAAGCCATCATAGGGACCACATTGTTGTGTCTCACCTTAATAGCCTTGATCATTTTTGTAAATTCCTTCTCATCATTCGTATCCTTGATATCAGGAAAAGATCTTAGATCACGAAAGGAATCCAAATACCAGTCTCGCACCTGAGAATAAATGAGTTATTACACCACTCCTGGTCATCAACATTTCAGACTTAATCCATCATCTTGTAAATAATCTTTAGATACAAAACAAAGTGCCCCAACACAATGTAAGTGTCAACAATTCCAGAGAAGTTGGTGAAAAAGCAATCTAATTCTCAGATTCTACATAAAATTGTGCTAATATTAGATTCAATAGCTTCAAAGATGAGAGCCTTTCAACAGCAAAATTGGCAAGCCGAAATAATGATGAAGCAGCATATCTTTCTAAAGAAACTATGGCATCAAAGGATAAAATAAGGGTATAAAGAATTCCTTCATGGTACTGACGGGAGTTGGTCCATGTGATAAGCAGCTTGATATCCTTACGGAGGTCTCGAGTTTGAGGCCTTGTATATGCCGAAAATCCCCGCCGAGAGACACATCCACCAAAGCTAGATATACGACGCGGGTCGGTCCGGACTCCCGATTAGCAGGGGAACCGGGAGGGCAACCCAAAAAAATTCCTCCATGGTTCCATTAAAAGTGCTAAAAGGTCAACAGTGAGCAGAAAAGGCAAGCAAAGCAACAAATAACTAGAAAATCATAAGGCAAAGACAGGAAGAATCTCCATGTACAGTAAAAATTAATAAAAACCAAATATTTAATTCAAAGTAAAGACCCAGTATTCAGAATCATATTCATAGTAGAAAAAAGAGAAAGAAAATAGTAAAAGAAATAATAGTCAAGTCGAAGTTTTGATAAATACCCATTTGGCAAACCAACAAATAAATAAAACCCTTTGGCGCCAAAAATCAAGCAGTTGGTGTGTGTTGCAGAAAATAGCAACAGCCCATCAAAGAAATGAACTTTGAAAACTAAAAAAGAAGAAACCTTCAAAACAGCAGGCTTCTCAGAAAGGCCATAAGGGAGACTTTCGAGCTCAATTGTTCTCCGAGCAATTCTAATGGGGAGCTCCTTGTGGAGAAACTGACCCGAAATCAACAAATTTCGCTGAGTGGGTTTGGATCCAAACTCCATCATGTACCTCAAGCTCACCCCCGTCTGCTTCATGCAACCCCATTTGTGAACTTCCTCTATTAAGCTCTTGGAGAAAGATTCCGTCGCCTTCTTTGCCGCCATCGCCGTCGTTGAAAACACACCCACACACCGTCACAGTTCAGCTAAGGACTTCAGCCAGGCGGCGGCGAGCAACATGCGATTCTAGAAAATTTGTACAGGAAATGCGAAAATAACACAGACAGATGATGCAAAACGGCAAACATCAAAAAAGAAGAGAGGAAAAAAATGAAATTTAAATCGATTTTAATTGGATAATGTTAATGTGCGATAAACGTGTCAAACTATGAAATTGGTCCCTATGCTTTTTCCAATTTGTAAATTTCGTCGCAATACGAAGAATCGTTTGGTTGTCGGGTCTTGCTTGCATAAGAGTTCACACGTTTAGATTCGATAAGAATTGCTATTTTTCAAATTAAAAAGTTAATTATAAAATTATATTAATGATGCCAAAAATGTATCAAATATTCAATAAACACGTTTTATATTTTATCTTTAAACAACTTCTGTAATTTAAAATAATTTTGAACTAGACCAACATGTGATAAGAATGAAATTAAAATAAATGTGAAAGGAGTTCGCGTATAATTTACCTGGAATAAAACTCGAATTTAGGTGTTTAAGGACCCATAGTTTTCGTCGGGTTTTTGGATAAGAATTTTACATGTCAACCCGATCAAAATTATTGTTAATAATTTTTTTATGCACATTTTTATTTGAAGAAAATTTCATTTAAATTAATTACAAAATATATGAATAATAGTATGTTTTAAAATAATTGTTAATAAATTAATTATAAAATTTTATTTAAAATAATTGGTCATTTTTCATAAAATTGAGACTGCTCAGCCGATGGACAAATCTACTATTACAACTAATCATTAAACCGTATTCTTTTATTGGTTAAGATTTGTTGATATGATAATTAACTAGTTGATGATGTCAACAAAAGAATAATTGGCGTGGCGCTGATTTTGATGTATATATTAAGTAGGTGTAAGTACAATTATAAACAAAATTAATATATTTTTATAATTATTATATGAGTTAATATTTGATGCACTATCACTAAAAAAAATTCTTTCTACAAGTGAATTTTAAATTATGTCACATGTTATTTTAAGAGTTTTAAACTCTAAATTCTAACTTTATTTTTAAAAGTTAATTATAAATTCTAAATTTTTAACCTTAAACTCTAAAAATACACCGCTAGTAAGAAAACGAAGCTTTTCCATTACGAGTGCAACAAGTCAATTTTCTTATTAGTAAGAATAGATTTAAAGATATTCACACAAAAATGGGACCAAAACTCATCCATAATTTACATAAATGAGACTCAAACACGAGACCTTAAAGTTCTCGATACCTTTCCACATTTAGCTTAAGACCTCATTTGTTTCTTTTATGTATTTTCTTAAAAGGAAAACTATATCGATGGTCCCTTAAATTATTACCGTTTTTTTATTTTGGTCCTAAAATTATTTTTTCGGCAAAATCATCCCTTCTATTTTGGTCTCCGACGTTAAATAGCTAACGGTTTTATTAATGTGATATTTTTTAAATATTTTTTAATACTTTTTTAATCATTTCTCTTTCCTCTTATATTATTTTTATTTAACTGTATTCACCCAATCATGTGGTGTCACGTGGCATTACCATATTGGTTGAAAATCCCTCCAAAACCTTCAAAAGTCACATTTGGTGCTACTAGGATTCAAACCAAAAGACCTCCAACACACAAGCCATGCACGTGAACCACTTGTGCTAGGCTAAATATTTAATTCCAATCTACTAACAATTATATATAAGATATACATATTAACCCAAAAAACTTTAAAAACACAAATTGGGGCTGCCAAGATTCAAACCCAAGCAACCAACATGTAAAGTCAACGTGCAAACCAATTGTGCTAGGCTAATTATATGAATTGAATTTTCTAACATTTATATTTAACCTATAAACGCATGGTTAATGAATATAAAAGGTAGAGAGTAATTCGAACATAATACCTTATTAATAAAATTTTAAATATTTAACCACCAAGTTAACCAGTAAATTGTGCTATTTTGAACTTAAATATATTTAATTAAATTATGTTTAAAATTTTAAAAAAATCAAACCAGATTTTTTTACTTTATTCGATGATAAAAAACTAATTAAATATTTATTTATTTTATAAAAAAATCTTAAAAATATTTAAGTTAAAAATAGCACAATTTATTAGTTTAACTTGGTGGTTAAATATTTAAAATTTTATCAATAAGGTATTGTGTTCGAATTACTCTCCACCTTTTATTCTCATTAACCATGTGTTGTTTCTAATTTGTATATGTTAAATATAAATGTTAGAAGATTTAAATCAAATAATTAGCTTAGAACATCTAGTTTGCATGTTGGCCTTGCATATTGGTTGCTTGGGTTTGAATCCTGGTGGTCCCAATTTATGTTTTTAAGGTTTTTTTGGGTTAATATGTATAGCTTATATATAATTGTTAGTAGATTTAAATCAAGTAATCAGCCTAGCACAAGTGGTTCACGCGCAAGACTTCTGTGCTAGAGGTTTTGGGTTTGAATCCCAGCTGTAAAAATTTTGGGGTTTTTTCAACCAATAGGGTAATGCCACGTGGCACCACATGATTGGATGAATATAATTAAATAAAAATAATATAGGAGGAGAGAGAAATGATTAAAAAAATATTTAAAAATATTTAAAAAATGACACGTCAGCAAAATCGTTTGTTATTTAATGTCGGAGATCAAAACAGGAGAACTATGTAACAGGAAGGACGATTTTATTGAAAAATAGTTTTGATATCAAAATAAGAAAACGGTAATAGTTTGGGGATCACTAGTGTAATTTTTCTTTTCTTAAATGATTAATTGAGTTTAACTCGATTTATGTATCATTGGTACAATATAAAAAGAAAGTGAATTCAAAAATTGCTTAAACGTTCAATATCTGGGATCAAATATGCAAACTCTTCTCAATTGGACAAATGAACCATTATTCCACCCACAAGCTGTTTCTCTCTTCTATGGTATATTGGTATGCATCGCCATGGGAACTTAAATCATGCAGACATGGCATGCTTAAATCATGGTATATCAGTTTTTAATTGAATATGTTATTTATTTTTATCAAGATTATAAATTTTTTTTAAAAATAAAAATATTTTGATTTTTTTGTGAGATTTATCGTTTTGTTTATTTTTAAAATTACTAGGGACTCAAAGAATATTTACACCAATTTGTCGATCGATTTTTCATATATTTTGTTTGTAAAAGTTCAACTCGAAAAACTAAATTATTTACCTAATTTTACTCAAAAATTAAAATAAACCGAGGGCAAAATTGTTGCAATTGAATGACTTTGAGGGCAAAATTGCACGAATGACTTTACCGTTAACTGTCACGTCAACACTTTAACGGTCAACATCGACCAAAGGGCAACATTGCTGCAATTGACTAATTTTGAGGATAAAATTACGAAAAATAAAAAGTATGGGCAACATTGATGATTTCAAATTATTACAGAAGTAAATTTAACATTTTGACCTTTTATTAAATATGTATGTCTCTCTTACAGTCTATGTCTAGGGCATGAGGACTTTCTTCCCAACATTGTCTATATTCAAAATATCTTTAAAATTAAATCATTAACTAAAACTTATAACATACACTTCCAATCCAATATGCCATATACATTCTCGTAGGGACCAAACATATTTTCGTCCACATGTAATAAGCATCACATTCTTCAAATAACAATTTATTCCGAAATATTTTAAGTTTCAACCTTTCGCGCTTCAACTTAATTTTATATTTCCCCAACTTAAATATATATTCTCCCACCCTTGTTGATGGAATTTTTAGTTCCACGAGAAAGTTATCAAAATATTAATTAATTAGTTTCTTAATCATAACTGTAAAAGAAATGGAAAACTTTATAAGAACACCAAAATAAAAAGGTTTAAAGGTATTATAAGCCCTTAAACTTTAAAAAAAAAATCAATGACGCCCCTGATTATTTTTTCACTCAATTAAACCCTTAAACTTTAAAATTTCATCAATTCACCCGGGACCTTAAAGTTCTCAATACATTTCCACGTTTAGCTTAAGACCTCATTTGTTTCTTTTATGTATTTTCATAAAGGATCAATTGAGTTTAACTCGATTTACATATCGTTGGTACAATATTAGGAGAAAGTGGATTCAAAAATGCAAACTCTTTCTCAATTGGACAAATGAACCATTATTCCACCCACAAGTTGTTTCTTTCTTCTATTGCATGTATCGCCATGGGAACTTAAATCATGCAGGCATGGCATGCTTTCAAAATATTTAAAGAAATTCCAAGGAAGAAGAAGAAAAATATACTAACTATCAAGTTATGAACATAATAATAAATAAAGTGCAACATTTAAGAATCCAAAACTGGTTCAGTCATATAGTGTGAGGGAGCAAATAGAGGTCAAAGAATGCAATGCAGGCCTATCCAAAATAAACAGTCACTCATCTGTCTGCTATATATTAGGGTAAGCTCATCCCATCTCATACGTTATCACCTAAAGTACTCGATCTCCGAGCTTGCGATAATCTTGCACGCATAGCATGCATGCATACAAAATCAAATCAAAAGTAATTACAATAACATCGCTCTTTGCTATTTTAAGTGTGAAACACCAACCAATCGAATCCCTTCCAAAAGAATTTATCTTCCTTACCTTCACCTTAGAAGGCAGGGACCATGTGAGTTGGCTCTATTTTCCGCAATTCCTTCTTTCGTCCGAATCTTATGATCTCTAGTCTCTACGAGCGTTGAGAGCTAGAGTTGCTGAGTTGGCGTCCCATATGTGATAGCCTTGATAATGGAACTAGAGGCGCTTCTTCGTCGTTCAATTCAGAGCTATTGAAGTTGCTTCCTCCATTTGTATCATTGCTGATATTCGGGATGAATATGTCCGATGACTTCTTCTCCAACTTCCAATCCTATATTAACAAGAGAAAACAGATCATTGACGTGAGAAGCCACACATTTATGTAGTATTTTATACTTCGCTTTTATTATAGTATGTTCTCAGAGACAAAAGTCGAGTCCAAATAATTAAACATTATGACACGATAATGGTGTCGAGGACTATTTAGATTTGAGAAGACTGACCTTTGTTAACCTCTCTGGAATACTATCCGAAGGCAGCTGAGGAGCACGGCCATCCTTAACCTTTATGTAGTTATACATGACAACGCCGCAGAGAGCTGAAGAGAGAACAAAAGGAGTTTGCATCAATGGCATAACCTTTGTTAACCTATCAATGGCATTTATTCAAATACAGAAGAAAATATGTAATGTTCGTACCAATGGCATAACCAATTATATTGAGCCCTGTTATTGTAGACTCCGGGAAAACAACAGTGGAAAGGGCAATTAGTATCCAGTCTTTTAGAACACCAGCAACCCTGATGGTGACAGCTCCAGTTCTTCCAATTACTAAAAATATGGATAGGTTCAGAGCTAAAGCACAAAGAGCATTGGAGAAGAAGATCCAGAAATTGAATTGTATCTGTGAAACTTCCATCCCAGGCTTCTCCAGTAAACACCAAGGCACAAAAAGGAACACGAAACTGCCAAAAATCAACGTATCAGTTATATTTAAGGGATGTTGGTCATGATAAAACCCATTCTTCCGGAAGAAGTACGAGTTGCAGACTAAAAATTATTACAAAAATAAAAGGGGTGGGGGGAGAGAATTTACCTGCAGGGTGCGATGTAGTATAAGCTGGTAATTGGATTCAGAGTCAAGCCCTTCTTTTGCAGGAGGACTTGAGTTAAGACCAGCCTCAGAGCTTCCGCTAGGATGCCCGTGACCTGATAAACTGTGCCAACTATATTAAAATGAATTTCCCCATACGAGGAAACGACAACTCCAACGCTGACCAGCACCATGTTTAAGAACACATCGCACCTTGCTTTATCAGTGCCACACATAACACCCATGAAAAATGTTGCCACTGGCACTGTAACATCGCAAACA
Organism: Hibiscus tridactylites; assembly: GCA_958450335.1. Taxonomy (NCBI): domain Eukaryota; kingdom Viridiplantae; phylum Streptophyta; class Magnoliopsida; order Malvales; family Malvaceae; genus Hibiscus; species Hibiscus tridactylites. Next base: position 98,577,341 of record OY288265.1, read on the forward strand.
TAAATAGCCAGTCATTAAAAATATAGAGTGATTTCGTGCATTGTGATGTAATTAAATAATGCACTTTGTTTCACATACTTAGAGCTTTGAGCATCTGGATAAAAGCCACAGATATATGCAAATAGGCAGTGTTGCCAAACCTGTGTTGACAACAAAAAAATGATGATGCTTAGAATATGCAAAAAAGTATATCAACAGAAGGGAGGTAAAATAAAACAAATCTGTCAAAATTCTGCACAGCCAGTACATAACAAGCTCTATATCGTATAATCGATTTGCAGCCTATAGCAGAAACCTTTTGGCAACTCACAGCTTAAATGCACTTAAAACTTAAATTTCATTAAAAGCAAGTATAAGAAAAGAAAATTAGTACTGCTGGAACCAGTTTCAGGCCAGACATTAAGAGATAAAAACACAGAGCAAGACAAATTGCAGTAATTCAACAAATTAGGATCCTGCTTAATTAAGAAACTTCATTATGAAGAGAAGGTTACTTGACCACTCCACGAAAGTTGAAACCCCCTTAACCTTAGTTCAAGTTTAAGAGAAAAAAATAAAAGATAAAACAATAATTCTAGTAGGTACTGCTGCTGCTTCCATACTTGATTTGAGTCAACCTAACAACTTGGGTGCAGTACCTCTTTAACAACCAGTAGAGAGCAAAGCGGACAGATCCATTGAGGAACAATATCATACTTGAAACAAAAAACAGTCTGAAACAAGCAACAAGTTCACAAGTAATACTCTGCAATCAGCAGGGTTTTCAAGCAGTATGTATATACTTTTCTCCGACAGAGGTAACTCATTACACGGCACAAACCACACCATCCTAATAAGGGAAACACTACATCACCCACCAAACACGAATTTCAGTCCACAGTTAAGTACTTACCAAAGACTTGATGCAAAGAAGGCACTTATAGGTACTACACATGTTGCATATCTGCAACACCGAGAACATTTGTTTAGGAAAGATAACATGGATCCTGTAGATAAGCAGTAATTGAGAATATATCAATATATCGTCTATTTTAGATAAAGAATAGCACTTACATTTCAAATGTCATTTTGACAGGAGCTACAACCTGCATGGCGAGATTGAGGGAGAGGGAAATGCATTACAAAACTAGGCAAAACAATGGAAGATGAAGCTTGCATACAAACATAATAATTGTGCTCTCAAATTTAATAAAAAAAACACATTTTATTGCAACAAACTTGACATTCCTAGAGCTAGTTGCATTTGCATATAATGGTGAGATGAGAGTATGTGGTTTAGCATTCAACAGTTTAGTACGAAGACATTCATTACAATAGTTAGCAATACTAGATGAACGGGAAGAATGGATGGAAAAGAAATCGAAGTTAGTTACACGTCAGTCATACCTTGAAAACACGGACAAGGAAAAATGCAACGATTCCGGAGAATGCCATGTGAATCATTGTCAATGTTATAGGAAACGGAAAATTGAAGTATTTGGGAGACAGAACCCACTGCAATAAAAATTTACAAAAACATTAAAATGGTGAGAATGAATTGCATAAACGAATGGTTCATTCCTAGTCAAAATGAAACCGGAAAAAAATCATTGCTTGCTTTTGTTGTAACCTAACCATAAACCTAACTATCACAAGCAATGAACTAATAAAGTTTGATCAGTTATGGACTTTTGTTGCATGATATTGTAAAGGGAGAAAAGAGCAACACAATACACTACAATTTACACAGTATGAAAAAAGGGAGGGAGTTACCTTGTTATACAATATAACTCCGGACGAAAGCAAAATGTAGATCAATAGGTAGAAATACGTCAATACATGCGCCTTGTTTATCATTTTCCTTTCCTGAAACAAAATATAGAAACCCAGAATGCTATTAACAAAAAGTTCAATAAAAAACCAAACCAAAACAAAAACCTTTACATTATCAGTAAACCATCCATCATTTCAGCAGTTAACAGACAGAAATTAACAATTAATTTTTGTTCCTTTCTCCGATGCGGGGAAACCAGAAATAGAGGAAGTGTACTTACCAGTAAAACTATTTCCCCCAAATGAGAAAACACTGAAATTTATATTATTTGATGCGTCCTCGAGACCAATCACGACACCTGAAAATGACAAATCTTTGTTAAAAAATAGCAAAAAAGATGCATTTAAACAGCATTCGAAATCAATTAAACAAAGAATGTAGGGAAACCAGAAATTTGAGAAGGAAAGCTCACCTAATTAACGGGAAAAAATTTTAAAAAAAGAAGGAAAATTGAAATGGGGGACGGAAAGCAGAGATCTTTTGTGATGTATCACTAAAATATATTTGATTGTTGATAATAATAAGGGAAAAGAGAGGAAATTGGTAGAGGGAGATGCAAATCTGGGGAAATTTGGAAGATGAGATTCAGATGGAGATGAGTGGGTAAAGAGGGTACGATTTATTTTAGTAATTCTCGATTATATTAAAGTATGTATTATTACTATCACGGTTACTACCAGACTATTATCTAATGCTTCAACTTTCCTTTTCCTAAGTTTTTTTTTTTACTAAAAATTCGACTCGATCCAAATTTGATCTAATATAATTATAAATTTTAATAATTTGAATCGATTCAACCTATATATAAGTTAATTTTAATTCAAAATGATCTAAACATGAAAAATTCAAATCTCGGTCCAAATGTTTTAATCTTGAAAAGACATAAACCCATAATATTTAGATTGTTTAGTGCCAAAATAAGTGTTCGAATTATATTATTTTCCTAAGATATGTGTCTAAATTTATTTTGGATAAGATACGTATCTCTATTTTTGGTCAAAATATATGTTTAAAAACACTTTAAAACTTGTCAAAAATAAAACGTTGTACACACATTTCAGTCAAAAATACTTTAGACATTCATCTTATTAAAAATATAATTTAGACACTTATTTTATTATTAAACGTATTTATATCTCGAAATAATTCTAACTTGAAAAACCGAGCCTCAAACTAAAATACCCCCTATGACGGAAACAATTTAAATTTGAAATGACGTAAATGAAATTAACTCCAACCTGAGATTAATCTGATGTAAAATAACTCAAAAAATTTAAAAATAATAATCTAAATTTACTTGAACGAAAATCAATCAAACCATCCAACTGACGGATTTACTAAATATTACATAGAGATTTTTTAACTATTTGATGTTTGAACTTTTTAAGTTCATATAAAATGTTTTTAATTTAAAATGTTTTAAGAATGTGGAGAATATGAAAACAATAATTTTTAATTTTAACTTGATTTTAATTTATATTTGAATCTTTTTAATGTCATTTTTAAAATTTTAATTATTTACTTATATTTTATGTATTATTATTATAAAATATTTTAACTATATTTTATTTTAACTATTTAATAATTATTTTTTTTTCATTTCTATTTTAAAAAGCTAGATAACAAACACATTTTTATTATTTTTATTTTTAAAAACAAGATTCTATCTCTATTAAATTAACCAAGCATGTTTTCTATTTTTTAGAGAACTGAAAATAAAAATTATTTTTTGAAAATGAAATTAAAAAATTAAAATAAAAAATAAAAAATATTTTTTAAAATCAAACGGATCTAAGTGTTGAGTCTATTGACAAGACACGTTGCACTTTTTAATGTTAAATTTGAATTTTGAAGACGATAATATTAAGAGGGAAACAAAAACTTAATTAAAATTTAATTATTTTAATTTTAATATTAAATTCATAATCAAATTAACCTTTTTTTCAAACTCTAATCATTTTAAACTTAGATCAATATTCAAATTTTTAACTCTTTTATAATTAAAATAGAGCAAAAGTTAATTTATACTTAGTAGTATAAGATTATCCTTTATATTTTAACCCACACGGCAAAAATTGGCCATTTTCAATCTCCAATTACTTCCCTTATTTTATTTTATTCTATTCTAGTGTATATTATAGGGTTAGGGCACTCGTCGAATAAAATGTTGCAAAAAACCCCTTTTCTCTCTTCAATTTGCGGGAAAATTCTCTGGCGCAACTTTCCAGGTCAACCATAGCTGAATTCTTTTGATTTTCCGGTAAATTTCTATCTTTCCTACCCTCTGTTTGAAGACCTGAAAACTTTCATTTTAAAGGTTGTTTTGAAGATTGGGGTTTTCGTATTTTATCGAGCTGCTTTTGATTTGATGCGTGTGTTTTGATTCTTTGAGTGTTGCAGTGTTTGTTTCATGAAATTGCTTCGACTAATTTCAGAATTTAAATGGGGGATTTCTGAGGTTGCTGACTTATGACGCTTTTTTCACTCTTTGGTTCCGTTTTCCAAATCCTTTAGCTTTATGGAATATTTTCATTACTGTTTTATTTACCTCAAGTTTCCTCTTCTTTTTGTTTTCATAACCCTGGAATTTCTATGGGTGTTTGTTTGATTTGACCACCAAAGATGAAGCCTTTTTTCTTCAACATGCGAGTTGTTCTTATTGGATTATTATATAATCCCTTTCACTTGGCTCTTTTGATTAAGGATATGATTGTGATTTCCCTCCTCATTCAAGTAGAGCTAGAAAAAATAATTTTACTTGAGATTCATCAATAGAAAATAGGATTTTTGCATTGGTACTTTCTCTTGTTTGACTAGTAAAATGAAATTCCTTTGTAGGCTTTGTTGAACATCAGTGGATGCATAGAATTTCTGCTGTCTACTGTCAATGTGCAATGTTTCCGAATTTCGGATTAAGAAACAATAAACATATGTGGTATAATTTCTTAATATTGAAGGCAGTTTCTTCTATTTGGTATCTTATTGTGTAATGTATTCTTGTTATTCATGTAGATGTGTATTATCAGTGACATTTAGTGTATTGAGTTTCGGGTTCAAGTTTCTCCACTGAAACCAACATAGTAAAAGTCTCACTTTTTTAACAAGAAGAAGCTATGTACCCGGAAGGAGCCCCTGAGTTTGTATTTGATCAAGGATCAATGTACTACCCTACTGCAACCAACGTTGGATATTACTTGACTGGTAATTTAGACGCCTTTAGCTAATTGTACACGGGTGATATTTATAGAATCTCAGGTTTATACCGTTGATTGCATTTGGACAGGTTTTGAATCACCCTTCGAATGGGAGGACCACCACTACCAGAACATTTTTAGTGCTGATGGTGCTGATGTCCAATTTGCGGTGGGTAAACTTACTTTCTAGCTGCAATTGATAAATTTAAACAGTCAGACATGTATCCAAAACATGTTGCTTCTTAATGATTTATCATTTCAAAATTTGCTTAATGCCTGCTTTCTGTTTCTCAGGGTGCCCAAACTGAAACTTTGCCGTATGTATATTACACACCTAACTATGGATATGCACAGTCTCCGTACGATCCTTACATGTCTAGTGCTGTAATGGGTGATGGCTCATTTTTAGGGGCTCAACAATATTACTCCATTCCCCCCTTTTCGAACCCTGTATCACCTACTGCTTATGTTCCTGTCATCATTCAACCAGATGGCATTCCAAATAGTTCAACAGAATATTTGCATGGTTCTCGTGCATCAGTTGCTAATAGACCCGATGGAAGGGGAGGGAAACATAACCTTGCTTCCACATCTTCAGCATTTTCTAGGAATTCTTCAAAGTCTGCTCCAAGTCAGGCTGATTCCTTGACCAGGGTATGGGACGGACCAAGTAAGCATTCTGCAATCCGTGGAAAATTTCCTGATAGTTCTCGTCCAGCTTCAGCTCACACTCACCAGGTGCATTTGCATAGTTTCTAATTTAATTTTATATTGAATTGGACCTTCTTGATTTTTTTTAATGGAAATGCAACAGCTTCTCATTGACCATATTTGAAGGTTCTTACCCAGTAATTATCTTTGTAGGGTAGAATTGCTTCTGGTTCCATTCAGCCCATTGGCAACATTCCTGGTGGGAAACTTCCATCTCATCGTAATCAATTACAAATAGATCTTCCTGTCGGTAATACCTTTCCTGACTATGGATCAACTGCTCCTGGACGTGCACTGGATAAGCTTCGATCTAATGTCCATGTTGGCAGGGTTCAGAGTGGTGCACATGGTTTCCCAGATACATTGGGGGAACAGAATCGAGGCCCTAGAACCAACAGATTAAAGAACCAATTCACGGTTAAAGCCTACACAACTAAAGCAGGAAATACTGATGCCGAAGGGAACATTGTTATCTCTACTGATCAATATAACAAGGATGATTTTCTGATTGACTATGTTAATGCAAAGTTCTTTGTAATAAAATCTTATAGCGAGGATGATGTACACAAGAGCATCAAATACAATGTTTGGTCATCTACACCCCATGGCAACAAAAAACTGGACATTGCTTTTGAAGATGCACACAAATTAGCTGCAGGGAAACCTAGAGGCTGTCCAATCTTCCTGTTCTTTTCGGTAAGTTCTATACCTGTTTTGGTATCAAAGGACTTAGAAGTGGTCTATGTAATTTCTGATATTCATTGACCGCCCCAATGCGGTACTTTGTATGCACAGGTTAATGCCAGCGGACAATTCTGTGGTGTTGCGGAGATGATTGGTCAAGTTGACTTCCGGAAGGATATGGATTTTTGGCAGCAAGATAAGTGGAGCGGAAGCTTCCCTGTCAAGTGGCATATCATTAAAGATGTTCCAAATAGTCACTTCAGACACATCATATTGGAGAACAATGAAAACAAGCCGGTGACTAATAGCAGGGATACACAAGAGGTGTGTACAGTGGTTTAGCTTTATACTAATTGAAGGGAAACTATGATCATAGAAACTATTTCTCCATTCTTTTATTATTTCTCACGAGTCCTGACATCGCAATATGGGCTTTGTGAACTTTGGTTTGTGTCTTATAAAATTTCTCCTCAACTGCAGATAATGTACAAGCAAGGTATGGAGATGCTTAAAGTATTCAAAAATCATACAATGAAGACTTCTTTACTTGATGACTTCATGTACTATGAAAATCGTCAGCGAATCATGCAAGAAGAGAAAGGCAGGCTACTAATGAAAAGCTTTGAGAATCCAGTCCTAGCACCGACATTGGGTGTTGCCAATAAGCTAAATTTTGAGCTATGTCTGAATGACAATGAGAAAGCTACCAAGCAATATGATCCCGACATGTTGAAGAGAACTGTTCCTTCATCTAGTCAGCAGGTTTCTTCAAATTCCGTTACAACTAATGCAAGAACTACGAACGAAAACATAGAGCAAACTGCAGTCAACGCCAACAACGATGCATCTACTTTAAAGATCGGTTCGCTCTCAATAAATCCAAAGCAGGATGACTCCAAGCCCTCTGTAGATGCTGCAGCAGTTGGTTCAACGAATGCAGATGCTGTAGAGATGGTAACAGTAGGATTTATGCCAGTGACAGTCAACGATGGTTTTACAGAATTGCCTCATTTTTTAACAGTTGGTACTATTCCTCTTAATCCCAAGACCCTACAGTCTGAAGGAGGCAATTCTGCTAAAAAGGGTAGTAATCGTGGTATGGTTAATGACTAATCGGGGCTTATTTTTCCGGCTGGAACATACTGCGAACATGGTAGCTTTTTGTTGCAGTATTGTCTGTTGTAAAACTGAGTGTATCATCATACCCGATTGTTACAGGATGGTTAAACGAGATACTTGTTCAGTTCAGCTTTTGCTGTTTCCCACCCCCTCCCCACTTTAAGCTGGTTTCCGATCCATCGATAATATACTGGCGGACAGAAAGAAAGACAGACAGTGTTTTAGTTCTTGTGGGTATGGGTTGTGCTTTCAATTTCGTTTCTGAAATTAATAAGTGGGAAAACGGTGTAATCTTTATTGTTTTGCACTTCAATATTGAAATGAAAGAAAGAAATTTGTTTTGAAAGAAATGTATGAATGGAGATTGAGAAAAGACATTGTTCTGTTAACGATTTTGATTGCACTGAGAAACTAGCACAAAAAAAGATCTAATTATATTGAATCGTCAGCCTTTCCCGATCAAAGAATACATTGCGATAACTGTGTAATAACTGCTACACGAGCCATAAAGATAGAGGGTGATGAGAAGCTTAATCTGAATGGAGAAATTTGTGATTAACGGTGAAATCGAGGCTGATGATAAGCTTAATCTCATGAGCTTGTCTAGGAAAGATGGAAGCAGCTTCAAGCTGAGGATGTTGTTGTGAAGGGTAAGGTACATATTCCGTGCCAAATTGTTGTATCTTCTGTTTATAAGTATGCATTTGGTGCTGTTTTACCAATCAATTTGTGTGTCGGTCATTGGCGGAAACGAGGGCAAAGTAGTGGTGTTGGTGGAGGGTCTTCAAGGAGCTGCCTTTGAAGTTGGTCGAGAAACAGTCATACTCTTCCTCAGTAACCACACGGCTGATAGTCTCATACTCTTCCTCAGTAACCACACAGCTAGGAATTGGATCAATTGTGCTCGAAACCAGATCAGTTATGATCGTGTTTCGGATATCGCTACGGTTCTCCATCCCTGTGACACTCTCAAGATGTGTATGTAAACGGAGCCCTTCATTGGTTAACCAGAAATTGCTTGTACATACTGGTGCTCGATTTGGATTATGAGCAATGGAAGAAGATATTAATTCCCGGTGAATTGCAGGACAAGACTGGGAATCGTGTATATTTGTTGGAGTGCAACGGGTATTTATCATTGATTCAGATTACGGATACATAGATGAAGATTTGGGTGATGAAAGACTACTACCGCGGATAGATGATAGCGGATTACATTAGCTTACATCGGATAGCTGATTGCATTAGTTGATTTGACTAGTGAATTGTATTAGTTGATTGTATAAAAGTGTTTGGTAAAATTAACTGATAGTTGATAGCTATTTGATTATTTAAACAAGCAAAATAACATATAAGAATATGATTATATTCAACACTTATTTGAATAGTGTGGAGCTCAAAAGTTAATTTGAGTGTTGGTGGTGGAAGCAATGAAAGAAAATAGACATAACAATTTTAGAGTGGTTTGAACTTCTAACCAAACTCCACACCCACTAAAGATTTTTAAATTCACTAAAAAATTTCCTTTTTTAAGGTTTATGAGTCAACCTTTACAACCTAGACTTATATCACTAAATCTAGCATCCAAAATTTTCTACCCGGAGCTTTGGGAACTCCTCTTTACAAGAAAAATTGAAGCAAACTAAAATCGTTCTCAAAAGGTATATGTTTGCACTCTAAAGCTCTCAACCAATCTTAGTACACTTGAGCATACATTGTCGATTTAGCTCACAAATGTTTGTCCATATAAAAATTAAAAATTTGAGCACTAAGACATTTTATAATCAATGGAATGTTGACTTGTTGATCATTAGTTGTTCCAAGTGCTTGAAGGTTTCTTTTAGGTTCTCAAATGAAATTTTAGCTATTGGAGACCGTTGGGATTGAATTGGAGCCGTTGAAAACTGATTTCTATGTTGAATTTTTATTTTTGGGCACTTTCGTATCGGTACGCGTGATGTTCATATCAATACGCCTACTTTGAGAAATTGTCGTGTTTTGATCAGCCTTTGTGTATCGATACGTTTAATTGTCGTATCAGTACGACCTGTCATGGAAATAACCGTTGGGATTTGTTTTGAAATCAGGGATCGGTACACCTATAAGCGTATTGAAACATCCTATAGCCATACCGATACAGATTTTTGCTATTGGAAAAATACTTTAGCTGAAATCTTAAAAGATATCGATACGGTGTATACCGTATTGGTACGGGCTTGAGAAAATCACTAGTTTGGCTGATTAAAATCGTTTAAAAGCATGTCAAAAATTTTAGAAACTATTTCAAACATATTTTCAAGTTGTTTGGAGTTTAATACAAGTTTACAAAATATTCAAACAAGTCCAAAAATATTTTTAAAGTATTATATCAAAACAAATACTCTAACAAATAGTTTATTAGTTATCAATGTTTTCTATCTATTAATATTAATTAGATTATGAAAAATAATTCCTAATATAACATTATTAAGCATATTTGAAGAATCTATATATTAATTTATTATTTATATAATTAATTTTAATATAATTTAATTTATTATTAAATTTAAGTACAAATGTGTGAGAATAAAAAGGAAAAATACAAAAAGTATTAGTTTACAAATGTCACAATGTAAATACGTGATGTTGAAGAATTAAAATAGAAATGATTAAATTTAGGTTATTTGGAATTTTTTTATAATTGATAAGGGTAAAATGATCTTTATAATTTTTACGTCAAAACTTCTAATTTCGAAGAGCTTTTATTAGCATTTTTTCAAAATTAGAGATTTCTCCCAAATCCGCTATTTCAATACGCTTTTTACTAAACATCCAAATTAATGGATTCAACCACTTAAACCTCTAATTTTGACTCAAACATCTCTTTACCAAACAGGGGTTACGAGGGAGAACTATGGCATATAGTGGATAGGGTGAGTCTCAAATGCATTAAGGGGCTTGTACATGGCGTTTGCCTCATCACACAAACGGGTAAGGGCGTAGCTAGGAATTTATCTAAAGAATGTCATTTTTTGAACAATATTTAAGGAGTTAATTTTTCATAAATGGGTGTTATTTTATTTATAAAAGCGATGTCAGTTATATATATTTTTTAAATTTTTTAATATACAAATCATATAAAAAATATATTTTTTAAATTTTTTTAAATATGATCAGACACCCCAATTCACCGGGTGACTCTGTCCATACAAACCGGTGAACATGTTTTCTTGGCAAGTTAGTAGTTACAAGCAGGTCTTAGTGTACCATTGGACTAGTCGAGACTCGAGAGTGGAAGGAGATGTTCGCGGCGCATGCATTTCGGAGCACAATCTTACCTCGTGAATTGTGATTAATATGTGTGAACATATAATAAACCGTTTTCAATTATAATAAAATTGGTTGTATTCATATGTGATTGAGAGATTATATCATATGTGATTGTAGTTCTGATACATTCGTATTCTTTTTTATGGTTGTGTCATGTGTGCATCAAATGGTTAGCATTCTTGGTTTTACTTTTATCCTATCTATGGGCTTGAACTTAGATGGGAAAGATATTTCCGCCTCTTTATATATATATATTTTTTTTATTATTACATTTTATTCATTTTTAACATACAAAAATTAAATTGCAGTGGTCATGTAGAATATTTTTAGTAACATGATATTGTAAAATTAATTAAAAAATCAAATCATGAAAGTGACCAGCCGTTTACCACTTGGCGGTAAATACCTTGACTCAAATAAAAAATAAAAAAAAAATCTAAAATCTAAATTTGGATTAAACCCATAATTTGAAGAAAAAAAACCTATCAACATATGTGATGCAAAACTGGCCATCCAAGATGAATTCATGAAAAAACAAAAGTATGAATCGATTCAACAAATGATAAGAAATTCAAAGAAAAAACAAGGTTTAATCCTAAAATACCAATTCTCAAAGTCTACAATTGGATCTAAAACATTGATAAAGTTACACAATTTCTAAACCAACTAAGCTGTTCTCATAACATTAACCAAATATCATGCATATTCTGTCTACTTTCTAAAACAACAACAGAAAGACAAATGGTTTTTAAAGTGAGAAAGGGAGAGCGAGAGATTGACCAATGTCACAGCAGCCGTCGCCGGACCTTTCATCAGCCCTATCGCTTGGAGGGCCTCTCATCGTCATCGCCGTCGCCGTCATCGGAATCATCTTTGTCCGATCTCTTCCTCTTCGGCGGAGCTTCAATCTTTCCGCCCCCTTCTTCGTCGTCATCTTCTTCTTCCTCTTCTTCATCAGCGTCCTCCTCACCGTTTTCTTCTGGTTCGAAATCACTAGCGTCCTCTTCGTCTTCGGCTCGACCTACGGGCCGGACAAGGTATTCCGTTCCCATATCCTCCTGAAAGGAAACAGGTTGAAAACAAATCACGAACAAAAAGATTAACGGAACTAGTTTTCTTGTATATTTTCCTAGTTGTCAAACATGGAAAAATTCAAAATATAAGCGTAGATCTAAAGTTTCTCAGTCAGGATTTGAAAGGTCTAAACCATCCAAAGCACAACGGAGCGGTTTTGATTTTTGGATTTTGAATACCGGCCATCGGCTAAATGTTTTTGGATCTGTGAAATATTGGTGATCAAGTAACTGTAATAATTAAAGATAACAATTAATAGAGTGAAAATCGCTATTTAGAAAATAGATCTGAGAGAAAAGCTAAAGAACTAGCAAATATCCTTCCAGAAATAGTAATATTTATGAAAAATAAGCTTGGTTTTTGAATTATCACAAAAAAGGATTTCAAAATTTGAGGTTTGAGCTTGGATTAGTGAAAAAAAATCAAACGATTAACAAAAAAGGTTAGAAAAACAACGGATCTGAACAGTTTCAACCTAGCAAGACTTGGAAATACAAAAAATGTTCGAATAGTTACAATGATTAACAGGTATTAAAGTAGATTGAAAGAATTTTCCTCTATGAATCAAACGATTAGCCTAAAATAATTAGGAAAAACAATAGATCTGAACAGTTTTAGCTGAAAAATACTTGAAAATACAAAAAAAAATCAAATAATCACAATAATAAACTGTAATTAAGTTGGATTAAAAGAATTTACCTCTTCTTCTTCACCTTCGTCATCGTCATCACTGTCATCGTCGTCGTCGTCATCCCCGTCGCCTTCACCGTCGTCATCTTCGTCATCTTCATCCTCGTCCTCGTCGTCATCAACTGAGTGGACTGGAGGACCACCGGAAGAGTGAATAACCTGCACTTCATCATCATCATCTTCCTCTCCTTCATCGTCTTCGTCATCTTCTCCGTCGTCGTCATCGTCGTCGTCGTCTTCCTCCTCTTCGCCGCCGTCTACTTCACTTTCATCTTCAACGTCAGCCTCTTCCTCTTCCACAGCCTTAATTTCATTTTCTTCCTCAAATTCCCTCTCCTCTTCCATCAACTTCATCTTTAGAAACAAAAACTCGAACGAGAAATTTCTCTCTTATTTTTTTTCCTCAAAAAAATTTCAGAAATTAGGGAGAGAGAGAGAGAGGAAGCTTGTTTGCTCTCTCTACCAGTAGCTTCTGCAAACGGGGATCTGAGCCGTTGAAACGGGGATCCACGCGGATTGATGACGTGGAGAGTGATCGAACGGTCTAAATGAGAGAATATGTATTTTTATGGTAATTGATTCCTTGCGGCGCGTCTTTCTCCGCTTTTCTTCATCAGCTCGTTCTCACGTGCGAAAATATGTGAGGAGAAACCAAGGGGCGGCTAGGGTTAACGTTTTTTCCCTTTTTCCGATAGCATTTCTACTGCCTTGCAAAATGCAAAGTTAAGCAAGCTGGCCCATAAAGTTGAAATCCATACTTCAATAATTGAGTCTGTTTTGAAAATGACCATGGTCCACATTCAATAAAAAAAACAATATTTAGAAGATTGATTTATATTTAATATACGGAGGAAATTTGAGAAAATATATAGGACTTGTTTGGTAGAGAAAAATTTTGGCAAAAATTAGAGGTTTGACCAGTTAAATTTGTTAATATTGTTATTTGGTGAATAGTGGATTGAAAGAGCGGATTTGGGTAAAATCGCTAATTTTGAAAAACTTATAATATGAGCTTTTTGATATTAGAGTTGTAAAGACTCTTTTACCCTTATCAGTTATCAAAAATCTCAAAATAACCTAAATTAAATATTTTTTCATCTTATTTATAAGTTAATCCTATTTACTTCTTTTTCTTTTTATTATCACATATTTATATGTGTATTTAAATTTATTAATTAATTAAATTATATTAAAATAATTATATAACTAATAAATTAATATATAAATCATTTGAATATATTTAGAAAAGTTAAATTAAAAATAATTTGATAGATCTAATTAATATTGATTAGATACAAAATATTGATAACTAATCAATTATTCAAACAAGTATTGAATATAATAATGTCCTTATATGTCATTTTGCATGTTTAAATAATCTAACAGCTATTAGTTAATTTTACCAAATACTTTTATACAATCAGCTAATACAATTCGCTAGTCAAATCAGCTTATGCAATCAGCTATCAGCTAATGTAATCCGCTATCAGCTATCCGCTAATTACCAAACATGGCCATAAAAAAATTAGGCTAAAAGGCTACTTTTGCCCCTTGAGTTCAACCCAAAAATACAATTTCACCCCTCGTCGAAAAGTACACTCAATGTGGCCCTCCAGTCCATGAAATCGATCAAATTGATCTTTTGACCGACGTTGACCGTTACGGTGCTAACGTGGCAGTTAACGGTGATGCTGACATAGTGGTCAACAATGCTGACGTGGCAGTACATGTGGGATGATGACGTGGCAGGAGGGACTGAATTGATTATTTTAACCGAGTTCGAGAGCATAATTGATTTTTCCTGAGTTTAGAGGCATAATTAATTTTAATTAAAAGTTCGTGTTGAGTTGTGAGGAGCTCGATTCGATCAACCGATATAGCTCACCAAGTGGTGGAGATGTGGATTTTTGGGTGGAAGGGTAGTGGAGGCTAAAAAGATATTTGACACAATGAATTATAGTGGTTCAACCTTCTAACCAAGATCTACATCCACTACCTTAGCTCCCCACTAAGGATTTTCAATCAATCCACTATTGATTCGTCCTCTTTTCTAGGCTTAGGAAGAAATCCTTTACACCGATCAAGCTTCCTACCCAAAGCCTTGATCAAACCCTCTTTTACAAAGAGAAAATAAAAGTAAACTTAAATCCCTCTAATAGGTATTTGTTTGCACAATTTAGCACTCACTCAAAACCTAAAACACTTGAGCAAATTTGACAATTTTGGCTCACTAGTGTTTGTCTATACAATAAATGGCAATTTAAGCTCTAAGACAATTCTTGATCATTTGTTGATTGACAATATGAGCATTAACCTAATTTTGATGCTTGGAGGTCCCTTTTATACTCCTTGATGAGTTTATTGTCAAACTCAAAGTTTGACTTGTTGATCACCTCCATCACACCTAGCAAAAGACAATCAAGTAATTTTTGGTATCCAAATTGCTTTGGATCCATGAACATTAGTAGCACAAATTTTAGTCCCCTTAGGAATCCATTTTTCAATGTCATCCTTTTTAGTTAAAGTGGTTAGTCCTCTTGGGACCCAAACACTTCTAAAATATTTACCATTTTTGAATCTAGGGGCACTAGATTGTCTTACATAAAAATTTGATTTTCCAAAATTATTTTTCTTTTCAAGCTCTTTGGAAATCAAATCCTTTTTTTCTTGAACTTTTTGAAGCAATTTTTGTAAATCAAAACATTTTAGTTCAAACTCCTTGAGTTTTGCTTCAAGTTTAAGTTTGGTTTTAGAAATCAAATTATTTTTAATTTTCAACTTTGAAATCACTTTATTGTTTTTCAAAATGTGATTTTTAAAGTTTAAAACCAAATCATCATAAGCATCTTGTAATTCATCAAAAGAGTAAGAACATGAAGTAGATGAATTAAAAGTTACCCTTGAATCTTCTTCGATGGCCATAAGGCAATGGTTAGCTTGTTCATCGTCGGTGGAGTCCTCATCACTCCAAGTAGCCACATGTGCCTTTTTCTTATGGCTTGAAGTGTTTTCCCTCTCCTTTTTCTTGGATTCTCGTTCAAGCTCTCTCAAAGCTTTCTTCATGAATGGGGCACACTTCTTGAAGAGATAGACTATCTCTTCTTCTTCATCCTCCTCTTCACTTGAATCAACGTGATGTCAAATGGAGGACTTGAGATCCATGACATTGGTGTTGATGCCAAGCCCCTTGAGCTTTCTCTCTCCCATAGCTCTAATTTCTTCCCTCTTCTTCTCATTCTCTTTGTTCTTCTTCATGAATTGATTAGTAAGAAGTGACCCCATGAGTTCATCAAGCTTCAAGGTCTTCAAATTTTTGGCTTCAATGATGACGGTCCTCTTTGAGTCCCAAGACTCGGGAAGTAAGTATATGAGCTTTCGGATAAGTTTCTCCTCCAGAATGGCTTCTCCATAGCCCTTGAGACCATTTGTGATTGTGGAGAACCTATCAAACATCTTCTTGATGTTCTCTTCCGGATCCATCTTGAAGTTCTCATACTCTAAGGTGAGGAGTCCAATCTTGGTCTCCTTAACTTCATTGGTTCCCTCGTATGTGACTTCAAGCTTGTCCCATACCTCCTTGGCACTCTCACAAGAAGACATCTTCTCATAGATGGTTGGGTCAAATGCACAAAAGAGGATGTGCAAGGTTTTGCAATTTAGCTTCATCTTCTTGCGATCGTCGGCACTCCACTCCGCTTTACTTCGTTGAGGCACGAACGGACCATCTTCAACTATGTCCCATAGCTTGTAATCTCTAGATTTGATGAAGAACTTCATCTTTGTTTTCCAATGGGCATAGTGGGTACTGTCAAAGAAGGGTGGTTTCTCGATGGATTGCGCCATTGAGCCGGTTGTGTGAAATGATAATCGAGCTTGCCGGATCTTCTCAATAGGATGTGAATCTTCTTCAATTGAGCCAAGCTCTGATACCAATTGTTGAGTTGTAAGGAGCTCGATTCGATCAACCGATATAGCTTACCAAGTGGTGGAGATGTAGATTTTTGGGTGGAAGGGTAGTGGAGGCTAAAAAGATATTTGACACAATGAATTATAGTGGTTCAACCTTCTAACCAAAATCTACATCCACTACCTTAGCTCCCCACTAAGGATTTCCAATCAATCCACTATTGATTTGTCCCCTTTTCTAGACTTAGGAGGAAACCTTTTACACCGATCAAGCTTTCTACCCAAAGCCTTGATCAAACCCACTTTTACAAAGAGAAAATAAAAACAAACTTAAATCCCTCTAATAGGTATTTCTTTGCACAATTTAGCACTCACCCAAAACCTAAAACACTTGAGCAAATTTGATAATTTTGGCTCACTAGTGTTTGTCTATACAATAAATGACAATTTAAGCTCTAAGACAATTCTTGATCATTTGTTGATTGACAATATGAGCATTAACCTAACCTTGATGCTTGGAGGTCCCTTTTATACTCCTTGATGAGTTTATTGTCAAACTCAAAGTTTGACTTGTTGATCACCTCCATCACACCTAGCAAAAGACAATCAAGTAATTTTTGGTATCCAAATTGCTTTGGATCCATGAACATTAGTAGCACAAATTTTAGTCCCCTTAGGAATCTATTTTTCAATGTCATCCTTTTTAGTTGAAGTGGTTAGTCATCTTGGGACCCAAACACTTCTAAAATATTTACCATTTTTGAATCTAGGGGCACTAGATTGTCTTACATAAAAATTTGATTTTCCAAAATTATTTTTCTTTTCAAGCTCTTTGGAAATCAAATCCTTTTTTTCTTGAACTTTTTGAAGCAATTTTTGTAAATCAAAACATTTTAGTTCAAACTCCTTGAGTTTTGCTTCAAGTTTAAGTTTGGTTTTAGAAATCAAATTATTTTTAATTTTCAACTTTGAAATCACTTTATTGTTTTTCAAAATGTGATTTTTAAAGTTTAAAACCAAATTATCATAGGCATCTTGTAATTCATCAAAAGAGTAAGAACATGAAGTAGATGAATTAAAAGTTACCCTTGAATCTTCTTCGATGGCCATAAGGCAAAGGTTGGCTTGTTCATCGTCGGTGGAGTCCTCATCACTCCAAGTAGCCACATGTGCCTTCTTCTTATGGCTTGAAGTGTTTGCCCTCTCCTTTTTCTTGGATTCTCGTTCAAGCTCTCTCAAAGCTTTCTTCATGAACGGGGCACACTTCTTGAAGAGATAGACTATCTCTTCTTCTTCATCCTCCTCTTCACTTGAATCAATGTGATGTCAAATGGAGGACTTGAGATCCATGACATTGGTGTTGATGCCAAGCCCCTTGAGGTTTTTCTCTCCCATAGCTCTAATTTCTTCCCTCTTCTTCTCATTCTCTTTGTTCTTCTTCATGATTTGATGAGTAAGAAGTGACACCATGAGTTCATCAAGCTTCAAGGTCTTCAAATTTTTGGCTTCAATGATGACGTTCCTCTTTGAGTCCCAAGACTCGGGAAGTGAGTATATGAGCTTTCGACAAGTTTCTCCTTCGGAATGGCTTCTTCATAGCCCTTGAGACCATTTGTGATTGTGGAGAACCTATCAAACATCTTCTCGATGTTCTCTTCCGGATCCATCTTGAAGTTCCCATACTCTAAGGTGAGGAGCCCAATCTTGGTCTTCTTAACTTCATTGGTTCCCTCGTATGTGACTTCAAACTTGTCCCACACCTCCTTGGCACTCTCACAAGAAGACATCTTCTCATAGATGGTTGGGTCAAATGCACAAAAGAGAATGTGCAAGGTTTTGCAATTTAGCTCCATCTTCTTGCGATCGTCGGCACTCCACTCCGCTTTACTTCGTTGAGGCACGAACAGACCATCTTCAACTATGTCCCATAGCTTGAAATCTCTAGATTTGATGAGGAACTTCATCTTTGTTTTCCAATGGGCATAGTGGGTACTGTCAAAGAAGGGCGGTTTGTCGATAGATTGCGCCATTGAGCCGGTTGTCTGAAATGATGATCGAGCTTGCCAGATCTTCTCAATAGGAAGTGAATCCTCTTCAATTGAGCCAAGCTCTGATACCAATTGTTGAGTTGTGAGGAGCTCGATTCGATCAACCGATATGGCTCACCAAGTGGTGGAGATGTGGATTTTTTGGTGGGAGGGTAGTGGAGGCTAAAAAGATATTTGACACAATGAATTATAGTGGTTCAACCTTCTAACCAAAATCTACATCCACTACCTTAGCTCCCCACTAAGGATTTCCAATCAATCCACTATTGATTTGTCCCCTTTTCTAGGCTTAAGAGGAAACTCTTTACACCGATCAAGCTTCCTACCCAAAGCCTTGATCAAACCCTCTTTTACAAAGAAAAAATAAAAGCAAACTTAAATCCCTCTAATAGGTATTTGTTTGCACAATTTAGCACTCACCCAAAACCTAAAACACTTGAGCAAATTTGACAATTTTGGCTCACTAGTGTTTGTCTATACAATAAATGACAATTTAAGCTCTAAGACAATTCTTGATCATTTATTGATTGACAATATGAGCATTAACCTAATCTTGATACTTGGAGGTCCCTTTTATACTCCTTGATAAAAATAAATAAAATATTTTAAAAATTACTAACAATAAAAATTATATAAAAAATTAAAATATATTATAAATTAAAAAATGAAAATTTAATGTAAAAACTTAATAATTTTTTTTATAAAGTATTAAAAATTAAAAACTTTTATAGAAATAAATTCGACTTCGTCACTTTGAGTATTACTATTCGTTAAATTTTTTTAGTGAAATCAACATTGTACTAGAGTAATAATAGAATTCAATTTTCCCACTTTTTTACATCAAATTGATGCTTATTAATATTTGATGTAGAGAAATGAAAGAAAATTTTAGCTTTATTAATACTTTAATACAAAGATATCTCAATTGAAAATATATTCAATGAACATTAGTACACGTAGCAAAAGGAGAAACAATCGAAAGATTCTCCAATAGTTTATAAATATTTTTTAATTTTTTATATTTATAACTTTAATGTTTTTACTTATATTTAATTCATTATGGTGTTTTTATATTTTTTAATATTTTATAAATATTTAAATAATATTAATAATTTTTATTTTTTTACTTTAAAAATTGAATAAGTTATTGAAATTTTAATAACGTACTTAAACTCGGGAAAAAAATAAAGAAAATTTAAAGTCAGTTTAAAACCATTCGACACTATTTGTTTTTAATAAAATTCTAACGCTTCCAACTGTGCCACTACATAGAATTAGTATCTTTGGTTTGTTTTGTCTTTATTGGCTTTTTGTTTATCTCTGTGTTGTTTTTATTTTTTCTTGGATAAACTACATAAATAGTCTCTTAATTATGCTTTAATTATTTTTTGCGTCCTCTAACTACTAGAAATTACAAATTGGTCCCTAATTTTAAAAAAAGTAATAAATTGGTCCGAAACTATTAAAAATTAACATCGGATGACGTGACAATTAATATAAATTGATATAATTACATAATTAGTCCTCAAATTCTACACTCATTTTAATTTGATCCTAATTCTAAAAAAATAACTCACATAATTTTAATAATCTATCAATTTAATCCATCTTCTTTTCTATTTCTCATCTCCTTTAATTCTTCAATTCATTTTCACCCCAAAATCTATTTAAGAGCCCCAAAAATATAGATTCTTACATCTTTTTTCCTTGAAGTGAATATTTACAAGCACTACGTTTGTACTAGATGAGAGATTTAAGTTCTAATTTGCAGTAGAATAGATGGAAATGATACCTTCCCAAATAAATCGGACTTCCCTGTCAAAGCTTACAACATAATTATGATAACACTAGCATATCGAGTATTGAGCCACACCTATTCGATTTATCCTATAAAATTCAGAAGAAGCTTACAACATAATTATATCAATTTATATTAACTACCATGTCATCATCCGTTAATTTTTTAACGGCTTCGGACCAATCTGTTACTTTTTTAAGTTAAGAGATCAATTTATAACTTCTAGTATTCAGGGCACAAAAGATAATTGGAGCATAGTCGGGGACCATTTATGTAATTTACCCTTTTTTTCTTAGGTTGTTTTTTGGTGATATACATGTCCGTCCCACGGTTCATGTTTGGGGTGTGAAACTGTCCCTCCCAACAATGTCGTCTTCAATGTTTGAACTCTTATCCTCTCTTTGGGAGTGTAGTGTATCTTACCAATGCACCCAACACTTGTTGGTTTTTCTTAAGTTATTTTCGTATAGGTTGAAAACAATCTTTTTGGGGCTTTCTAAACTCATTTTTTCGTATATGGATTATTATAAAGAAAGCTGCATCACACGTCTACAAATTGCGGCTCTTATTCTAAATTGATCTTTAAATTTTTGAATATTTTAATTTTATTCTCAAATTATGGCTTCTATTCTAAATTGAAACTAAACATTTAAATGCTCCAATTTCATCCCAAATTACGTCTCTCATTTTTAAATTGGTCATCAAACTTTTGAGTGTTTATACCACATCATATTAGTATATAATACACATCAATATTTATTTGGGAGTTACTAAACTTATAATTGTTTTATAAAATGGGGTATGATTAACAAGGAGTGATAATTTGAGAATGAATTTAAAAAGTTTAAAAGTGTAGGAAACCAATTTAGAATAAATCACATTTTGAAGATAATTTGAAGAACGAAACTCATTAGAACCTTCAAAAATTTAAAGATAAATTAAAAAAAGGTCATGGTTTGAGCACTGTTGTGCAATTAACTCTCTTATTTGATAGATTAAAGCCATTTGTTGGATCACCACAAATATATCAAATAATTATCATATATATGATAATTATTTGATAAATTCTTAAGAGATTTTTTTAATTTTGCAAGTGAGACTTAAAAATTGTTATATATTTTTAATTTATAGATGATGAACAGTCCAATTGGTTTTCAGTTGATTTAATTTAAATTGAAATAATTTATTTTAAAAAAATTAATATCTTATACACTGACGGAAGAAACTAAAAGTTTCCACAAGCGTCTTAGTTTTAGGGTATAGGGAGTTAGTTTAGAGTATAAGATTTATGGATTTAGGTGTATGAGGTTTAGAATTTAGGGATAATTGTTCAATTTAAGGTTTAAGGTTATAATTTAGGTTTTAACCTATAAACCTTAAATTAAAACAATTATCTTTAAATTATAACCATAAATCTTAAATTGAAACAATTATCCTTAAATTTTAACCCCATATACCCTAAAACTAAGGCGCTTGTGGAAACTTTCAGTTTTCACCGCTTGTATATAAAATATTTATCCTTAAAAAATGTTCATGTCGTTTTGGTGTACAAACTCGAATTTGAATAGCTTTGTCTGCAATGTGTGTCTCAACGTCTTATCAAATGGTTTAAAAATATACACACACAATTACTACCTTATAATCACCTAAGACCATTTAAAAATATTTTAAATTATTTCGAGTTAGAGTCGAACAAAACCATATATCTAGTCATGTTCAAATTGGAATAGGAGCTAATCTTCTGAATCAAATCGAGGTGAGTAAATTTGAATTTGAATTTGAATCAATAAAAAAATCAGTATCAGATAGCATATGACCATAAAGGTGACCTAAGATTTACAACTCACCCACCAACATCAAATACCATAGACAAGGGACAAATTACCAGCAGAATTTAACTCCATTCATTTGTCTCACCACCCACAAATGAACCCTTTGCAATCAAACAACATTGCACCTTTTGTCCACATAATCTTCCCAGCCAACCTGCTCCACTAAACTGAAGAAGACAAAGCGGATCGGAAATCAGTTTTTCGTAAGATTACTGTTCTTTTGTCCGAGTCTTAAAAAGTTCCAAGAATAAACAACGTACTACGGAGATTCGGAACCTGCTTGATCACGAAAGCTTGCTGATTGATTCCCGGAGAATTGAAGTGAAATTGGACCCCCTCTCTACTGCCCCTGCTGGCAATGGAGATCCTTGGTAACTTGTCGGTGTGCCTTCGGACGCCATTCCTACATAAAAAGAACAAAAAGAAAACGATTTAGTCCATATCGATACATTGATCAATCATCCTAAAGTCAAGTATTGTAACTAATGAATACTCATTTCTAATCATGCAAGCCAAGGATTTGCATACTTTTAGGACAATGGCACAATAGGAAAGGCAATTGTCGTGAATCTAAAACATTACCATGAAACAGTAGTAGGACAGCACAACAAATGACAGCAAACACCATGGCAAACAAGTTGCTGCTGCTAGAAGATGCCGGCTTAGCACTATCAGCTTTCAATTTCTTCAAGGATTTCATCCGTTCGATTCTCGCACGCTTCAACCTGGCGAGTTCTATGATCTCCCTGATTAGTTTTTGGTCAGCCGCATCCAACGATGGGGCTTTTGGTGGCCTAGGAGGTTTCTTATTACCCAAGCTTTTACGTTTCTCCTTCACTAACCTATCCTCCTTACCATCTTTACTCTCTTTTCCCTCCACATTCGTGTCCGTCACCGACCGCGGATTCTCTGCATTAACCCTACCAGAATTCGAAGCATCGCCGGACAAAGACACTCTATTATCCGACCCACCTTGGACGACCGTAGCAAACAACGGTTGTCCGACAGTTGTGACTTCATTTTCAAGGCCGAGTTCTAAATCTTTAAAGCTAGAAGCCATTTCAGCCATGAAAACACACTCCACAATCTCAATTCGCAGTCTCGGAATCTTAAACTTTGGGGATTTCGGCTTTAAACTCACACAACAACAGCTTTCAGCAATGGAATTTAACGAAGTATACAAGCCTTAATATTAAACTCTGCATCCATCAACAGAATATATAAATTTCAATATACAATTCACACAAAAAAACACCAACCCAAGCTGGAAATTCAATAAAAAAAGATCAAAAGACAAAAATTACATACATGCAAAAGCAATACAAACAAAAAACCATTGAAACCCAGAAAAGATATCAATCAAAACCCAGTATTCATCTCTACCCTGTAAAGAAAAAAGCTTCATTAATCAAACAAAATACCTTGGAAAAGAAAGCAAGAAGAACCCAAATCAGATGCCCAGAAATGTAGAGATTTAAGAGATTTGGATTCAAAGAAACACACAGAGAGAAAGGAGAGGAGGGAACTTGGTAAATGTTTGAATTAAGTGGGAGATTGAACAAATGGCAACTTCTTTTTCTCTGCAACCAAACAGAGAGAAAAGAGCTACAATTATTTTTGGTGTCGTTGGGATTTAAATATGGACCGCACCGACACATGGCAGTCCGCCAGTCCCCATCGGTGGGCTATACCCCGTCGTTTTCTCCTTTAAGCTCGCTTTCGTCGCCACCAACCCTTTTCTTTGGTCTCTTCTAATATCTCCATCGTCGGCACATTTTTGTGATGTTTGTAATAGGTTTAATTGCGGTCTTAGTCCCTCTATTATGAGAAAGTTTAGATTTAGTTCTTTTATTTTGTTTCTTTCTGATATAGGATATTGGATTGGGAAGGGTGTTAAAACCCGAAACTCATGGATTCGGTTGATTAATTATTCTATTTTAATTTATCTAATTTTGTCTTTCTACTTCTATAATATTATTAGTAAATTTAATTTATAATGTATTATGAAATTTTGTATTTACTTTTTTATAATATTGATAGCCTGGATAATGCTCTTGTAATACAAATTCACGTAGTTACTTTAAAAATAAACATCAGAAATATTATCAACTTGAAACTACCCACTACATTATTATAAAATTGTAAGAAACGAATTAAATGAAAAAATGAGTAAAATATTCTATTTCATAAATTTTAATTGAATTGATATGATTTTACATATGTATATGAGTAGCAGCAATTGAACATGGGTTTTTAATAAAATAAGAAAAGCAATTAAAAGTGAAGACTATCAATCATTGTTGCTATTTTTACAGATCAAAAGGCAATATAAATATAGCAAAGTATTTGTTTGGAAATAAAAAAGTGGATGATATTTTAGGAGTTCCAAGTTTAATTATTGTGTTTGTAAAGTATGTGTGCATTGTCAAAGGGTTAAAGAATATATATGAGTAAATACTATCATCTAATCACCTTTAAATTATTTAAAAAATCTACCATTTTCTTATGAGCTAATGGGACTGGATGTGCCTTTCACCTAACCCGGGCTGATCTGATTGGGGCAAATATTTTGTATAAAGAAAATAAGTTTGGATTTAGAATGAAAAATCCGACCGACCTGAAATTAATAGTATATTTTTTCTTTATATTTTTAAGTATATTTGTAATAATATTCCTCTTTATATATTTTTCTATAATAAGGTAATTAAAATTGATTTTTTTACCATTGTTTTCTAAAATTATTTCTTTACAATTAAATCTTTAAATTTAATTTTTTTTATAGATCATGTCAGGTTCATGTTGATGTATATAATTTTCAGGTCCAATCAAATCGAGTTCTTAAAAATAGAATCAGTTCAGTTCGGTTCAAATTTAAGATAGTTATTTTAACTATAATGAATTTGGATATTAATAAATAAAATAACTAGGTTTTATTAGGAAGGAAACTATGATGAAATCATGGGGCAGGGCAGGCCTTTAAATTAAAACCCAAAGGAGAATCTCAAGTACTAATTTTGTCTAATAGAATACAAAGGCTTAATATATTTAATTAAGTAGGGACAAAACTAAATAAAGGAGGGGCTCGTGTCTTCAATTTTTTTTAGTTTACTAAAAACTTGAGTCTCTATAAGTTTAAATATTAAATAAATTATACATTATCCTCAAATTTTGATTTTAAGTAAATAAACCCTTGTATTTTTTTAAGTTCAATAATCTGACCTCTTTCAATATTCGATCCTGAATCTGTCAGTTAATAGCTACTTGAATCAAGCATTGAAATACTTCAACTGGTTTTGTCGCCCAAGTTGAATAGAAAAGTAAACCATACTTACCGGTGAAATCAGCGTTCAATTAAGGCAAAAGGCCGAACCAAGAAATTTTTATGTCCGAAATCATAGTTCTAATGGATGCTTTATAAAATATCTTCACATGAAGTAAAAGATTAAGATACACTAACATTTGATAATAGCAGCACCACTTGATGGCTTTGAGGCAAAAACATAGACACCGAGCTCATTCTTGTTGATCATGCCTTTGTCAATCCTAGATCTGTAGAATTGGTCCTGATATACAATCAAAATGTTAATGTACTTGCTCCGTAAAAATGAGAGTCGCAAGTTAAGGTTGACAAAGGTTATACCGTCAAATCCGAGATGAAATGAGGTACGGTACTCTCTTTAACCAAGGCCACTGCACAACCACCCCACCCGGCTCCGGTCAACCTTGCTCCTACTGCACCGTTATTTCGGCAAACTTTTACGAGTTCCTCCAACTCCGGACAGCTAGTTACATAAAGAAGAAAAGATAATCATGTGTGGGCTTGCCATCATAACAAAGTACAATCACAGTACTTTGAAAATATTGACACTCTAAAGTCTAAACATATTGTGATAAGTGTACCTGCATTCATAGAGAACACTACAGCTGTGGTGACTTTCGTTCATCAAATCGCCGAGCTTCTTCAGCTTTTCCTCCTCGCTACAAAATGAATTATGAAATTATTAAAAATAGCAAAACGAGTTTAGTTGGACAGGAGAATGATCTATAAATTTTCGGGCCTAAATCATGTTCCACAAGAACTCCAATCAGCTGAGATTGAATCTCCAGGCACATCAATATAGCTCCATTGCACCAGTAAAAAATCACCATAGGGGAATTTTAAGGAGTTGTATTCCTTGGAAAAAATTATAGCTATTAAAGTTACCTCAAGTTTGATGACACAGTGTTCTTGAATGCATAAACCCGGTTAGCTTCAGAGTACACATGAGCAGCTCTCTGGAAATTAGGACCAAGTGATAAATGAATACACTAACATAAACAAATCAAATCTTACTTGTAGTTAATTATGATATTGATTCAAAAATCAATTTTATTCAACTTCAGCCTATGAAAAAGTACCTGATGCAACTTGAAGTGCTTGGCTGCTTTTAGCACATCCAGAGAAGTTGGGTTATCACCCAAGATTGATGGAAGATCCTTCTCGGTGATTTTCTCGATTTCTTCAGAGGTATATGGCTCCTCCTTCAAATATTCCTGCATCAAAAGGTAAAAATATAGTTTCAAATGATGGGAGATAAAAATATAGAAACCTTGTGGAGGAAGAAAAATAAATGATAGAAACCTTGACAGCAAGCAGAGGATCATTAGAACTGCGACCTTTGGCAAATTGAACACACAACCCTTCAACATCAGAAAGAGTTTTGACTTTTGCTATTGCCTCTTGGGACTTCATTCCAAGCTTTATACCGAGCACGATCTGGGATTTCGGAAAGACAAAAGAAAATGCACATTGTAATTACCCAACACAAATGCACTTGAACGTCAGATAAGGAAATGTAACTTACGGCAGCCAATCGGCATTCAACAACTCTGTTATTATAATTTGTAGCAGCTGTAACAGCTTTTTGAGATTCAGCCAAAGAATGGGCTATTACAAAGGTACCTCCAGCAGGGAGTTTCACATCAGTTGCACGAATAGGATTGAAATCAATTAGCTCAGCAAACCCATTTTTGGCCATCACAGAGATTGCCTGTAATAACGGAACAGGTAACAAATGGTGAACATTTTCAGCAATACCAAAGTACATCAAATTTGGTAGCTTGTATCAAATTAAACCGTGAGAAGGTAGAAAAAGTATAACCTGGTCCATCCCACCAGACTGTGTTCCAATGTGCCGTTCACAATCACATGTAACTTGGGCAATTTCTTTCTGTCAAGAGAACAGATATTAAAACTTCAGAATCGGACTTGTGATTACCAAAGTGAAGATAGAACACCTTTGGAAAGTTAACACCAAAAGCAGCCATAATAGCAATTGTGGATGAGCAAACAAAAGCTGTAGAGCTTGATAGACCGGACCCTAGAATAAAAACGCACGGTGAGAGTCAAAGTTCTCTATAGGAGCATACAACTACCATCATGTGAATCGAAGTCTCAGTCTACTTGTAAGTGATGTAAAAGAATACCTGTAGGAACTGTTCCATCAATAAGAACATCAAGACCGACTAGCATGCCGACATCCACTCCTTTTGACTTGGCATATTCATAATATCCTTTATACCTAGTGAATGTGGGAAATACTAGCCTTTATACATAATAACAGTAAAAATCTATGCCATTTCAAAAAGAAATCCCATATCTGTGGAAAAGGATAAATATCAACTACGAAATAAAACGAAGATAAAAGGTCCAAAAGTATTCAATGTCTCACCCACAAATGAAATAGTGACCCCATATATGGTTCTTCAAGTCAATTTCCTGAAGAATCAAGAATGACAACTATTTTGACCCAAATTCTGAGAAATTCTTAAGACAATAGATCCATAGGGAAAAAAAGAGAAAAGACTCGCGCAGGATCTAATGCAACCATGAAACGGATGTTAACTACATAAACTCTCGAAGAAAGTCTAAGCAAATTACATGACCAATTCAATAACCACAAGAAACTGATGAGGAAAGAGAAGTCAAACCTGGTTAGGATCAGCTGGATAAGTACAAGTAGTGTAATTATCGTTGACATTAGCAATTCGGAGAAGCTTCTCAGCCTCTCCTTTGTCACGCTTTCGGATTGCCACAATCGTGTCTTGCTGGATTGCCATTGGCAACACAGAGTATCCTTCATAGTCAATATGTTCTCCAATCAAGTTCACTCTCCCTGTATGTAAAAATAGCCTTTAAAGATCAAGGAATTTAGAATTCATCAGTATTCACAATTAAGTCATAAAACTGTCTAATTGTCTCTCAATGCTTATCAGCAAACAATCAGAAAACTCGAATTCGAAGTCAAATTAAACATTGTCTAACCACACATACAAGAAAGGTCCACTTACACTAATGAAAAATACATATAGCAAACAGATTTTTAGTTCTTTTTTTTAATTTATTCAAAACTCAACATTCGTGATCAACATTAAAAATAACTTCGAAAAGAACAAATTCATATGTATATATATATATATACACACGCTCGCGCGCGAACATACAAAAGCAGACCTGGAGATCGGGCGAAGACCTCAGGAGGGTGGCCGAAAACTTGGAGAAACTTGGACTTCAATTTTTCGAATCGAAGCTTAGCTTCTTCGAGCTGAGATCCTTCACCGTACACCGGTTCAAGTGAAGAGTAAATAGGAACCGGAAGCTCAGCGTGGTTCGCCATTGTTCTCTCTCTCCCGCCTGGATCACCGCTGATTTGCTTTTCTTTCAGTAATTACTCACAAATTACTTGAAAATATATTAAATTAATTCACCATTTTAGTAAATGTCACGGACAACAATAATTATTATATTGGAATGTTTGGTAAACAAATGGAGAGATTTGGATAAACTCCGAAAGTTCTGGCGGCTCGAATCCTATTTTATCGAAAGAGACAATTGGAGAGATAACAATTGGAGTAATAAGTTAATACAATTATTACTTTCATTCTTTAAATTTTTAAATATTTTAATTTTATTTTCAAATCATGATTTTCATTTTAAATTGGTCTTTAATTTTTTTAAAAATTTTAATTTTATCCCCTAGCATCCTCAATCTCTTTACTTTTATTCAGAAATTCGAAAATAATATAAAATCTTCCAATTAACAGTGCTTTGAGTTGGCTACAAAATTTCAAATTTCACCCAAAAACTTCACTGCAATTGTTGGAACACTGATGAAACAGTTATAACTGAACAAAGTTGGATAAAAGCAATGGACTTCCAAATAAATAAACAAAAACACAAACCCTAACTATCATAGTAAAAACCAGCTGTTACATAGGATGCCCAAACGTCAAACCATTAACTATCATATATATCAAAACTTCTCCCAGCAACATAATTATGTGTTTCTCACTGAACCAATAACCTAGGACTGCAGGAAAGTGTAGATATGGAGAGAGACCACGGATGGAATGGAACGTTGACCGAAACAACGAAAAATGGGGGATAGCAGCATACTTTCCTCCAACTACATCGAGGAATGACATGTCTACGTTCATGAAACCTTAGCCGTGGAAGAAGTAGCAGTTTGACGGATTCGTCGTTGATGAACGTCCCAATTATACACACGGGCGATAGTAACCTGTGTAAAGGTGATAAACAATCAAGAAACGAAAATCAACACACGCTGAGCGACATTGGGAGAGATGTACAAGGAGCTAGAATGCTTTAAGACATCACTAGGAATACCTGAGTTATGGTCACTTGATCCCTCAAGAACTGTAAATCGGCTATAAGAACTTCCAAACTTGCTTTAGCGTTTTCCAAGTTCTTGTTCAGTAGCGAAGTGGCCTGCACACGCAAAAGTTATAGAATTACTTCAGTCCCTTTCTGTTAAAGCACACAAAAAGTTGGCAACCGGTTACAACTATTGCACCTCTTCACATGAATATTCCAACATGACATTTGCTCCTAGCCATAAACAAACTGAATCCTTATCCTCGATGCGAGCCCGTGAATATATGCCTTCGGAGACTTCAAAATCAGCAATAAGAGCCTGTACAACCAAAAGTAACATTACAAATCATTAGCATATATGCAACACATGTAAGAGAGAAAGTCTAAATTCATTTTCAAGCTTCTTTCGTGCAACAAGCATGCAACCCTAGGATTTGAGAACTTCAAACCCAATCAAGCACAATATGAATGTCTTGTACAATTCAACCCTCGGCTCCAAAGTAAAAAAAACTTATTCACAGAAGTTGAGAATTTCAAGCAATACAGTCCCATATGTGCAGATCACAAGTTCACCAAGTCACATGAGATTTTCATGCTATATTGATAGAATAGATTATATCCAACATAATATAGAAATAAACAACCGATAAGTTAAATCATGTCCCTAACGCGTAAACTTCCAAAAAGAAATGAAGAATAAAAACTTCTTTACACAGAAGAACCGGAATGTAAAAGTCAAGATATCAGAAAAATACGAACCTCACCAGTACCCTTCTTAGCTTGTAAAGTGGCAACCACGTCCAAGCATTTCTCAATATCAGGAATTTTTGCCTGATGACCACAATAATAAAGCGTATTAGTGAAAACCCTTGTCACGTGTCAGCATCTTTAAGCAACATATATTAAGAATGAATGAAAAAGTCTAGCCTGGTTGAATATTTGGGAGGGAATGAACATAGATTAACCCAACATAAACTAGGATGTAACTAAACAGCGTCAAAACATAACGCGGTACACATAAAAAGCTTACTTGCATTCAGTATCCAAGAGGGAAAGAAAAAATGGAGTCGGATATACTTTCAGCCTATGATACCCGGACTCTTCATTTTCTTGAAGTACCCATGTGCCCAACTAATGTCTTGACACATAGATATGGGGGTATGACCTCCAAGAGTCCTCCATATACATGGAAAACCTTAGAAAAGTCTAACCATACCCATGTCAAATACATACACGAATCCTACACGTACACCCAAGTCTGAGTAACATAGCATTTAGCAGCCAAAGCCTATATAGAAAGGTGAATAACTACACAGATTCTCGACGATAACAAGCCAGGTTCTTTCCAATAATATTATGCTTTTCCGAAACACCATTCAAAAGGAAATTGTATCTACACAAGGGTGAGATTTGATTCATTTCTGCCTCGCTTCACTTCTCTCTTGGCATGAACTAACAAGCAATTTTCCAATCAAATTCACAACACTTTTCCATGGACAATTTTATACTGAAATTACCTAAAGATTTGCCATCACTGACAATGTAAATTTGTCCTCAATTTTTCATAAAACACATAAACACAGATATAAACTATAAATATACCAAAAACACTCTAGCCGCAAACATCACATTTGTTCACACAATGAGCACAACCAAATGCATAGAATTGAAAATGAAACACACATCTTTTTACACGTAAAATAAATAAATACAGCAGATGTAAATGATCAATAATACACTAAAAAATAGCAAGTGAAACAAAAAAAAAATCTCAATACAATACCTGAAGATCTCGTTGCTGAGCAAGAAGTTTCATCTCAACCAACTTATACTGCTGAAGCCTGCAAATTCAATAAGATTCAACCAAATAAACCTACAAACTCTTCAATCCCAACTAAATATGAAAACTAAATGAATAGAACTCAGACTTTAAAAAGTTAATACATTTTTAATTAAATTAGCTTTCAACATAACATATAACCTAAAAATGCACTTTAGTAAAATTGAGAATCAAAGGAAGGACCTTTCTTGGAGAAAAGCGAGGGCGGAGTTTACATCGAGGCCAATTTGAGAGAGATAAGTCTCGACATCTTCTACGAACTGAGCTCCCGGGATTCCTCTCCTCTCCGTCGTCGTTTCAGGGGATTCCGTTGAAGACGAAGATGCAGCCGCCGCCATATTTCGATTGTTTTTTCTCGATCAAGAGGTGAAAACCAGAGGAAGAAAAACTTACGCCGCCGATCCGTACAGCGTGAGCTTAAACAGAGCCCTTTGGGTTCGTTGCTGTTCGACTGGTGCGAGTGACTGAGCCAAGCGAGCTGAGTTTGGGTTTTTTTGAAGATGGACAGACCATAAAAGGTTAAAGGTCAAGTGAGAATGTGAGATTGTGAAAGACACTGAGATGAGATGATGCGACGCAGACGACGTCGTTTAGAAGGTGGAATGAACAAAGGAACGAGTGCAATAGAAGACGGGCTACACTTTGAGCCTGAGATATGTGTTGGTTTTGTTTGTTTATTTTCAGCCCAATTGCTGATATCAATACGGACCAAGGAGTTGTCCAGAAAAAAAGAAAGGAACAACTATAATTCGAGGTTCTATTGTGCGAATCATAGTGGAAACAAATTAATTAAAAAGAGTTGTTCTTGTAATAAATTTTTATAATATTTTATTTAAATTAATCAGTCAATTTAAGATATGTTGATGTTTAAAAATATCAAACATTAAACAAGAAAAATAGAGAAAAGGACCATGTTGATTGATGATGATTTCAAACAATTCATCCTAATTCACTTCGGACAAAAAGCAGTAATCAATATAATGATCAAAGTAAAGCTAGAGTTGAAAAAGAAAGTGGTACTACCCTCTTAATTTCGCTTGGTTTCCTTCTTTGGTTGGGTGGGTTTTATAACCTTTGATATTGTTGGTGATTGGACGTGTCATGTTTAGTGACAACCTATGAATGAATTGGCAGAGATGATGTTGGTGATTGGACAGTGTTATGTCTAGTGACAACCTATGGACGAGTTGGTAAAGATAGACTCAACTTTTAAGTATTAAGTTTTACACGTCAGTCACGCGAACGAGATTACTGCAACGTCTGACATCATATGTTTTCGAGACCCTTAAAGCTCTAAAGGGATTGTTGTCATGTGATGATTTCGAAATCATCGTAATTGTTGAGGTGTTGAGGATTATTTTTATCATTTTGCGGGAGCGAAAGTACTAAGCATAACAAGATCCTTAACTAGTCAAGTGTTTAAAAATATTTTATTTTTTATTATGTGTAGGTTTGAGTCTTAACATTCGCATTGAAAATTTAATTTTTTATAATGAAAATTTTAAATATCACCCTATTATGCAAAAAGAAAAAATTATAAATTACAAGGATCTGTTGGAAAAATATGAGAAAATCGAAACTTTGCCATATTTCGAATAAGTAAAGATGAAGATTCAAATAATGATTCAACGAAAATTTATTCTACTCCACTAGATCTTTACAACAGTATTTATATGCTCAAAATGGTTGAGTAATGAATGAAAAATTGATGGTCAAAGTAAGGAAGTTGCAAAGCAAGAAGGTTGCAAAACAAGAAAAGGAAATGAAAACCCTCAATCCCACATTAATGGGATAAGTGGATTGGGAAGTGTTTATATACACTTACCCAACTTGTGGTCATTGAAATACTTGAGATGAAATTGTACTTTGTGTATAAGGGGTGTGAATTCAATTGTATTTAGGTTGGGATGCACTTGTGCGATTGGACGATGCGAATGTTTGAATTAATTAGTGCCTACTTAGGCTTTGGATTTTTTGCCACATTCGAAATTAAATTAAATGCTTGCAACCCACTCATGTTATCTCTGTCTAATTAATGTAATGTTTTTACTTTAGTTAATTATAATTCCGTCTCATTTATTTCGAATTTAAACCTTATGTTTAACAGGATCGATTGAGCAATTAGACCTTATGCTATTATTACATAGCACCAATGGAAGGATTTGGTGCAGAATTGCGAGATGGTGATCATTAGCAGCCATGGATGAAACTTACTGCCGAACTTGATACTATTTTCACTTTCCACCAATCCAAACAACTATAACCAGCCATATCTGTAATTGAAAATCAAGCCATTTCGATATTTGTTTTCTTATATTTGATCTTATCTGTACAAGCATTTCGAATTTCGATACCCCCAATCCACGAGATCGATGGGATCGATGTTTCGTTCCTTCTAAAAACCAAATTAAACCACCAAAAAATAACACAAAATAACACAGAAAAGAAAACAATGAGCAAAATCTCGTCGGAAAAACTTATTCTTGTGACCCGAGAACCCGACGGGATTGCCACCGTCACCATCAACCGACCGGCGTCTCTCAACTCGCTGACTCAGCTTATGATAACCGACCTGGCTCATGCCTTCAAGGTTCTTGGAAGAGACGAGTCCGTGCGGGTCATAGTTCTGACCGGGTCAGGACGGGCTTTCTGTTCAGGCTTGGATTTGACGGCGGCGGAACAAATTTTCAAGGCGGACGTGAAGGGCAACGAATCAGACCCGGTTTCTCATATGGAACAGTGTCCGAAACCGATCATCGGAGCGATCAACGGGGCGGTGGTGACGGCCGGCTTCGAGATCGCTCTCGCTTGTGATATTCTCGTCGCCGCTGAAGGAACCAAATTCATAGATACTCATACCAGGTTTTATTTGCTTTGTATTTTTTTTCCCATCCTGATTTCAGCTGAAAACCATGAATGAGAACACTCAAAAGCTAAAACTAAGTAAGAATGCATACATAACGTATATGTTTTTTTAAACTAAAAAAATATTCAAATAGAATTATAATTTTTAAAAGAAAAAATTAAAATTAAATGAATATATACATGCGAGTTAAATAACTTAATGTCTTTAAAATCGTAATTTTAATTTTAAATTTTCAAATTGACCCTCAAACTTCTAAATGTTCTAGTTTCATCTAGATATTATGACTCACATTTTCAATTAAATTTTTAACTTTTGAACATATATGATTATCATATCTCGTGTTAATATAATATTATATTTTTTTAATTTTTATATAAATATTTATGTGGATTATGCAATAATATGGTGTGACATAAACTTTGGGAATGAAATTGAAGGTTTAAAGTTTAAGGATTAATTTAAAATAAGAGTCATAGTTTGAAAAAAAATAGAACATTTAAAAGTTTAGAGACTAATTCAGAATGAAAACTATAATTCATAGATCAAATTAAAACATTAAAAAATTTAAAAAACAATAATAAATGAGAGTTATAATTTACGGACTTGTGTTGCAATTAAATCATTTTACCTAAATCCAAAGTTCTAATTGATATATACCGAAAGTTTTGCGCAAAAAAAAAAAGAAATATGAAAATGAATTTTAAAAAATATGTTTTAAATATGAAAAGAGTTTGGATTCTAATAATAGATGGTACAATATACATGTTAAAATCATAAGTATTAACTCGATTAATATCATATTGTTGCAACATTTAAAAGAATATGAATTTAAACGTACTTAAACAAAAAATATTTCTTTAAACTATAAAGTTTGAATAGATTAGACATTTTATAATAAAAAAAAATACAAAACCGCCCAACAAAATTGTTGTTACAACATTTAATAGAGGGTTCAGTCGCATTTAAGTATACATTCCCTCTCTTTATTATTATTTTTTTATAAATTATAATCCTAATATTACGTAGAGAAGATGGAAATAAAAAATTTTAAGGCAAAAAATGAGTGTTTCTGTTGGGTCTATAACCGTTAACCTAAAAGAGTATAAGAGAATAAATAGGAACAATTTAACCAATCAGTCGTGCTTGCTCATTATGTTGAGTTTTTAGGGGCTCGATTCGATCAACCAATTTAGCTCACCAAGTGGTGGAGAGATGAATTTTTGGGTGGAAGGGTTGAGGAAGCTAAAAAGTAAATAGACACAATGATTTATAGTGGTTCGGCCTTCTAACAAGCACCTACATCCACTACCTTAGCTCCCCACTAAGGATTTCACAATCAATCCACTAATTGATTCGTCCCCTTTTCTAGGATTAGGAAGAAACCCTTACAATCGATCAAGCTTCTACCCAAAGCCTTGATCAAAACCCTCTTTACAAAGAGACAAAGAAAGCAAACTTAAAACCCTTTAATAGGTGTTTGTTTGCACAATTAAGCACTCACCCAAAACCTAAAACACTTGAGCAAATTTGACAATTTTTGGCTCACTAGTGTTTGTCTATACAATAAATGATAATTTAAGCTCTAAGACAATCTTTGATCATTTGATGTTTGACAATATGAGCATTAGCCTTCTCTTAATGCTTGGAGGTCCCTTTTATACTCCCAAATGAGTTTGTAGTCGTTACTAGCTATTGGGGATGAATTGGAGTCGTTGAGAACTTTATTTCCCTTCATAAATGTTGTTCTGCAGCTATCAGTATCGATACACGTGGAACGGTATCGATACGGCCTTCTTGAGAAAATAGCCGTTGGGCTCTTGCCAGCATAGGCGTATCGATACGCTTGAGGGCGTATCGGTACGGGTCCATATTTGAATAGCCGTTGGGAAATAGCCGTTGGGGTGGTTGAACAGGGATCGGTACGCTTACCTGGCGTATCGAAACGATCCCGGTCCGTATCGATACACTAAACCCTTGTATCGATACGGGTTTTGACAGTGGCCAAACTGGGGCAAAAAGGTATTGGTACGGGTACAACCGTATCGATACTGGTGCTCTGAAATCACAAGTTTGGCTGTTTAAAACATGAAAAATCTTTGCCAAAAACCTTTTAAAATGCCTCAAACATAATTTCAAGTTGTTTGGACTTAAAACAAGTTTTAAATTCTTTTCAAATTAGTCCAAAATATTTTTCAATTATTATATCAAAACATTGGTTCTACACATTACCTCTCTCAAGTAAGGATATGCCTTTCACCCAATCTAATCGGGTCAAGTTTTTATTAAATATGGGGTCAATTCAGATTTAGAGTGAAAAATATTCAACCCAACCTAGAACTATTAGTATAGTTTTCCCCTATAATTTTAGAAACATTTGTAATAATACTCATATTTATAATTTTTTACAATTAGGTTTTTAAAATTCAATTTTTATTTATTATAATTTAATCCCTAAAATTAATTTTCTTCCAATTAAGTCTCTAAAATTGAAAAACATAGATCATATTAGGTTCGGGTTGAGGCATATAATCTTCATGTCAGATTTGGGTTGCATTTTTTAAAGTATGAGGTTCAAATCGGATTTAGGGTAATTATTTTCAAGCATATTCAGGTCCCTCTAATTACAACATAAACTCAAACACCTATACCCAATGAGAAATAAGTGAATCACAATTGATATAAAACAGAACCAAAAATTCAGATTCGGAAGACTTTAATTTTTTGTAATTGTAGATTTGGGATAGTTCCTTCATGGGGATTATCGCAGAAGCTTGCACGGATAATAGGACCAAACAAAGCTCGTGAAGTATCGTTAACGGCCAAGCCTTTAACAGCAGAAGAAGCTCAGAAACTAGGGTTTGTAAACTACGTCGTTCCAGAGACTGAACTGATGAAGAAAGCTCGAGAAATTGCAGCAGCCATTGCCAAGAATAATCACGACATTGTTATTCGGTACAAATCTATGATCAATGATGGATTCAAGTTGGATCTCCATCAAGCTCTCGCCCTTGAGAAGGTAATTCATATCTTTCTTCAAAATTGTTCCAATTAAAATGAATAAAATATACAATTAATCACTAAATTATTTAAAAAATTTATATACTAACTATTTAATGATAGTTAGATTAAAATTTAGGGTTATAAATATAAATAGTTAAATGTGTTACTAAAATTTTTGTAACACGTATTAAAAATCTAGAAGTTGCTTCATTTAATTTTTAACTCGTAGATGCCCGAACATTAAATTCATAATTAAAATAATAGATCAAATTTGAACTATAAAAAACATAAATCCAAACATGATTTGAACTACTTGCTTCACGATGACAGTAGAAATATTACCATTACATAAAGGAAAATTTTATTAAAAAAATTCTCATTTAATGTATTAGAGTTTAAAATTCATAATTAAAATAATTGATCAAATTTGAACTATAAAAAACATAAATCCAAACATGATTTGAACTACTTGCTTCACGATGATAGTAGAAATATTACCATTACATAAAGGAAAATTTTATTAAAAAAATTCTCATTTAATGTATTAGAAATTCAAGGTTTAAGGATTATGTTTAGGGCCTAAGATTTATAGTTTTGGGTAAGAGTTTTAGGGTTTAATTTTAATGCTTATGGTTTAATTTTAATGTTTAGGGTTTAAATTTAGTTTATAGTTTATGACTTTAGAGTTTAGGGTTTAAAGTTTATGATTATATAGAATAAGGGTTCATGGTTATGGTTCTAGTGTTTAAGGTGACTACATTGCATGAGTATTTTTTATTAAAATCTTTTAGGGTTCTTAATACATTAAATAATTATAAATTATTTCAAATAGAATCTAGTATTAACAGCATGTCTACATAGGTTAGATAAGCCCATTATACAATATTAACAGAATAAATCTGACTTTAATATAATTAAAAGTTCTAAACATTTAAGATAAATTTATATTTTGTAACAGATTAAGATGTAAAAGAATTAATCTTACTACAATGTCATTATTATTTTTCTTTTTAGAATATGGTCAAGCTTTTTACAGTTCTGTTTTGAAGCAAAGTATATAAATTTTGGTTTGCACATACAAAAAAATAATAATGAATCAAATTTTCTTTTCAGGAGAGGGCTCATAAATTTTATCGAATATTGACAACAAAGCAGTTCGAGAAGATGAAAAACTTCGTAGCCATAAGAAGTTCAAAGAAACTATCTTCCAAGTTGTAATCGATCGATGTTCTATCCTACTTTTTCAACACCACTGCAACAAAATCGATCCAAATTGGCAAAATAACCTGAAATTGCTTGAACATATTTCAAATTAAATTCAAAAACTTGTGTATACAAAAAAAAAACTCATCAAAATCAGATGCGCGAGAAAAGTTGAACCGGATCAATCAATATAAAACCTTGACAAATCAAGAGGGCAACAAAAGCAGCAACCAGCACCATAACAAGAATGTAACTTCAGTTAACCAGCTTCGCAAAGTTAGGAACCAGCACAATGAAGCAATACGGATATTAATATACAGCCATCAAGCAAAACTACAGTCATGGGCGTGGTACAGACTGTCATTAGAAAAACGAGAATGCCACTTAAAACAACACCCTGTACCAGATCCAGACTGTAATTTTGTTTAACAAGCTTTGAAGGAAGCTCAAATATCATACAAAAGTAAATATACAGCTATCGGGCAAAATTATAAGCGTGGGCTTGGCAGAGACTGCCATTAATAACAAACAACAATAATGTCGCTTAAAAACAACACTCTATGCTAAACTCAAACTGTAACTTTGAGCAAAAAGCTTTTAAAAACGAGAGAACTCAAGTATCAGACAAGCTTTCTAGGCTGCAATTTCCATCAAAAAACAGTTCATATGGAACTGCTCAGAGCCCAGTGCATATATCATCATCTACGTTAGCATCTAAAAAGATTCAAAATAAAATTTCAAAAAAAAAAGAATAAATTGTAAGAAGGGGATCCTCAGTGAGTTTGCTTGTAGTTGTCATCAAACATAAAACAAAATGATCAGGTCTCAAAGATATCATGCCATCATTGGAAACCCTAATGGAAACAGAAAATTAATAAAAATTGGGGAGAAATGAAAGAGGAATAGATTTCGCAGGATCTAAATTCGCTGCGCCTGGTAAGATCTAAGGCGAAGTGACTCAACTTACCTGCAAATAATCTATGCCTCTTAGATTTAATAAAAATGATGAGATAAATTCCCTGAAACTATGGTTTATTAGATAAAAGGGAAACCCATCAAGAGACAAGTTCCGGAAATTGAAATTTTCGTGGAAAATTTTGAAGAGAAAATGCTGAAGAAAATGTTAAAGAAAAAGGAGAACGTTTGGCTGATGACTAAAAGAGGTTGAGTGGAGGAGGATATATAACGGGGAAGGGGAATTAGGGTTTTTGAAGGGAATGAGATGAGTTACCGAAACAGTCCTCGGATTTCGTTTTATATTACCATTTACCAAAACCATGAGCCGTTTTGTAAGGCAACCTCCGGCTCAAGCCATAGGTAAAAAGGGTGTTTTTACCTTAGAGTTACCCATAGGTGGAAAATCAAAATGGCCTAAAACATAGAGTTTCCCATCTTTAGGTCAAAACAAAAACACTAAATTTCTCCAAATTTTAAAGAATTAAAGTTCGAATTTTAGAAATGAAAAAAAATATGAGTAACTTGACTGTTCTCGTAGGTAAAACAATATTTTTACATTAAATGAACATCGTAAAAGACTTATTAATGTGGGTCTTCTTAAAATAAATCGGTAGTCGCGTCATGATGAAATTTTTGAATGTGATTGAAAAGTTATTGTCTTATTATTGAATTCCTAAGTAGGTTTGAACGTGACTTAACAAAGGCTATCTGTTAATTATGTAGGAACAAATGTTGATCGTGATCGGTAAATCTCTAGTAATTACAAGTTAAGTTAGACAATGTCTTTTTCGTCAAGTTAACTATTACTAGAGCAAGCGTTGATGGTCGGTTGGTCAGAGTTGTTCACCTGCTTCATTTCCTTCCCATTAGGTCTGGGGTTCAAGACCCAACAGGAGCATTTCTTTCCTTAAAGTTTTCCCTCCCCTCCAAGTAGAAGTAGTATTTATAAAAAAAAAACCACCAATTCACCATCACTAATTATTATATTAACAAAAAAATAATTGTATTTTTTTGAATTAATTCGACTTTTGTCTATGTGTGTAGGAATTTTAATTCTAGTCCAGATTAGTAAATTTCTTCCAACTTAAAAGTTTGTTAAGTTGGAGAAGAGAATTCTTAGCTTGTAACCCCCTCGTCCCGGTCTGGTCGGATGACCGGTCCGAGTGGGCCACACGGGGAAAATCGAAGCGAAACCCGTTAAGGCTTCCCCTCGGTTAACAACCCAGAAAATTTCTTTTTATCTTATCTTGTCTACATGCATATTTAAGACCTAAGTGTGGCACAGCAGCGGAAGATACAATCATAACATCAAACATCGACCAACCCAACAATTAAACAGCTCACTTTAATATTCTGCAGCAGGCCGTTTCGAAACGCCCATAGGGTGTTCCGAAACGCCTTGACTTAGTCAACAGGCCAGGGTCAACCATAAGGTGACCGTTCCGAAACAGGGGAGACCCGTATCGGAACGACCTTGACGGTCAATATCTCGTGGTCAACGAGATTTGACAGTTTCGGAACCTCAAAGGCCCGTTTCGAAACGGCTTCATCTCGCCAATTTCTCAAAATTCCAGTAGCGAAAACGTTCCGAAACGACCCTCATCCGTTTCGAAACGTCAGGCCATTTACACAGGGACCGTTCCGGAACAGGGGGAACCATTTCGAAACACCCCCTGTCTGCAGATACGATTTTGCTGTTTTGAGGCACCAAGGTGCCCCAAAACATCACCAAGACACCATATAACAGCAAAACAATTAAGCCCACGACATATCAACAATACTATCATGCTTTAACAAGGTTTAAACATATCTAACACTAGGCAACGCCTCACAAGCATGCATTCATTCTAACATCATCCAAACACATATATAACTCTTAAGGCATAAGGCTAACATGCAAAGTAAGCAATTAGGCATGAGTTAACATTCATCATGGCGACATAACCATACAAAAGCAAGATACTAAGGAGTCTACACATGCTCCAAGCAACCAACAATAAACCAACAAAACCATACATGTCCCATTGCTTAAACTATTACAAGTCTAACATTTGAAATCCATACTTGATGAACTCAAGTCCAAAAACCACACTTGGAGGCCCTCCACTTGCCCGAGCAACCCACGAACTAAGGATCTGCAATGTTGAACAAAGAGAGCGTAAGCAATGATGCTTAGTGAGGGTAAGCTCTAAAAACAAACCTCAACATTGTAGGGTCCGAGCACGATCTAGCCAAGGTAAATCACAATCATACCAAGGTTTTCACAAGATAGAATGCATGAGCAAAGGACAATAATAATGCCATGATTATAAGCTCAATTTCCATGATACATGTAATCACAAACAAGTATTCCAATAAGAACCATGAACCTCAACACATTGATATGCACATCAAACAACATTGGCACCTAGTTAAGACCCGAATACGCGGATAGACATGTTGGAAACTCATATCCAACAACCACATTACCTCACGGTGGGATTTCACTCATCACCGGTCTCGCGGAGGGGATTCCACTCATCCTCACGCCCCGTCGATGGGATTCCACTCATCACCGACTACATTTAAATACAATTCCGGGCGGACCCGTACTCCTCCTTGG
Organism: Hibiscus tridactylites; assembly: GCA_958450335.1. NCBI lineage: Eukaryota > Viridiplantae > Streptophyta > Magnoliopsida > Malvales > Malvaceae > Hibiscus > Hibiscus tridactylites. The sequence continues at coordinate 98,619,641 of OY288265.1, forward strand.
TGACTCAACGCCACCAAGGCCACGCGTGACTTTAGACTCATGTGTACACACTAACATCCTAATGATCGATCATTTGTATCCAAGTTTACTAGTGCCAATATTTACTCACTTCATTAACCTTGTGCTTAGCACGTACTCACCAACAATCATCATTATGCATGTCTCAAGCATCATAAGTCCAATCTCATTCCACATGTATAAAGCAATATACATAGACATTCATATCACAATTTATACGAGACATACACAACCATATATTGAGTTCAACCAAGGGCTATAGATTAAGTTTAGGATTAAGCCACCACCCTAATCCTAACTCTAGGTGGGTCTACCAAGCCCAACCTAGTCCATATACTCGAACCAACTAATTTAAAACCGTTTAAAACAATTAACCACTCACCTAAGCTTCCAAGCCCAACGACCAAGCAAGCAATCACCTTCAACTTCCCGGATTCGGTCCCAAAGCCTCTTCTACGTTTCCTCTTGCTTCTAGTCAAACAAAACCCATACATTACTTCTCAATTCAATGCTAATTCAACCATTAATCTACTTTGCAAAACAAAACCCAATTTCCTCAAATTCTCAAATCACATAATCTCCTAAAACCCCAATTTTCGTGCTCCCCCAAAGGCTTGCTGAAAAATCAATTTCCAATCATCCAAATGACTTCCAAATCATCCCAAAACACCCTCATACCATAGGTAGACCAACAGCCCTTCAATTTCAACATAAAACCCACCAAAAACTCAAGTTTTACAACCTTAAAACTAGCCTTAAGACCATACTACGAATTTCCATCCAAAATTAACCAAATTAACATATATGGTGTATTTCATCATGCTTAAACAAAACCCCAACATGATTTATCAAGACAAAATGAAGAACCCCCTTAAACCCCAAATTTTCATATGAACCATAATTTCTCAAAACCCTATATTTTTGAAATTTAAGACAATATACAAGTAGAGGTTGAAGAGGAGGTTAAGAAAATATAATTACCTCTTAAAATGGTGTTGAAATCGGGTGCTAAAATAAATGGAATAGTAACTCAAAGCTTGAAAGGTTTTAGAAATGGTGGGGGCTTTCAAATGTGAAAAGGGGGAAGAATGAGGGAGGAAGACAACTTTACAATAAAGTTGTCTTGCTTTATTTAAAACTTGGGTAAATAGCAACATAGGTCCCTCCCTTCATATTAAAACTCAATTAGACCATTATTTGAAATTGAATCGTTTTAATTAAGTTTTATTTGACTCGAACTAATACCCGGCTAACTCCTAGGCCCGAAACACGGGTGTTACAACTCTACCCCGCTTAAGGAATTTCGTCCCCGAAATTACCTGGTGGAAACAGATACGGAAACTGCTCAACCATATCCGCTTTTCTCTCCCACGTGGCCTCTTCCACACCTCTATGCCTCCACAACACCTTGACCAACTCTATGGTCTTGCCACGCAACACCTTGCTATTAGAAGCAAGTATCTCAACGGGCTCCTCATTATAGGACAAATCCGGATTCAACTCTATCTCTTCAACGGGCATCACATGAGAAGGATCTGATCTATACCTCCTAAGCATAGACACATGAAAGACATCATGGATCTTCTCTAACTCAGAAGGTAACCTCAAACGATAAGCTACGGGCCCAATCCGCTCAACTATCTCATACGGACCAATGAACCTCGGACTCAACTTGCCCTTCCGGCCAAATCTCATTACCTTCTTCCACGGAGATACTTTCAGAAACACTTTCTCACCCACTGAGTACTCAATCTCTTTCCTCTTCAAATCTGCATAAGACTTCTGACGATCCGAAGCCGCTTTCAAACGGTCACAAATCAACTTCACCTTTTCTGTGGTTCCCTTAAGCAAGTCCGGCATAGGTAGTAACCTCTGACCTGTCTCAGCCCAACAAATCGGAGTCCTACACCGTCTACCATACAAAGCCTCATAAGGTGCCATCTGAATACTAGACTGATAACTGTTGTTGTAAGCAAACTCAACCAACAGTAAGTGCTTCTCCCAAGAACCCTGAAAATCAATCACACAACAACGAAGCATATCCTCTAGAATCTGTATCACTCGCTCTGACTGTCCATCGGACTGCGGATGATAAGATGTGCTGAAATGTAGACGACTACCCAAGGCACTATGCAAACAACTCCAGAACCTCAAAGTAAATCTGGGATCCCTATCTGAAACTATAGACTTCGGAACTCCATGAAGTCTCACAATCTCACGAATGTACAAGTTTGCCAACTTGTCTAAGGAATCCGTAGTGTTCACTGCTAAGAAGTGAGCACACTTAGTGAATCTATCAACAATCACCCAAACTGAATTCTTCTTCGAAGGAGACAAAGGCAACCCCGATACAAAATCCATGGTGATTCTCTCCCACTTCCATTCCGGAATCTTCAAAGGCTGTAGCAAACCTGAAAGAACCTGATGTTCTGCCTTCACTCTCTGACAAACCATACAACGGCTCACCTACTCGGCTACATCTCTCTTCAAACCAACCCAGAAGTAATCATTCTTCAAATCTCGGTACATCTTGGTACTACCCAGATGCATAGAAAAGGGACTCGAATGTGCTTCACTCAATATCTAACGTATCAGCTCAACATCTTCCGGTACAACAATTCTATCCCTAAAACACAACAAGCTCTCACCACTGAAACTATACTCAGTCGGTCTTCCTTCAGCTATGTCTTGAACATGAGGAACTAGGCTCGCATCTTGCAACTGCTTCTCTCTAATCAACTGAATCAAAGAAGGCTTCACTTGCAACTCGGTGATCAGACCACCATCATCGGACACACTCAATCTAGCAAACATAGCTCTCAACTCAACGGCCACTTTTCTACTCAAAGCATCGGCTACTACATTTGCTTTACCCGGATGGTACTCAATGGTCAAATCGTAATCTTTTAACAACTCTAACCATCTTCTCTGTCTCAAGTTCAACTCTTTCTGTGTCATCAAGTACTTCAAGCTCTTGTGATCGGTGTAAACTATACACTTCTCACCATACAAATAGTGACGCCAAATTTTCAATGCAAATACAACTGCGGCTAGCTCTATGTCATGAGTAGGATAGTTCTTCTCATGAATCTTCAACTGTCTAGAAGCATAAGCAACAACTCTCCTATCTTGCATCAAAACACATCCTAAGCCTACGTAGGAAGCATCACTGTAAATCACAAACTCCTTACCTGAAACAGGCTGCACCAACACTGGAGCATTTGTCAAAGCTTCTTTCAATTTCTCAAAGGCCTTTTGTCTTGCATCTGACCATTCAAACTTGACTCCCTTTTGCAACAACTTAGTCAAGGGAGCAGCTACTCTAGAGAAGCCATCAACAAACCTCCTATAGTAACCAGCTAATCCTAGGAAACTCCTAATCTCGGTCACAGACTTAGGTTGTTTCCACTCAACAATAGCCTTAACCTTCGATGGATCAACTCGGATACCTTCGGCCGAAACAACATGGCCAAGAAATACAACCTCTCGGATCCAGAACTCACATTTACTAAGCTTCGCATACAACTGATTGCTCAACAGTCTCTGTAAAACAAATCTCAAGTGCTCATCATGCTCTTCTTCTGTCTTCGAGTACACAAGTATATCATCAATAAAGACAACCACAAATCGGTCTAGATAGTCTCTGAAAATTCTGTTCATCATGTCCATGAATGCTGCTGGTGCATTCATGAGCCCAAATGGCATCACGAGAAACTCATAGTGACCATATCTAGTCCTAAAAGCTGTCTTTGGAACATCACACTCTTTCACTTTCAACTGATAGTACCCGGATCTCAAATCTATCTTCGAGAACACTGAAGCGCCCCTCAACTGATCAAACAAGTCATCTATACGAGGCAACGGATACTTGTTCTTCACGGTCAACTGATTCAGCTGTCTATAGTCAATACACATGCGCATGCTACCATCTTTCTTTTTCACAAACAACACTGGAGCACCCCACGGAGAACTACTAGGCCTAATAAAACCACGGTCTAATAATTCTTGCAACTGACTCTTCAATTCTTTCAACTCTTTCGGAGCCATACGATACAGAGCTATCGAAACTGGACTAGACCCTGAAACTGTCTCAATCACAAACTCAACATCTCTGTCAGGAGGCAAACCCGACAACTCTTCAGGAAACACATCTGGAAAGTCACACACTGTTCTTATATCTTTCGGTCTAGCTTCACTCATGTCCGGATTCATAACATAAGCTAAATAGGCCCCACATCCAGAGTCCATCAACCTATGAGCCTCTAACGCTGACACCACATTAGACAAGAACTTAATGTTCTCGCCCACTACCACTACCTCGTAGTCATCAGAAAGTTTCAGAGAAATCCTCTTCGTCTCAAAATCCACACCAGCCCGATGCTCAACCAACCAATCCATACCCAATATAATATCAAAACCATAGAAGGGAAGTTCCATCATATCAACTGAGAACACATGACCCTGAATCTTCAGTGGACACCTCCTATACATACGTCTAACCACAACTGTCTCACCAAAAGAACTAGTAACATGCATACCTACATCTAAGATCTCAACAGGAATATCTAACTTCTGTGCATGCTTACTCAAAATGTAGGAATGCGTAGAACCCGAATCAACCAAAGAAAGCAAGGACATAGACTGTAACTCGAAATTACTTGCTATCACATCAGTGTCGTTCCCGGCCTCTCTCTGAGCATAGACCCTCGCTGGTCTTCCCGCCTTTGGCTGCACAGCCACAACATGAGCAAGGTTCCTCTGAGCATCTACCCTAGGTGCATCAGCCCTCGGCTGGAAGTAGCCACGACGCGCCCACGGCCTCTCTGAAAATCATTACCTTTCGCAGGAGCCTGAGCAATATTCGGTGCCTGAGCTGCCTGACGCGGACAGTCCCTCCTAAAGTGGTCCCTCGAACCACAGTTCCAACAAGCATGGAAGTTACCCCAGCACTCTCCAGTGTGCTGTCTCCCACACTGTGCACACTCGGGCAAGCGCCCTCCTCCTCTATGGCCCTGATGGCCCCTACCATGGTGGCCACCGCCACGTCTCTGATCAAACTGATGTCCGCCACCTCTGTGCCTCTTAGCATCTCTACCCTCAAAGTGGTTATGCCTCTTTCCAGAACTAGAACCACCAGCTCGTTTGGCTGAACCCAAACTATGCTCCAAATCCTTGGCCCTCGCGACCAATACATCAAAGTCTGAGTAGTCAGAAGCCAACGTGTACCTCTTAACCTCTTCATTCAACCCGTAGCGGAAACAGTTGCAGCGTTCCACTTCAGTAGGAACCAACTCTGGAGCACACTGACTCAAGCGAACAAAGCGGATCTCATAATCAGTCACAGAAGCATCCCCCTGAGTAAGAGCCATAAACTCTCGCTTCTTCTCATCCAAGTACCTCGGTCCCAAGTACCTCTTCCGGAAGGCAGACTCAAAGAACTCCCAATCAATTTCTGTCTCTGGAACCCCAGTAGTGATGGTGACCCACCAGGTGTAGGCATCACCCTGAAGCAGTGAGATCACACAACCCAATCTACGTGCGCCCGCACAACCCATCTGAGCCAAGATACGAACTGTCTTCTCCAACCATAACTCCGACCTCTCCGGAGTAGATCCTCTAAACTCCTCGGCCCCTAAGCTACGGAGCCTCTCCAAAGGTAAACTAACATCATCACACCTAGGCTGAGCTGCAGCCTGAGCTCCCGCAACTGCGGCCTGGAACGCTCCCGCTATCGCTTGCACTAGCGGAGTCATATCAATTCCAGCTGGACCTTGGCCACCTTGGGGTCCATTTCCTCCGACTCCATCCCTGCCCCCAACTCCCGGTGGAGGAGGTGGTGGTGGTGGAGGTGGTGGAGGAGCGCCAGCTCCCGCGGCCACCGGTCCTTCTATGTGAGCCCCCGCACCAACTACCGGCTCAATAGGAGCCGCAACTCGTGGTTCCTGACGAACCAACCTCGGTCTACCTCTCGGTCTAGACATTGCTCTCACAGATATTAACTACAACCACAACAACAAAACACACAAGTTGGGTTAGCAAGGCAAGGCTTCCAAGCGTCCAAGTATGTTTCCTCATCTAAAAATCATTTTTCCAATGTAATAGTAGCAATGGGACCCACACACACATGCTTTAAAATAAAACAATCAGCATACTTGTCACACAAGCAACCATTCTTGCAAAACAAGCAAACACCGTGCAATTCAATTTACAAACTTAAACTTACCTCACTTACCTGCCCAAGGTCTCGGTAACCTTAGGCTCTGATACCAACAAGTGTAACCCCCTCGTCCCGGTCTGGTCGAATGACCGGTCCGAGTGGGCCACACGGGGAAAACCGAAGCGAAACCCGTTAAGGCTTCCCTTCGGTTAACGACCCAGAAAATTTCTTTTTATCTTATCTTGTCTACATGCATATTTAAGACCTAAGTGTGGCACAGCAGCGGAAGATACAATCATAACATCAAACATCGACTAACCCAACAATTAAACAGCTCACTTTAATATTCTGCAGCAGGCCGTTTCGAAACACCCATAGGGTGTTCCGAAACGCCTTGACTTAGTCAACAGGCCAGGGTCAACCATAAGGTGACCGTTCCGAAACAGGGGAGACCCGTATCGGAACGACCTTGACGGTCAATATCTCGTGGTCAACGAGATTTGACCGTTTCGGAACCTCAAAGGCCCATTTCGGAACGACTTCATCTCGCCAATTTCTCAAAATTCCAGTAGCGAAAACGTTCCGAAACGACCCTCATCCGTTTCGAAACGTCAGGCCATTTACACAGGGACCGTTCCAGAACAGGGGGAACCGTTCCGAAACACCCCTTGTCTGCAGATACGATTTTGCTGTTTTGAGGCACCAAGGTGCCCCAAAACATCACCAAGACACCATATAACAGCAAAACAATTAAGCCCACGACATATCAACAATATTATCATGCTTTAACAAGGTTTAAACATATCTAACACTAGGCAACGCCTCACAAGCATGCATTCATTCTAACATCATCCAAACACATATATAACTCTTAAGGCATAAGGCTAACATACAAAGTAAGCAATTAGGCATGAGTTAACATTCATCATGGCGACATAACCATACAAAAGCAAGATACTAAGGAGTCTACACATGCTCCAAGCAACCAACAATAAACCAACAAAACCATACATGTCCCATTGCTTAAACTATTACAAGTCTAACAGTTGAAATCCATACTTGATGAACTCAAGTCCAAAAACCACACTTGGAGGCCCTCCACTTGCCCGAGCAACCCACGAACTAAGGATCTGCAATGTTGAACAAAGAGAGCATAAGCAATGATGCTTAGTGAGGGTAAGCTCTAAAAACAAACCTCAACATTGCAGGGTCCGAGCACGATCTAGCCAAGGTAAATCACAATCATATCAAGGGTTTCACAAGATAGAATGCATGAGCAAAGGACAATAATAATGCCATGATTATAAGCTCAATTTCCATGATACATGTAATCACAAACAAGTATTCCAATAAGAACCATGAACCTCAACACATTGATATGCACATCAAACAACATTGGCACCTAGTTAAGACCCGAATACGCGGATAGACATGTTGGAAACTCATATCCAACAACCACATTACCTCACGGTGGGATTTCACTCATCACCGGTCTCGCGGAGGGGATTCCACTCATCCTCACGCCCCGTCGATGGGATTCCACTCATCACCGACTATATTTAAATACAATTCCGGGCGAACCCGTACTCCTCCTTGGTGACTCAACGCCACCAAGGCCACGCGCGACTTTAGACTCATGTGTACACACTAACATCCTAATGATCGATCATTTGTATCCAAGTTTACTAGTGCCAATATTTACTCACTTCATTAACCTTGTGCTTAGCACGTACTCACCAACAATCATCATTATGCATGTCTCAAGCATCATAAGTCCAATCTCATTCCACATGTATAAAGCAATATACATAGACATTCATATCACAATTTATACGAGACATACACAACCATATATTGAGTTCAACCAAGGGCTCTAGATTAAGTTTAGGATTAAGCCACCACCCTAATCCTAACTCTAGGTGGGTCTACCAAGCCCAACCTAGTCCATATACTCGAACCAACTAATTTAAAACCGTTTAAAACAATTAACCACTCATCTAAGCTTCCAAGCCCAACGACCAAGCAAGCAATCACCTTCAACTTCCCGGATTCGGTCCCAAAGCCTCTTCTACGTTTCCTCTTGCTTCTAGTCAAACAAAACCCATACATTACTTCTCAATTCAATGCTAATTCAACCACTAATCTACTTTGCAAAACACAACCCAATTTCCTCAAATTCTCAAATCACATAATCTCCTAAAACCCCAATTTTCGTGCTCCCCCAAAGGCTTGCTGAAAAATCAATTTCCAATCATCCAAATGACTTCCAAATCATCCCAAAACACCCTCATACCATAGGTAGACCAACAGCCCTTCAATTTCAACATAAAACTCACCAAAAACTCAAGTTTTACAACCTTAAAACTAGCCTTAAGACCATACTACGAATTTCCATCCAAAATTAACCAAATTAACATATATGGTGTATTTCATCATACTTAAACAAAACCCCAACATGATTTATCAAGACAAAATGAAGAACCCCCTTAAACCCCAAATTTTCATATGAACCCTAATTTCTCAAAACCCCATATTTTTGAAATTTAAGACAATATACAAGTAGAGGTTGAAGAGGAGGTTAAGAAAATATAATTACCTCTTAAAATGGTGTTGAAATCGGGTGCTAAAATAAATGGAATAGTAACTCAAAGCTTGAAAGGTTTTAGAAATGGTGGGGGCTTTCAAATGTGAAAAAGGGGAAGGATGAGGGAGGAAGACAACTTTACAATAAAGTGGTCTTGCTTTATTTAAAACTTGGGTAAATAGCAACATAGGTCCCTCCCTTCATATTAAAACTCAATTAGACCATTATTTGAAATTGAATCGTTTTAATTAAGTTTTATTTGACTCGAACTAATACCCGGCTAACTCCTAGGCCCGAAACACGGGTGTTACATAGCTTGAACATGCATAAATTGCGATGCAAGACTGTAGGGGTGTAAATGAACCGAGCTTGAATGAATAAGTATTTGTTCGTGTTCGTTTGTTTAATTTTAAAGGTGTTCATGTTCAGTTCGTGTTCGTTTAAATTTTTAATATTGTGTCCGTGTTCGTTTATTTATTTTTGAAGATGTCCGTGTTCGTTTGTTTAGTGTTCACGAACGTGTTCGTTTAAGTGTTCGCGAACAAGTTCGTTTAAGTGTTCACGAACGAGTTCATTTAAGTGTTCGCGAACATGTTTGTTTATATTTTAAAAAATGTTAACTAAATTAACAATAAATAAATAAATAAATAAAAAGCAACAAATTAAAACTTACATTTCAACATGAACTTAATATAATATCCTTAGCAACAACAAAAAGTAGTATTTAGATACATCCACAAATATTTTCATTCTATAAACGAGCTTATAAACAAGCGTGTAAACGAGCCTATAAACAAGTTTATAAACGAGCCTATAAACGAGCTTATACATGAGCGCATAAACGAGCCTATAAACGAGCTTGTTCGTGAACATAAACGAGCCGAACACACCTTTGTTCGTGTTCGTTCGTTTATTAAGCGAACATAAAAAATTTTGTTCATACTCGTTTATTTAGCTTAATAAACGAACATAAACGAACGTTATACGAACGGTTCACGAACGGTTCGTCGAACGCTCTGTTTATTTACACCCCTATGCAAGAGTTTCAACATTTACTCTATGTTGTGTCCAGAAACAAAATCAATATTAAGAGTCTGTGAGCAAAATTTAAATGTTGAAAAAGGAACAAATTTATAATTAATATAATTTTATTTAATTTTTTTTATATTGAAACAAATGTGAAAATTTTGTCTTAAACGTTGGGGGAAAAACCCCTCCCAAATCCCAATACCTTAATAGGTCCATTATTGATTGTGCTCTTATGTTTTTCTATATTATGCCATTAACATTCAATTAAAAAAATAGAACACTAAATTTATAGCTTATTATCTTTAAAAATTGCAAAATTTTAAATTAATATTAATAAAAAATATTGTAATCCTTTTATAAAAAAACATTTTAATCCTAAAAAAGAATGTTCTTGGTGGGATTTTAAACAATGGCCCAATGTTTTTCTCAAACTATACAGGCTGATTTTCGTAGATTGGCCTTAAAATGCTGCAAATTTTGGACCAGTTCATCGTTTTAGCTAGGATCCAATTGACGGAAGGACTTGATCTCAATTCCGTCTTTCCGTAAGCGAGGTACTGAAACTCGGGTGGATCAACGAGTTAGGGTTTTAGCTTTCTTCTTCTACCTGCTCTCGCTTTAGTCACTAAACCCAAAAAAAGGCAAGCAAATGGAAGCCGGAGATGGAGGCGTTGACAGAGTCGTCGACTCCAAGGATTTACAACAGCAAAGCAAAGCCTTCGATAAACTCACCGACCGTGTCGAAGATCGCCAGCTCGACTCTTCTCGTGCCCAATCGGTACGCTTCACATGCTCTTTCTGTAGAATTTTAATGCCATTTTTTTCTGCTCATGGATTTGGTATTGATTTGTTAGGCCATGGCATCGATTGCGGCCTCTGCTGAAGCTGAAAAGAATGCTATGAGATTGAGGTTTGAGTTCGTTTTCGTTTTTTAATTCCATTTCTGTAGTTTTTCTGGTAAGGAATAAATGATTTTTCCGGTCGAATTGGCTTGAATATTTGACTGTTTGTATAGAATTTTAGTCCAATTAGGTGAATTTTTGAGATTTCATTTAGGCAGAGAAGAGGATTGCTTTGCTTGAAAAAAGAAGTTATGTTTGGATTGGAATCTATTGAATTTTACTTTGCTTTATGTTCTATCATTAACGAATAAGTAGGATTGCAGCTTTATCCGGCTCATATTCGGATATGGATACGGGATATATAATCTTTCCATTCCGATATGTTTGTGCCGGATACGTACTTGTACGATACAAACCCGAGTGTGAATAACATGGATTGGAAGCTTGTTATATTATTCTTCTACTGACATCAGATTGACTGCTGATGAGCTTGATATCCTGCAATTTAAGGAGCCCCTAAATCTCTTTACTGAATCATAACTTGCAGGCCTATCGAAATGAAAGATTCAATGTTGTAGTTTCTTCGATTTCTAAAGTCTCGAGTCTTGACTGCTCCGTAATTACTTGATTCGGTTATCCATGGTTGTCCTAATGTGAAATTCTGGCATGAACTTCCTTGTCAATACTTATCGTCAAGTACCTAACATTTTTTTTTTGTTTTCGTTCCATACAGAGAGAAAGAATTAGCTGCTGTTAAGATCAATGCGGCTGAAGTGGACATCATTGCTAACGAATTAGAGGTTGGATATATATATATATATACACACACACACACATATATTGTTCTTTGCATCGATGTAATCTGCCGAAGATTCTTACACTTTTTCTAATCTTTTGCACTGGAAAAAAAGTTGGACAAAAAGGTGGCTGAGAGAACACTCCGTGAGCACAAGGGGGATGCCGTTGCTGCCATTCGATCCTTGCTTCACTAGACTGAGCCGGTGACAAAGTGATGGTTTCCCGAATTTCATGCCAGAATTTCACATTAGGACAACCATGGATAACCGAATCAAGTAATTACGGAGCAGTCAAGACTCGAGACTTTAGAAATCGAAGAAACTACAACATTGAATCTTTCATTTCGATAGGCCTGCAAGTTATGATTCAGTAAAGAGATTTAGGGGCTCCTTAAATTGCAGGATATCAAGCTCATCAGCAGTCAATCTGATGTCAGTAGAAGAATAATATAACAAGCTTCCAATCCATGTTATTCACACTCGGGTTTGTATCGTACAAGTACGTATCCGGCACAAACATATCGGAATGGAAAGATTATATATCCCGTATCCATATCCGAATATGAGCCGGATAAAGCTGCAATCCTACTTATTCGTTAATGATAGAACATAAAGCAAAGTAAAATTCAATAGATTCCAATCCAAACATAACTTCTTTTTTCAAGCAAAGCAATCCTCTTCTCTGCCTAAATGAAATCTCAAAAATTCACCTAATTGGACTAAAATTCTATACAAACAGTCAAATATTCAAGCCAATTCGACCGGAAAAATCATTTATTCCTTACCAGAAAAACTACAGAAATGGAATTAAAAAACGAAAACGAACTCAAACCTCAATCTCATAGCATTCTTTTCAGCTTCAGCAGAGGCCGCAATCGATGCCATGGCCTAACAAATCAATACCAAATCCATGAGCAGAAAAAAATGGCATTAAAATTCTACAGAAAGAGCATGTGAAGCGTACCGATTGGGCACGAGAAGAGTCGAGCTGGCGATCTTCGACACGGTCGGTGAGTTTATCGAAGGCTTTGCTTTGCTGTTGTAAATCCTTGGAGTCGACGACTCTGTCAACGCCTCCATCTCCGGCTTCCATTTGCTTGCCTTTTTTTGGGTTTAGTGACTAAAGCGAGAGCAGGTAGAAGAAGAAAGCTAAAACCCTAACTCGTTGATCCACCCGAGTTTCAGTACCTCGCTTACGGAAAGACGGAATTGAGATCAAGTCCTTCCGTCAATTGGATCCTAGCTAAAACGATGAACTGGTCCAAAATTTGCAGCATTTTAAGGCCAATCTACGAAAATCAGCCTGTATAGTTTGAGAAAAACATTGGGCCATTGTTTAAAATCCCACCAAGAACATTCTTTTTTAGGATTAAAATGTTTTTTTATAAAAGGATTACAATATTTTTTATTAATATTAATTTAAAATTTTGCAATTTTTAAAGATAATAAGCTATAAATTTAGTGTTCTATTTTTTTAATTGAATGTTAATGGCATAATATAGAAAAACATAAGAGCACAATCAATAATGGACCTATTAAGGTATTGGGATTTGGGAGGGGTTTTTCCCCCAACGTTTAAGACAAAATTTTCACATTTGTTTCAATATAAAAAAAATTAAATAAAATTATATTAATTATAAATTTGTTCCTTTTTCAACATTTAAATTTTGCTCACAGACTCTTAATATTGATTTTGTTTCTGGACACAACATAGAGTAAATGTTGAAACTCTTGCATAGGGGTGTAAATAAACAGAGCGTTCGACGAACCGTTCGTGAACCGTTCGTATAACGTTCGTTTATGTTCGTTTATTAAGCTAAATAAACGAGTATGAACAAAATTTTTTATGTTCGCTTAATAAACGAACGAACACGAACAAAGGTGTGTTCGGCTCGTTTATGTTCACGAACAAGCTCGTTTATAGGCTCGTTTATGCGCTCATGTATAAGCTCGTTTATAGGCTCGTTTATAAACTTGTTTATAGGCTCGTTTACACGCTTGTTTATAAGCTCGTTTATAGAATGAAAATATTTGTGGATGTATCTAAATACTACTTTTTGTTGTTGCTAAGGATATTATATTAAGTTCATGTTGAAATGTAAGTTTTAATTTGTTGCTTTTTATTTATTTATTTATTTATTGTTAATTTAGTTAACATTTTTTAAAATATAAACAAACATGTTCGCGAACACTTAAATGAACTCGTTCGTGAACACTTAAACGAACTTGTTCGCGAACACTTAAACGAACACGTTCGTGAACACTAAACAAACGAACACGGACATCTTCAAAAATAAATAAACGAACACGGACACAATATTAAAAATTTAAACGAACACGAACTGAACATGAACACCTTTAAAATTAAACAAACGAACACGAACAAATACTTATTCATTCAAGCTCGGTTCATTTACACCCCTACAGTCTTGCATCGCAATTTATGCATGTTCAAGCTATGTAACACCCGTGTTTCGGGCCTAGGAGTTAGCCGGGTATTAGTTCGAGTCAAATAAAACTTAATTAAAACGATTCAATTTCAAATAATGGTCTAATTGAGTTTTAATATGAAGGGAGGGACCTATGTTGCTATTTACCCAAGTTTTAAATAAAGCAAGACCACTTTATTGTAAAGTTGTCTTCCTCCCTCATCCTTCCCCTTTTTCACATTTGAAAGCCCCCACCATTTCTAAAACCTTTCAAGCTTTGAGTTACTATTCCATTTATTTTAGCACCCGATTTCAACACCATTTTAAGAGGTAATTATATTTTCTTAACCTCCTCTTCAACCTCTACTTGTATATTGTCTTAAATTTCAAAAATATGGGGTTTTGAGAAATTAGGGTTCATATGAAAATTTGGGGTTTAAGGGGGTTCTTCATTTTGTCTTGATAAATCATGTTGGGGTTTTGTTTAAGTATGATGAAATACACCATATATGTTAATTTGGTTAATTTTGGATGGAAATTCGTAGTATGGTCTTAAGGCTAGTTTTAAGGTTGTAAAACTTGAGTTTTTGGTGAGTTTTATGTTGAAATTGAAGGGCTGTTGGTCTACCTATGGTATGAGGGTGTTTTGGGATGATTTGGAAGTCATTTGGATGATTGGAAATTGATTTTTCAGCAAGCCTTTGGGGGAGCACGAAAATTGGGGTTTTAGGAGATTATGTGATTTGAGAATTTGAGGAAATTGGGTTGTGTTTTGCAAAGTAGATTAGTGGTTGAATTAGCATTGAATTGAGAAGTAATGTATGGGTTTTGTTTGACTAGAAGCAAGAGGAAACGTAGAAGAGGCTTTGGGACCGAATCCGGGAAGTTGAAGGTGATTGCTTGCTTGGTCGTTGGGCTTGGAAGCTTAGATGAGTGGTTAATTGTTTTAAACGGTTTTAAATTAGTTGGTTCGAGTATATGGACTAGGTTGGGCTTGGTAGACCCACCTAGAGTTAGGATTAGGGTGGTGGCTTAATCCTAAACTTAATCTAGAGCCCTTGGTTGAACTCAATATATGGTTGTGTATGTCTCGTATAAATTGTGATATGAATGTCTATGTATATTGCTTTATACATGTGGAATGAGATTGGACTTATGATGCTTGAGACATGCATAATGATGATTGTTGGTGAGTACGTGCTAAGCACAAGGTTAATGAAGTGAGTAAATATTGGCACTAGTAAACTTGGATACAAATGATCGATCATTAGGATGTTAGTGTGTACACATGAGTCTAAAGTCGCGCGTGGCCTTGGTGGCGTTGAGTCACCAAGGAGGAGTACGGGTTCGCCCGGAATTGTATTTAAATATAGTCGGTGATGAGTGGAATCCCATCGACGGGGCGTGAGGATGAGTGGAATCCCCTCCGCGAGACCGGTGATGAGTGAAATCCCACCGTGAGGTAATGTGGTTGTTGGATATGAGTTTCCAACATGTCTATCCGCGTATTCGGTCTTAAACGTAATGGCTTTTATGCTTGCTGCTTTCCCATTTTATACATGTGGTTTACTTTTATGTTAATTGTTTTTGCTTGTACGACCGGTTATGCAACCCAACCATTGGTGACAAAGTAATTCAGGTTGGGTGCAACTACAACCCCGCCCAAGAAAGTCTAAGCCATTTGCCTTTCTATTGTAATCGAGCGATGCCAAACTCGAACATGGAAAAGTTCGAGTTTGTTTCAAAGATCAACCTCGATTTTAAATGCACTGCTCAAAGCTTGATCGAATACTATTATCTAAGATTTTGCTTGGCTCGAAATAAAATCAAAATCTCTGATATTGTCTTGGTTAAGCTTGTTTATAAGATTTATACTCTCAAATTGAGTACGAGCTTGAGTAATTTCCATGCACAGTTAAAAACTCTATTAAGCTCGGAATTCGAATCAAGTTTGAGATACGTGAACCTGGTTTACTCAGTAGTTAAGAGCTCACAAATTGATCAAATCGATTTTGAACTTTTTTCTTTTAGGCGTTTTCAAAGGACTACCATCTAATTAAACCAGTAAATTTAATTAAGAATTGTATTCAATCGAGTTAAGTAAAAAAATCTCTCAAACTCAATAGACATCTCTTATTTTCCCATGAAATTGAAACAACGAATCACGCAACATAAATTTTGGTTTAAAAATGATTCGAAACCTTTTCCCCTCTGTGTAACCCTTTGAATACAACACCATTTAACATTACAAACACTAATCGAAGAACCAAACAACCATTACCCTCCTCCAAAATGCAGCAAGAAGATCCAAGAAAAGAGACCCGATGGCACCGTCAACATTGAGGATGAGGTTGTTAGCCTTTGAAAGAGAATAGGTTTCGACTCGGACGGCATATTCCATGTACTTCACGGACGGAAAATGTGTGCGAGCAAACCGTTGGAGGAGCTCCACTCTCTTATCTCTGTTGTCCCCTCCCTTAATCCTTTAAAATGAAGCAAAGTATTTGCAACCAGTGATGGAGCTATGTTGCTTATGGGAGGGGTTGTGCCCCGTACAGGAGAATTTTTTTTACCCTTTGATTCTTCATATTTTTTCTGAAAAATTTAGGATAATTATGAATTTGCCCTCTCTCTCAAAATTTATATTTTGCCTCCTCTCAACTTCAAATCCTAGCCTAATCCCTGTTTGGAACTATTAAACATGCAATAAAATGTATAAAAAAATAACATAAAACCAGATATCATAATTTAAACTATAAAATATATTCTCAAATTTCAAAGCCTAACTACAAACTCTAATTATAAACCTCGTCGCTAAATTCTGATATTTTTTTACCGTCAATACAAAAGATAATAGGGTAAAGTATATCATTGACCACCGAACTAATTGGGGATTCCTATTTTGACCACTGAACTAACGAACTCGTCAGTCAGACCACCGAACTTATTAAATTAACCTATTTTGACCACCGCCGTTAAAAAAATAACAGAAGACTGACGGAGTGATGACGTGGCAGTTAACTAACTTTTATAAAATTACACATTTAATCCTTCTTATTTACATATTCTTTCAATTTAGTCATAATTTTAAATTAATAAAATAAATTAATTATTTAATTAAGTGATGACACGTGTCAACACCTTATTGGAGGAATTTAATTATTTATATTTGATTTTATAAATATATTTTCTTTGTCCAATCAAGTGGTGACACGTGTCACCACTTGTTTGAAGGAAAATTAAGGAAATATAAGAGAAAGGGGCTGGGGGGATTCAAACCTGCAACATGTGGGTTGTAATCCCACACTTTTACCACTGCACCACACCTTTCTCAATGATATCATCTGCTTCATTTAACATATATCTTATAATGCAGTAAATGTTAGGGGAAAAAATTAAAAATGATTGAAAGGGGATTCGAACCTTGACCACTTGGGATGTGTATAATCACACAAACATTCGATTTAAAATATTCGAATATTTTTCTTTTTCATATTTAAATTAATTCGAATCCTTCATTTAAATATTTTAAATCGAATATTTTAAAAATATTTTTTAAAATGTTCGATTTAATTTAAATACTTTAAAATATTTAAATATTCGAATATTTTTTCTTTATATACTTGATTTAATATATTTGATATATGTTATAATGCATTAAATCGAATATTTTTCTTTTTCATATTTAAATTAATTCGAATACTTGATTTAAATATTTTATATCGAATATTTTAAAAATATTTTTTTCTTTTTCATACTTTAAATATTCGATTTAATTTAAATACTTTAAACTATTCGATTTAATGCATTTTATTTTAAAATATTTTATATGTTAGAATGCATTAAATCGAATATTTTTCTTTTTCATATTTAAATTAATTCGAATACTTGATTTAAATATTTTATATCGAATATTTTAAAAATATTTTTTTCTTTTTCATACTTTAAATATTCGATTTAATTTAAATACTTTAAACTATTCGATTTAAATACATTTTAAAGTATTTAAATTAAATCTAATATTTAAAGTATGAAAAAAAAATATTTTTAAAATATTCGATTTAAAATATTTAAATCAATGATTCGAATTAATTTAAATATGAAAAAAAAATATTCGAATATATTAAATCGAATGTTTGTGTGATTATACACATCCCAAGTGGTCAAGGTTCGAATCTCCTTTCAATCATTTTTACTTTTTTCCCCTAACATTTACTGCATTATAAGATATATATTAAATGGAGTAGATGATATCATTGAAAGAGGTGTGGTGCAGTGGTAAAGGTGTGGGTTTAAGGCTTAGTTTGTGGTTACTTTTAAAAAGTGCGGTGAAAAAAGTGACTTTCAAACTAGCTGTTGAAAAGTAGTTTTGAAAAGCTGGTTAGTGTTTGTCATTGATGTCAAAAAGTGATTTTGAGAAGATAAAATGTCTATTTTAGACATGATATTGAAAAGTAAAAGTAAATTTAGGTGATTGTTCAAATTAATTAATGTTATGATTTATGAAATAAATCAATTTCAATTATAATAAAAAATTATTTTTTATAAAATTTAATTTAAAAATATAAACTACATTCTAGATTATATACGGGCATATCACTTACAAATTAATAATAAATATAAAATAAAGTACAAATAAAACAATTTTATTTTCAATATAAATATTATAAATTATATATTATTTTACAATTATGTATGCATAAACATTATTTTAACAATAAATTACAATTAAATAATAAGGGTATAAAAGTAATTTTATTTTCAAACTAGTTTTTCCACCCAAGAAGCTATAAAATCCAGCTTCTTGGTTTGGGTGGAAAAGCTAGTTTTAAAAGCAACCAAAAACAGCCTGTTTTAACTAAAAGCACTTAAAAAAGTGATTTTTGGTTGCCAAACGCAACCAAAAACAGGCCCTAACACCCACATGTTGCAGGTTCGATTCCCCCAGCCCCTTTCTCTCATATTTGCTTAATTTTCCTTCAATCAAGTGGTGACACGTGTCACCACTTGATTGGACGAGGAAAATAAATTTATAAAATCAAATATAAATAATTAAATTCCTCCAATAAGGTGTTGACACGTGTCATCACTTAATTAAATAATTAATTTATTTTATTAATTTAAAATTAGGACTAAATTGAAAGAATGTGTAAATAAGAAGGATTAAATGTGTAATTTTATAAAAGTTAGTTAACTGCCACGTCATCACTCCGTCAGTTCTCTGTTATTTTTTTAACGGCGGTGGTCAAAATAGGTTAATTTAATAAGTTCGGTGGTCTGATTGACGAGTTCGTTAATTCGGTGATCAAAATAGGAATCCCCAATTAGTTCGGTGGTCAATGGTAAAATTTACCCAAGATAATAAGCCTAAAAAAATGATATTAGTGGCAGATTGGCGTTTTAGTGATTGGTTGGCGACTTGGCGTTAGGTGAAGTAAAGCTAAGAAAGTTGGCTTGACTTAACTTAGAAATTTAGATAAATAATTAAATGTAGATTTTGTATTTTAATACCTCCTTTAATTAATATGCAATGTATTTCAATAACTAGTTTTTATATAATTCTATTTTAATTAACTATTTTTTTTAAAGTTAAGGTGATTACAAGGGGTAGTTCTGGCATGCGGCCGCCTAATATAAGGCTAATATACGGCGTTACCGGAAACATCATAAAGGTATATCGGAAACATCATAAGGTATACCGGAAACATGGATACTTTCGAAAAAGTATGGATACTTTCGAAATCAACATATCCAAAAGTATGGATACTTTCGAAATCAACATATCCGATATACCTTATGATGTTTCCGGTATACCTTTATGATGTTTCCGGTAACGCCGTATATTAGCCTTATATTAGGCGGCCGCATGGTAGAAAACTCCGATTACAAGTAGTATGTGTTCTGAATATACTCTCAATCATTTGACAATGCATGTTCAATTACCCTGCTACAGTTACTGGTGTTCGAACCCGCGACCTTTAGGAATAACAATCATTCCCTTAACTACTGAAGCAAATTGTTCGTACTTTGAGTTCGAAATCTTAAAAATACAACAACATAAAATACTTTAAGAGCACCGTTTCATGCTATGCTAAACTTAAAAAATCTTAAAAGCAGATGACCGTTACAAGAAAATTAATGTTTTCATTAAACGCTCAAACTAGAGTGAATCATAGTTCAATCCTAACTATGTCCATATACTTTTAATTTAGTTCAATGCTAAAGATTTTCCATTTTTGTCAATATGAATTGCACCTATCAAATCTTACTTTTAGTTCTTCACTTCTATTTAGCTAACAATTCTATTAACATTCTCAGTGCACCCTCTGAATCTAAACCAATATCTTACATTCTTTCTTGTGGCACATCGGGCCAAGATGACATCGATTCCGACGGTCAAAAATGGAGCTCCGACGTAAACTTCGTATCACCGTCCGGCAATTCAATGACATCCAAAGCTCTATCCCAAGAATCTTCCTTGCCATCCACGGTACCATACATGAATGCGAGGATTTTCACATCAAATTCTTCATACAACTTCATTGTTCCCCCCAAGACTCGCCTTTGGCTCAGGCTCCATTTCTATCCATCTCGTTACAATAACCTCAACTCGTCCAAGGCCTATTTCTCGGTCATCGGCAACGGCTTCACTCTTTTGAAAAACTTCAGTGCCTTCATCACTGCAAAAGCTCTAACACAAGCCTATATCGCTAGAGAATTCAGTCTCCCGCCTGTTGAAACCGGCGATCTCAGTGTCGCCATCGTTCCGTTTGATGGATCGCACGCTTTCATCAATGGCATCGAAGTTATCCCCATGCCTGATGATATATTCCAATACCCTGCAACATTGGTTGGATATAGTGACTATACTGTTGATCTTCATAGCTCCTCTTTGCAAACAATGTTTCGGATCAATGTAGGTGGACAGTTCATTGCTCCAAACGACGACTCCGGTGGGCTTAAACGAACGTGGTTCGATGATTCACCGTATCTCCTCGGTGCTGCATTCGGTGTAACCTCCAGTGCTGATAAAAACGTTCGAATTCGATATTCGAATGATGTAACAGAGGATATTGCACCGTTGGAAGTGTATAGTACGGAATTACAATCTCACTTGGGTTTTTCGAGTTGATCCCGGTTTTATATATGTTGTCAGGTTACATTTTTGTGAGTTTGATTTTACTAAGGTTAACCAAAGAGTGTTTGATATTTTTGTTAACAATCAAACAGTGCAGAGTGGGGCTGATGTCATTGCCTGGGCTGGTTCTAAAGGATTACCAGTTTATAAGGATTACGCCATTCACGTCGAAGATCAATCCGGAGCCAGCGACAGCGAGATATGGGTGGCGTTGCATCCGAATGTATCGGCGAATCCCGAACATTACGATGCAATTCTTAATGGATTGGAGGTTTTCAAAGTTAATGACACAAATGGCACTTTAGCTGGCCTAAACCCTGAGCCATCAGCATTGCTTGTTAATGCTGAAGAACATGAAAAAGAGTTATCTCCATCAAGGTCTAGACTCGGACGTTTGCTCGGCGGAGTTGCCGGTGGGATTTTCGGTTGTGCCGTGGTGGCTATGATATTTGTTTTCGTCCGCCGAAAAACGAACGATTGGTTGCTGATCAATGGTGATTCCCACGCCTCGACAATCGGCGGCCATTGCAGGTGTTTCGCCCTATGGGAGATTAAACAAGGAACCAACAATTTTGATGAATCAAAGGTCATTGGCATTGGGGGATTTGGCAAAGTTTATAAAGGTACCATAGATTATGGAACAACCAAAGTTGCTATAAAAAGATCAAACCCTAATTCACATCAAGGAGTTAAAGAATTTCACACTGAAATCCAACTCCTCTCAAAGCTAAGACACCAGCATTTAGTCTCATTGATAGGATTTTGTGAAGAAAATGGAGAGATGATTTTGGTTTATGATTATATGGCAAATGGGACATTACGGGAACACCTTTATAACACCGATAAACCTCCGTTGCCGTGGAAGAGAAGACTCGAAATCGCCGTCGGAGCTGCCAAAGGACTTCACTATCTTCACACTGGTGCTGCCAAGTACACAATCATTCACAGAGATGTTAAAACCACAAATATTTTGTTAGACGAAAACTGGGTTTCGAAAGTTTCGGATTTCGGGTTATCCAAAACAGGTCCGAATCTTGACCAGACTCATGTTCATACAATGGTGAAAGGTAGTTTCGGGTATTTAGACCCTGAATATTACCGTAGGCAGCAATTGACCGAGAAATCCGATGTTTACTCTTTCGGGGTTGTTCTCTTCGAACTGTTGTGCGGCAGGCCGCCATTGAAACGG
Source organism: Hibiscus tridactylites (assembly GCA_958450335.1). Classification (NCBI taxonomy): domain Eukaryota; kingdom Viridiplantae; phylum Streptophyta; class Magnoliopsida; order Malvales; family Malvaceae; genus Hibiscus; species Hibiscus tridactylites. Next base: position 98,641,824 of record OY288265.1, read on the forward strand.
AACTTGTGTAGGGAACAAGCTTGTTTGGTTGATTGGGCTCTGCATTGTCTTAGAAAGGGAAATGTTAATGAAATCATTGATCCTAGTCTTATGGGAAAGGTTAATCCATGGTGTTTGGAGATATTCGCTGAGGCAGCTCAAAAGTGTGTGTCGGATCACGGGAGTGATCGTCCTTCAATGGGAGATGTGTTACGGAATCTCGAGTTTTGTCTTCAGTTGGAAGAAAATACAGACATACAACTATGATAGCCATTGATAGGAAGTTAAAAGCTTTGCTTTTTAACAGAATGAATTAGACAGGGTCACAGTAAGATAAAACACATAATATAACTGTTTTGTTTATGTGTTTGTTTGACAAACATGTTGCATTCGACATGTACGTTAAATTGCCATGATTTTTTTTTATGTTTTTGCAACTTCAGACATGACATATTCATTGAACAAGCTTTTTCTTGAAACTGAAACGGAACATGTTATAGTTGATAGTTTTCGGGCTCTTGATTATACTAAATGAAAACTTCATGACACTAAAATTCCCTAAACAACATTAACAAAAGTCTCGAGAACGATGGTTTGTCAAAACAAGATTGGATCATCAATGAATTAGACCAACTACATCTCAATCTCAATCTCAATCCCGGCTGCAATCTCGATCTCAATCTCTCCACCGATGTCCGCAATTTGGATTACAGCAGACAAAAAACAGTGTCATACCTTCTTCCCCTCTAGCAGTTGCCTGAAAATAAATATATATACGGATCGGTTAACATTATATTTTCATGAAGAAAACCCAGGGTAAATACATTTATAAGATAGATCACAATTGATGGAATCTGTAAACAGATTGGAGTCAAGTTGATTAAGGCTAAGTCTGGTCCCACTTATCCTCATCTATGTTAAAGGGACCAGGGAGCGAGTTTCAGCTACGGGTATACTCATTTTTTTCCTTCTAAATTTTACCATATAATTGGACGACTAAACCGCCATGCACATATTCGAAAATATCTTAGACACTGATGCTTTAGGGTAAACGAAGAAGATTTTAGGCAACATAGATCCTCGGTTATATATGGCTTACACTTAATGCTGTGGAGGAAACAAAGAGAAGAATATGCTATTAAAGAAGTTCAAGGAAAAATTCAGTGCTCCTACAGAGCATTATTTGTCGATAACAACCAAATAACAACCAAATGCGGGATTGCTAGAACACAACAAGAAACTCTTAGATTAAGCACCTTTTTTCGGTAACTGACAATGACAGTAACATGCTAAGCTAAAGTTAAAAAAAAAATCTTAAAAGCAAAGGCGACATTACAAGAGAATCTGATATAATGGACACAATCTTCAGTTTAATGTGCATCTCGTGTTAATACTATATCAGACTTCTATTGCGTACACATATATTTCTCAACCTTTTCAGTCAGAAATTGTCATCAAATTTCCATCACACAGAATTCTCAATTAATGAATCACATTGCTTTCATATAATGAGGCTTTCTCCAAAAACCTCTGTATGCATAAACAAAAAAATTAAGCATGTAGGAAGTTCACCTGGAAGAAGACAGCCTCTCCGTGTTTACAATTTGCACAAATAACGGCTTTAGTGCGAGGAAGAGTTGGATCAGCAGCCACATCCTGCAATACTTGAGTGCGTTCACCAGCAGAGTGATGCACTTCGTTTCTATACACACAGTTGTTCTCAGCCACCTCCTACATAAACAACAACAATAATCATAATAATGTCACAAGAACAGATATATAAATCGATAAGAACACAATAAGCTTCTATAATGTCATAATAACATGCGTTTAAACTCGAAAGCCAAAACACTCAAATTCTCGTCTGTGAAAATACATCGAACTACATTGTTCACTGCCAAAAAACAGTTTTAACTTTCGGTATTGACTATTGAGTCAACAACTCACAAAAACAAAAGAAACCCAATTTCAATATTGGAAGAATTAATAGCTAAACGGCAGAATAAGGGGATTGGGCTAGGTTTTATGTGGGTTTAAGTAGTTTTAACACCGATTCAAAAAAATCCGCTTAAAAATTCATAACCTAAATGAAAACGGGAAAAAAGACAACCTAATCTTAATTTTAACTCTTCATTCCAGAACCCAAAAAAGAAACCCTAATCTTAACTTTAATTCTTCATTCCAGAAAATAGAAAAGGAACCTGGTGATCGCAGTTGCGGCAGGCGTAGAGGAGAATCTTCTGGTCCCTGTCTTCCTTCGGATAGAGAATATTATTGCTTTATCAAACATACCAAAAACAAAATCAAAACGTTAACAGCCGAAAAGAAAACTGAAGAGATGAAAAAGGTAAATGAAGGAAAAAGAAAGAAAAAAACTAAAAGGGGATAAAAGAACTGCAAGCAGTACACAAAATAGTAACACTAATGCATGAGGATTTAAGAGATGTGAGAGCTGACCATTCGCGGCAAAATTTCATGGTACTCATCTTGTTCGATTAGGTTTAAGTGATTTCGAGTGGTTAATTCTCAATTGGGGAAACTGAGGTTTTTCGAGCATCAATGGCTATATATTGGCGTGAGCGGGGAGGACCAGGGCATTATTTGTAAATTATTGTCTCAAGGGTTTTTTAAGCGTATATAAAAAAGGAAAAACTACCTAAATAGTAACCATCTATTGACTAGTTATCGTTTTGGTACCCAATTATTTTTTTAGCAGAATGGTACTTAAACCAAAAGAAATAAAACGACCTAATTTGCTGATGGTGGGAATCAACCAAGAACATCATGCATGTTGGGTGCTAAACCATTAAGTCAAGCAACTAATAATGATTTAAGTCAAAAAAATATTTAACTTAATCAAAGCTACCGTCTCAAAACAAAACAAAACAAAATTGTTATTATAAAGAATCGAATTTAGAAACCCTTGTAATATAAATATTGTACAAAGCCATTAAACCAAGTTAATAATTAAAGTCATCAGCACTAACATTTAAATTTCGTTACCACTAAACCAAATAAATAAATATTTAGTTTTGTTATAAAACTAAAAACTAATATTAAAACATTCCTAAAAAATAAATTTATAATCTTTATTTGAAATAAAATATAAATTTTAAATTATTTTTAGTATTTTTATTTTTATTTTTACATTATCTAATATAAAATTATAAAAAAACAAATATTTATTTTATTTTTTAATTTCCAAAAAATAGAAAATAATTTATTATTTTAATTTTTACATTATCTAATATAATATTATGAAAATAAATACATAGTTATTTTTTTTCTTTTTTCTTTTTTAAACAAAATGAGAAAATAAATACATAGTTATTTTTTTCTTTTTTATTTTTTAAACAAAATGAGAAAATAATTTATTATTTTATATTTTATATTATCAATTATAATATAATATACAATTATAAATAATTTTACAAATAATTTAAAATTTATATTTTATGCCAAATAAAGATTTTAATATTTTAATATTAGTTTTATAAAAAAATATTTATTTATTTAGTTTAGTTACAATGTATTTTAACTTAAATATTAGTTCGATTCTTTATAGTAGCAATTTTATTTTACTTTGAGGCGATAAAATTGGTTAAGTTAAATATTTCTTTGTTTAGCTTTAATTATTATTAGTTGCTTGGCTCAATGGTTGAACACTTAATTTTTTTATGCATGATGTCCCTGGTTTGATTCCCACCAGTAGCAATGGAGGCCATTTTTATTTCTTTTGGTTTTGTTCAACCAATTAGAATGTAACACGTGTCACCTTTTAGTTGGACAAATAAAACATTAATAAATAACAAATGACGTTGAAATTTAAAAAAAATCCACATAAGATTTTTCGTTAATTTTATATTGCGGAGGTACCATTTTGAAAACGTAAGGCGAGATACATTTTTGTCAAAAAATAGCTGAAGTACCAAAACGATAACACGCCAATAGTTGGGTACTATTTAGGTAGTTTTCCCTATAAAAATATATTTCATTATATCATGGGCCATTTCCACCACGTATCCATGAGACCAACCAATAAAATGTATTCATTTCATTAATTTTTTTCATCTTATGTTTTTACCAAGTAAATCTTTACTCATACGTGTGACGTTTTTAAAGTAGTACTTTTTAATTTTTTTCTTTTTTATTTTCACACGTTTATATTTGTATTTAAATTTAATAAGTAATTAATTGTATTAAAAATAAAGGTTAACTATTGGAATTATCACTTATGTTTCTTCCAGTACAATTTGGTCACCGATTTTCAAATTCGACCGATAAGGTCACTTACGTTTTTGATCTGTAAACTTTTGGTCACTGAGACGTTTGTTGCCGTTAAACTTCAACGGGAGGCTGATATGGCACATAAAAAGAAGGATAAATTATTTAGATAGTCCCTAAACTATTACTTTACTTCTATTTTGACCACCGAAATAAAAATAATTTGTATTATTACACATTTAATCCTCCATATTTACATTTTTTTTATTTCTTCTAACCTCCACCATCTTCCGTATTCTTCTTCATCTAACCTAATTTTCTACAATTGCAAAAAATGGGAGTTAAAAAGCATGTCTACTACTTGAAGGAATGCATTGCAAATTCCGAGCATTTATGTTTGCATCGGAAATTTGGACAATTCCTACTTCGCAATCACCGGCAACTACAAATCCTTTTGGACAATATCACCAATGTCTTGTGAATTAGGATCAAGTTTTGTGTATTTGTATATTGTCTATTCGATATGATGTGGCTGAAACAATTTTTTCCCCAGCAAGATATGATGAACAAAGGGCAGATGGAGCAGTACACTTTCATTATGTAGCACCATCATTCTGGGCATGGAAAGGAGGTGAAGCAAGACTAAAAGGCCTATCTATATTTGTGCTGTATACTTCCGAATGAGGAAGCAGTTCAAGCTTCAAAACCTTCTCCTTTTCTTTCTCCAAGTACTTGTTGTGTTAAAGACTTAAGAAGAAATACTTAGGCTTAGGGAAAGGAAACTGCATTACATGAGTGGAAGATAACTGGAAATGGTGAAGATTTTCGGAAAAAATCTTTTCCAACACAATGAAACTATTAAAAGATTCTTTCCCTGAGCTGATAACGGTCATCAATGCGGCTCCGAATCAACTAGTGATGAATGGGAAGGTGACCCATCCGCCATGTCTGCGACCAGAATTTGGAGATTAGATTTCTCTATCAATGACATCTATTTTTGTGATGGTTTAAATTCTTAAATTATTGGCACAGATTAGTGGCTAAAGGATTGAGAATTAATATAGTAGAAAAATATAATGTGAATTGGAGGTTAATATAGTAGAAAATTAGGGGTTGAGTTAGATGGAGAAGAATATGGAAGATGGTGGAGAAGAGAAGAAATAAAAAAATTATAAATATGGAGGATTAAATGTGTAATTATACAAATTATTTGTATTTCAGTGGTCAAAATAGAAGTGAAGTAATAGTTTAAGAACTATCTAAGTAATTTACCCTTCTTTATTGTGTAGATTAGCCTCTCGTTAAAGTTTAACGACAACAAATGTCTTAGTGACCAAAAGTTTATAGATCGAAAACGTAAGTTACCATAACGATTGAATTTGAAAATCGGTGACCAAAACTGTACTAGGGGAAACATAAGTGACAATTCCAGTAGTTAACCCTAAAAATAATTATATAAATAATAAATTGATATATAAATCATTCAAATATGCCTAGTAATGTTATGAACTATGATTTATGAAATATGTTTATGGAATATCGGATTTATGAAACTATGTTGTGGAATACAAATTTTTAAACATCATATATGTATGAGCATAGGTTGGGATTTGTACGGGGAAGATTAGTGGTTTTACCCTTCGGGCTAAATTCCACTTCAGATGGTGGCTGCAATGAGGGGTGGAACTTTCCTCTTCTCTTGGTGGTTGTAATTGAGTGCATTGGGTTGCGCTTGTGATTTATGTGCTATGGTTTAAAGGATTTTAAGAAATAATACTATATTTTATGATTAGGATTCTTTAGCACTTTAGAGACACACTAAGCTCTTTAGCTTACTTCCCTATAGTTTCTTCTTACAGATGTCTTTGAACTTTAGACGATGTGATACTTGAAGGATCTCACTTTTATTCAATTATCATTTTTATCCGTACGAAACCATTTTTAGTTATTCGGATTATTATTTATTATTTTGAGATATTGATATAATTTCATGCTTGGGGACTATTTATATTTTTTGGATTATTTTAACATTCTTTTACTATGGTTTTATTTAAACATTCGAATATTAGTTATGAAATTTATGTTTTATTTATTAAATTATCATTATATATTATTTTTAAATTAAAGTATAATTTTTAAAATTAGTTTTCTTGAGGGTTAAGCTTTCAAACGCGACTTAATAGATTCAGTCCATTTCTTTTGGGCCGAGTTTAGGGAGTTACATTTAGTGGTAAGAGCCTAAGTTCATCCATCGGACTGTGTGGCTCACATAAAAATTTTAAATCGAAAATGACTTTTGCATGCATATTAAATGTTTTCGGGCAAAATAGGACCTTTTTATAAATCTTTTATTTTAAAGAATTGATATATTTTGAATAGAAACTCCAAATATCAACTCTAATTTTAAGATTCTTTTTTTAGATAAATTATTATGTCACCTCGTAGGAGCTCTAGATTAGCGACTGTCGTAGCCGTGGTCGAGGTCGAGGTCGAAGTACTGCTACAAAGAGTGATCTATGCCCCATGTTGATCAGACGCAGAGCGAGAATAAGATTCACGATGCTGATGTGGATGAGCAACCTAAGGATCATGCTGGAAGTGGGGGATTCATCTAATCACCGGACTCTAAGTGGAGATCCACACGACTTTGAGGACAATGAGACTACTAGCATGGACGTTGTTACAGTATGTCGAGAGTTTTACCTTTGTTAGTCAGAGGACGTGAGGAAACTCATATATATCAAATTTTTCGTTGTTGAGATGACTATGTTTGAGGGTAAAATATGTACAAATTCAGTTGATGCAGAGTATTGGCTGAAGAAGCTTCAGTCTTTGCTTGTTGAGATGAAATATTCCGTCGATCGAAAGCTGAGGACCGTTGTATCACTGCTGAAGGGTAAAGCCCAAAATTGGTGGAGACGGAGGAAATATGTTGTTTTAGCCAGTCATATCTCATGGGAGTATATCCAACAGTCATCATAAGACCGAAATATGGAAGCGGAGTATCTAGTGAAGTACCAAGATAATTTTATGAACCTGGAGCAGAATGACATGATAGTGAATGATTATGAAATAGAGTTTATTAGGTTGATCCAGTATGTTCCGAGATTAGTTATCACTGAGAAGGAAAAATATAATTAATTTTTGAAAGGACTACAATTATCGATTAAGACTAGTGTCGCTTTGCATCAAGATATAGTGTATAAAGAGATTACTCGTCGGGCTAGGACTACTAAGCGGATATAGGCACTCAATGAACAATAGTGATCTTAAGGTACCGATCGAGCCAAGAAGTAATCAACTGCATCGATTCAGCATAGTTAGAGGAATCAGTCTAGTAAGAGGAGTAGAGAGGAGTTCAACTATCAGAATTATTTCATAGCTAGACTATTGTTCTAACCGTTAGTGTAGGTGGTTCGATAAGTTCTTGCTCTTTTATAATATGTTCTTACTATGAAGCGACATACTGGTGAGTATAGGAAGAAATTGGGAGCAAGTTTCTTATGTGGTTCTTTAAAGCACTTTCGTGAAGATACTTTCTCGCTCGTGGTAGTAATTAAGCTCAGACACAGTCTCAAAAATCAACACAAATATCATCTAGAGGTTATGGTCAGAGTAGGCATGTTGCCTCAAGTAATGCTAGTAGAGGTAGACTTGCACAGAGTAATAGATCAAATGCTTGGCAACCAAGTTTTGTATATGCGACTAGAGCTCATGACGTTTGTGATGATGTGCTCGAGGACGAAGCAGGTACATTTGTGATGTATTCGGTTCTTACTTTGTTTGATGGATGATGAATTCATAATGAAGAAGTATAAGTACCTGCTTTTAATTTTAAGAATTTGCGCCTAAGTTCTGACACGCCCCGACCCCAGTTCAATATTTTTTTTATCCTCAGCCCGATATAATAAAAGTATAACTCGACTTCAACTCGATTATGAAATTTTAATAAAAAAACTCGATTAAATCTGACCTGCTCGAACAAATTTAATAAAAATATTCGTCCTAAACCAGAACCCGATTAGTCTCAAACTTCTTAAAAGTCTGACCCGATAAACAGAATTTTTTTTTAAATTCAACCCTACCAAATCGAATCGGGTCAAAATTCGCTGGAATCGGTTTTTTTCCATCCCTAGCCCATCACTTCATTGAATTGGATGCCGGTTGTTAGAGCAAGTAAATTTTCACTCTTATTCGCGAGATCGGATTGCGTTGATCTCTCCGGGTGTTTAATTCTTCAACAGGACCACTAATTTTCTCGACGGTTCTTTAATACTCTTAAGACGCCAAAACGAACATTTTTATGAGCCCTGACCCGATGCTGATAACTCGTTAACATTCGTTCCATCACCCATGCCTCTTCTTCAGATGCTAGTTCAGTTCACTGTCCTGACATAATTTTATGTTTTTTAATTTATTCGACATTTAAATTTGACTATATTTTTAAGGATTATTATATCTTATATGGGTGGTGAAAACCTTTTGTTTCGAGTTTAGGGTTTTAGAGTTTTAGGTTTTAGTTTGGAATTTATGGGTTTTATTGTAGATGATTATAATTTAAGGCTAAAATTTAGGGTTTAGGTTTAGATGTTCGGGTAATATGGTTAGGGATTTAGATTTTAACCAATGAACCTTAAATTTTAATCCTAAACCCAGAATTCAAAAATACTACACTTAAACCCCTAAACCCTAAATAGAATCTCTAAACCCTAAAAATAAAGCGCTTGTATAAATAAAGTTTCAACAAGCGCTTGTGTATGGAATAATTACCATATTTATATACATAGTACCTGAATTTGATAATTTTAACGTTCGATGATATATCGCTTCAACAACCAATGTGGTTGAGACGTGTGTTAGAATTGTTCGATTCAAGTACTATATTTGTAAAAGATATCAAATTTAGAGAGATTCATTAATTGACCGAATGGTCAAAATCTTCATGTTGTCTCATCTTGTATGCGTTCAAATTTTGACATTTATCTTAAAATGTAATATCTTTCCACTTAATAAAAAAATATCAAATTTAGGTATCAAATTGGTTGGTTAAAATGGTAAACTATATTGTTAATCACCTAACTTTCATAAAGTTTCATTTTGGTCATTGAAAATAAAAAATGCAAACTGTTCACCGTCGTTAGACATTGTTTATGTTTTAATCACTCAAATTAGATTTCATTTTTTTTCATTTTAGTTACTCCTCTTAAAGTTTATAAAAGTAATGTAAATACTTCCAATGCCAATTTAATCTAAAAAGTATCAATTCTGTAATGAAAATTAAATTGTTTGATGTAGTATTTAACCATTAAAACTTAAAAGTGGCTTTTTGGAGAACTTGGATTTGTAACTTATAACTAAGGTAGAATTTTTATTTTTAATTCAGGACCAATTTAGAAGGTGAGTCGTAGTTTAGGAATTTCATATTAATTAACTCAAAAAGCATGGGGTCAAGTATATGGACTTAGAGCCCATTCAACAATGCTTTTTCAACTGACGTTTTACTGCCGAACGAAAAAGTAATACCTAATGGTTACTCCAAGCGCTTTAAATATGTATTTTCTCTCCTGATTTGATTTTAAATGGGCGTTAAAAAATCCACGCGGAACGAATCTTTAATTTTAGTACCTCAGTTATGGACGATATATGATTTTTTTTTAAATATGTGTGTACGGACGTTCAAAAATCCACGTCGAACAAATCTTTAATGTTAGTACCTCAGTTATGGACGATATATGAGATTTTTTTTGAATATGTGTGTGTGACTTTTAAAATTGGTGGATGATGGGTGAACTTTATCCAATAAAAAATATTTCCTAAAATATATATTGAATGCAATTTTGGGATCTTTTACCTATGTGAACAAACTATATATATTCTCAACGAATTCTTTTATGGCCAACCACTTTAAGCTTCCAATTTCAAGTTTCAACCAACAATTGATTTTAATTTAGATTTATTTAAGTAAATCCATTTAGATGTTTGTAATTAATTAGTTTGAGTTTTGTTAATTAATTAGTATTTTATGATTATAGTAAGAAAAATATTCTATGCACTAGTGGTGGAAAATTTGTTTTTAATTTGTGGGTTTAATTTATGGTTTATGAATTTAAGTTTTATGTTTAGAGTTTAGAGTTTAAGATTTAGAGTTTTAGGGTTAAAGATTTAGATTTTAATAAAATTAGGCATGCATGTGAAATACATGAAATAATAACCCTTATAATTAATGATTGATTTTAATTAAATCATATTCGCAACAAATATATAAGGTGATACTTAAAATCATTGAGGCATAACATTTGTATAGGCGACTTTATATTGTCTGTCTATCTCATCTTAACACATAGATTAGAAAGTTATACATCAATCGGATTTGACCAAACTATTTTTATGTTATTTTGTCGGTTTGTCTATGGGGAATTACTCAGTGCACTTGTAGTGATTTTTTCCCTACAATTTAATTAAATTTAAGGTTAAATATTTAATTTAAGGTTTAAAATTTAAAAATATATTATTTAGATTTAATTTTCTACTTCAATGTATTGAATAATTACTCTTGTTTATAGCACTATTTTATCCTAAAAGCATAATAATATTTTTTTAAAAATTATTTCGTTCGCGAGCGGAACTATAAAGGAATGGATGGTCCACGTCTCCAATTTTTAGTCCTTACCAGTTTGAATAATTTTCAAGTTAAGCCTTATTTTTTAATTTTAAATTAAAGATTTATTATGTCCATATTAACTTTAAAGTTAAACGACTTTATTTCGGATAGTAATTCGTCTTAAGCAACAGAATTAGCAAAGCATCTTCTTTATCAGAGCACTGCACTACAATGCCGACATGTCTCTTCAAAGCTCTTGCATTAAACAGCCGTAGGCAGGCTTAATATTAAACACCGCCCTCTCCTCTCTTCTCAAGGGCTGGGGAACCGATGTGGGACTCTAAATTAAGAGCCACGAAAATGGGGAGATCTCCGTGCTGTGAGAAAGTAGGGTTGAAGAGAGGGAGATGGACATCAGAGGAAGACGAAATATTAACAAATTATATTCGAGCCGATGGGGAAGGATCCTGGAGATCATTGCCCAAGAATGCAGGTATATCTATATTCGAATGAAAACTGTATTTTCGATCGCGTCGTGTTTTATACAAACTGTGATAAGATTTTGTGTTTTGGAAATTAGGGTTGTTGAGGTGTGGGAAGAGTTGCAGGCTGAGATGGGTGAATTATTTGAGGGGTGGTTTGAAGAGAGGGAACATCACTGCTCAAGAGGAGGAAACCATTGTTAAGTTGCACAGTGCTTTGGGAAATAAGTAAGATTTTTTTTTTTGGTTGCCCCTATTCTTCAAGATTTTACCTTGACTAATTTGGATTAATTTACGTCGCATACTTAATTTTAATGGATGAATATTTCAGCCGGAATTTTTATTCTTTTATATGTTCCTTTTTAACTCTTGCTCATCAAATCGAGATTCACAGTAATCTTTTACTTATGTATTGGATCAAAATATTATGATCAAATCTTAATGTTAAACTTATATGAAAATATATGTATGAAACATATCTCTAACTATGTTTACATATGTTCCGAACATATACTTATTTTCAAGAATTAAAAATTATAATTAAGGACAGAGTTAAAACTGAAGTACAATGAAACAAATTGGTTAATTTTAAAACAAATAAGGCTTTAAAAAGTAATTAAAACTATAAAATTAAGGGAATTAAAGTTTAATTTTACTAATTTTAAAACTAAAAAGTCTTAAAAATTAATTAAACAAAAAAATAAAGGTCAAGACTTAATTGCAATGATTTTAATGACAGGTCCTAAAAAATAATAAACCATATAATTTTAAGAGAAATACAAATTTAATTGTAATTGTTTCAAAATTATCAATAAAAAATACAATTAAACCATAAATTTAGGAGTAAAAATCTCCTGCCCCCTAACCATGCCTCCTTCTATGCCCCTGCTTAAAAATTAAATCTTGCCCCATAACCCTAATTTTTATATCCTAAACCCCAAACCCCAAACCTTAAAAAAATACACCCTACCCCTAATTCCCTACACCCTAACCCTAAGCCCCAACTTTAAACCTCAAAACCTAAACTCTAAACCCATTACTTTAAAGTGGGGCACAAATGGGGGCACACTACAACAAAACAGTTCTTTAGCGGCGTTTTTTTAATCTTTTAGCGGCGTTTTTAAGTGCCGCTAAAAACTTTCCCGGCGCTTAAAAAAGCGCCGTAAAAAACGCCGCTTAAAGTAGCGCCGCAATAGTTCGCGGCGTTTTTATGTAAAAAACGTCGCAAAAAGTCAAGATCTATAGCGGCGTTTGTAAATACAAACGCCGCGAAAAAGTGTTCTTTAGTGGCGTTTGTAAAAACAAACGCCGCAAAAAGTCAAGTTATATAGTGGCGTTTGTGTTTACAAACGCCGCGAGAACACGTTATATAGTGGCGTTTTTAAATACAAACGCCGCGAAAAAGTGTTCTTTAGTGGCGTTTGTTTTTGCAAACGCCGCTAAAAGTCAAATTCTATAGCGGCGTTTGTAAAACTCAAACGCCGCGAGAACATGTTCTATAGTGGCGTTTTTTTTACAAACGCCGCGAATAACACCATGTTTCAAAAAAAAATCAAATAAAGCATACATTAATTTAAAATACATTACATTAAAGTCTATCCTTAAACTAAAAGAGAAAAATGTGATCATTGAATGTGGTCTATAAATTTCTCTTCCAATTTCATTAAGAATTGATAACATTTTATGAAAAAAAAGAATAGGTACATTAAAGTCCATCCTTAAACTAAAGAAATAAAAAAAAAAGTTTCAAAATGACAACATGCTCGCTTGCCTCTTTTCTTCTTTCAGCTCGTTCACCACTTTTGAAATGGAATGACCCAACAACTGACTTTACATCTGCCTTAGGCGAATTGACAGTCTGCTTAAGCCTATATAAAAGAATATGTTATGTTAAGGTAAAAAAATAACGAATTTTTTAATGGAAGTTTTTCAAAGACAACATAAACTTGTTCCTACTTATTTTGTTAACTCCCAACATTCTGAAAGTTGAGTATCTTACCTTGATGCCTGCCGGTCATATTCAATTTTGACAAGGCAAGAAGAACGGTGATCTGCCGCACAATATTTGCATCCTCGAGCAATCCTACACGGCAAACCTATATAGTCGGCTAATTTCTGCATATGTAAACAGTATACCACATTAGTTAAGGACTGCCAAAAGAAACATTTTTGCAACATCAATAAATATTATATCAACAATAGAAGGGTGATCAGGCCGTTAGTGAACAAATGCATTTCACACATCAACATACACAGAGAAAACTGAAGTTAAAACACTCATTCTTCATCTTATATTCTGGTCTAACAGCATCATAAAGTAAACAAAATTATGCTGTATAAATTTATCATATGACACATGGTTTCAAAAGGCAAAATCCATTACAAAGGGCTTGATCCTCATTGGAAGATCCCATGAGAACTAAAAGTTTCATGAAAACCTTGTCAATTCACTAGCTTTGCTCAACCTACTACCTAAATTGAACTTTCTTTTTTGTGTGTGTATTTGAGTTAGTCATTGGTGTAGAGTGAATTTGTGTTTTAGAAGATAAAGTAGAACAAAAAAAGTAGTCCTTTTGATACCTTAAAGAGGATTGCACGATGCCTGCAAAGTCCCACAGAACAAAGGTGGTAAGCGTCTTCCTTCTTCAAATTCAAAAACACTGTAAGAGTAGAATAACGCACAATGAGTTAAATTTTTCAATAATTTCTGACTACTTAATCTGTGTAAAGTACAAGAAAAACTAGAATTAGAGAGGAGAGAAGCAAATTGATACTTTATGCTTTATCCAAAGAACAAATATCTTAAGCATTAAATCTATTCTAGTATCACACATCAAGAATGTCGACCAATGATGAACAAACTCAAAGGAACATTTAAAATTCAGAAACCATGAGAAAATTTATAACTTGACAATGCTATAAACAAATATCAAAATTTTCTCACATCAAAATTCAGAACTTGAGAGATAGCTTTACAGCAATACAAATACATGCATATAGATATACCTGCTATTGTTTTTTGGAAATCCCATTGAAGGAACACAATTGCATAAAACAACATGCCTCGAATAAAGATGAAATGCGTGTAGGCGATGTAAACTACGGTGTCAATCTTCGATACATCGACTATAAGAAAATGCCACTGTAATGCCATATCATGCCACTGAAAGATTTAATTCACAACCCCGATTAAGTAAATGCTTCAAAGCAATTGACTTTAGGTGATGTAGAACAAATACTCCAGAATAACAAGACTCAATAATCATCAATATCGATGTGGTTCAATAATCAACACTGAATCTACAAACATTAAAAAAGAACTGATTTATATAAGCTTCATAAAAGGCCATGTGAAAGTAAATCCCACCTAAAATAAATTCAATCCTACCTAGTACCTCCTAAATTAGGTCTAGAATAGACATTCTTCCAAAACTTAGCAGAATGCTTTCTAGCACTATGTTTCCTTTGATGAATGCAAGATACAAAATAAAAATTAGAACAATTCTATACATTACAATAATACCATAATACATTGGAAGATGAGTCGATAACTTTAAAATTATATATGAACTCATATAAAACAGAGACACATTCAGAGTTAGTTCTGAAACAGTGACAAATGCAATACCGTCTCCAATACTAGAGGCATGAGCTGGATTTGAAAAATGGGTCTTGTTGAGAGCTTTAACTCCTGCAACATATTGAAAACATAATTTTCTATTGGAAAATATATACCACGTAGAATATCACAGCGACGAATTTAGGAATTGGGAGCTCAATAAAAGTACTTTATTATTTCTCTTCACTGAGAATATCACAAAAAAAAAGAAAAAGAAAGGAAAAAACGAAAGTCATATAACATTTGTCTAGACAACAAACTCCTAATCTCGTACCCCAGTTATATCAGTACCATAGTTTTTAGAAGTAAATGCAAGTCTAAGGTTCCTTCTATCAAATTATTGCACTAGCAACAGGTTAGCAAGAACCTTGGCATTGCAAACGGTTGGGCAAGCCTTCTCCGGCAACGGGTCCAAGAACCAAATGATCAAATTTCTTGGTTGCATCATCGTCGCCAACCGATGAATTCTGAACATCAAATTTCTGTGTGTTTTCCTTGGGGGCATCCGTGACTGCTTGGTTATGGTGCAACTCCAGAACTGAAAAGAAGAGAAAAGAATCAGTTAAAGTCTTCACGAACAAAAGAAATAGAAAAAAATCCACAACTGAATCAGGAACAAACCAGAGAACAAATGAGGAAGGATGAAAACAAGTGGGAAGCAGAAGAGGAAACGACGGCCTGAGGGACGGTCGACGGCGAGGAGCACGACTAGGACCAACAGCGATGAGCAGCACGACAAGGAGGAGCAGCAGCGATTATGAATTTTTGCATAATAGATTTAGGGATTTTTGCACGATAGTTATGAAAGTGTCTGAGTTTGAGGGATATAAATTAATCAAAAGGATGTGTTTAAACCTATGGCGGCGTTTATAAAATAAAACGCCGCTAAAACGAGGTTTATTGTGGCGTTTGCCATGAAACGCTGCTACCAGGACACCTACTGCGGCGGTTTTTAAATTAAACGCCGTAAGAACATGACTTTTGCGGCGTTTTTATAAAAAAACGCCGCTATTTGTTGCTCTACGGCGGCGTTTACTTTTAAAACGCCACGAAGTTGTCGTTTTGTGGCGTTTGTCAATCAAAACGCCGTAAAAAGTAAAATATTAGCGGCGTTTGTTTTAAAAACGCCACAAAAAGCGCCGCCATAGAACAAATCTGGTGTAGTGGCATACTTTGGGGCAGATGATTTCCATCCTAAATTTAGGACCAAATATTGTCCTTCCCACCGACTATGTAGGTTCACCCTCTCCCTAGTTTCTTGATTTTTCCTAAACGTTGTAGATTTAAACATGTTTGGACACTATTTTAGGTGGTCTTCGATTGCTGCACAATTACCAGGACGAACAGACAACGAAATCAAGAACTACTGGAACTCTCACTTAAGACGAAGAATCTATAACTTCGCCAAGACAACAAAAGACACCGAAACCAAACCAACCGCCCCATTGATGCTATAACAACAACAACAGGGGGAGAAAGCAAGCCAAAAAGTGGTCGAACCAGTCTACCCGCCATGCATAGCAAAGCTGAAGCTGGTGAAGTTTTGGGACCACGCGAGTGGAGAGACAACGAAATAAAGCGTCTCGCAGGGCGCAGTGCAAACCGAAGGTGTGCTGGAACCGAGCAGGAGCATTAATGGAGGCTTGAGTTTAACCGCAAATGGAGAAAATGATGAGGAAAGGGACGTTAATGAGGTCCAAAAAGATGATGATGGAGAGAGAGAAAGGTCATGGAATTCAAATCAGATCATGATGAGTAGTACTGCTGAGGAATGGGTTGATTGTTGTTGGGACAACTATGGTGGCGGCAGCGGCGGTGGTTTTCTGTTGGTTGCTCGATAAAGTTGGAACTGCACCAGATTAATGCATTGCATGTAGTGTTAAGCTTCTTTGAGTTCTATTGTTTTAAATTTAAATATTGATTGAATTTTGGGGGAAAATGTCATGTATAAATTTTACATTATTTTTTATGATTTTTTGGTCAGCATTATTTTTTTAGATAATAATTTTATATCTTTCATGTTAGTTTATGGTACTTGCAAACTCAACATGTGATTCAACTAAAAAAGAGAATGTTATTCATTCTAAAAGACTTAAGTTTAAACATCTCTGTGTTAAAGGTATATGTCTTGTCAAAAAATTAAAAAAGTTAAGAAAATTATAAACAAATACTGTCATGTAGTCACATTAATATATTAAAAAAATGTTTTACGACCATTGCGTTTTCATGGCCCCTATGGTGAACCCATCAGCTATGTATCATGTTTTCCCAAAATGATCTTTAAGGCTCAAGTGATGGGTTATACGCAGAGCCGTTTTTGAAATTTTAGTGGCCTAGGGGCAAATCTAAAAGTTGGGCCCCTAATAACAAGTAATAAAAAAAATAATTTGAATAGTATAAAAAATAAATTAATTTGTTTGTAAATTATATTTTTTACTACGCTCAATAATTATCAAATGAAAAACATCAAGAAATTTTATTAAATACCGAACAAGTTACACAAAACAACTTCTACGAGCATTTCTAGATGCAAAATCATTAATAATAGTGTCTACATCAATATGATCTAACATATTTTTCTCAATACATAAAATGGCTAGACCATTCAACCTTTCTTGTGACATTGATGATCTCAAATAAGTTTTCAACAATTTTAACTTCGAAAAACTTCTTTCGGCAGATGCAACTGTCACCGGCATAGTTAAGAG
Organism: Hibiscus tridactylites; assembly: GCA_958450335.1. NCBI lineage: Eukaryota > Viridiplantae > Streptophyta > Magnoliopsida > Malvales > Malvaceae > Hibiscus > Hibiscus tridactylites. The sequence goes on from OY288265.1 coordinate 98,659,437, forward strand.
GATTCGATAAGCTATTGAAACATTTGGATAACAATCCGCAACTTTGACAAACTTGAGAATTTTCAATGCTGACATTAACTCATTTGGCAAAGTCACCTGCAACACTTTCAATTCTGAAAAAAGATCATCTGCATCAATATCAAACAAATCATTATGAGAAAAAGTAGTACTAAAGTTTGTGCAAGATTTTTTTAGTTCATCATTATCTAAAGATTTTAACATTTTGGAATCAAATAAAAATCCAAAAATATTGTCAAATAACTCTAATTTTTCAAATCTATTTTTCAAAGAAGTTATAGCCAAATCAACAACCACAAGAAAATAATTTACTCTAAAAGATTCTTCGGGTGATTGTACTTCTTCTTCATTATCATTTTCGTCAAATTGTCTTCTCCTAAACACATGACATTTTATTGGAAATATTGGCTCTATATTCATATCAAATGCAAGACTTTTGGCAATGTTCATGCAAGACTCAAACCCTTCACTTCTATATTTCTCAAAGAATGATGTTACACTTTTTACTTCATTAATTGTAGTTCTAATGCACATAGATTTAGATTGCAATTTCTTACTCACCTTGTTAATAGTAAATAAAATCTCATACCAAATTACTAAGCTAAGTAAGAACTCAAAACTTGCAAGAGAATTAGCTAGACTTTCCGCTTCACTTTTTGTCTTGGCATCTTCGCCACTAGAATTATACAATGACAACAAAGCTAATTTTATTTGAGGTGCTTGAAATCTAATAGCTTTAACACTTCTAATTCGACTTTCCCATCGAGTATTACACAAAGATTTCACTGTAAAACCTTTAACATTATCAACTAAAATCTTCCATTTTTTGGTAGAACTTGCAAATAATGTGTATATGCGTTGCACAATTCCAAAAAAAGAAATAACTTTCACACAAGAATGTGCCATATCCGATATAGTGAGATTAAGACTATGACAAGCACATGACATATATAAAGCCCTTGGATTTATTTCAAGTAACCTTTTTTGAACCCCTTGATGTTTTCCTTTCATATTTGAACCATTGTCATAACCTTGACCCCTAATATCATTAACATCTAAATCAAGTGACTTGCATACACCTAATAATTCATTAAAAAGGCCAAATCCGGAAGTATCATTTACTTTTAAAAACTCTAAAAAAAACTCATCTATTTTTATTTCGTTACTTGACACATTAACACATCGTACTATCAAACTCATTTGTTCTTGATGGCTCACATCCGGGGTACAATCAAGAATAATAGAAAAATATTTTGCCTCTTTAATAATCTTTATTATGGAAGTTCTAACACCATGAGCCAAAAGAGAAATCAACTCATTTTGGATTGTAGGACCAAGATAGTGGTAATGAATTTCTTGATTTTGGATACGTCTAATATGATCTCGCATTATTAAATCAAATTCGGCTATCATTTCAATTAAACCTAAAAAATTACCATTACTATCTTCGTAAAGTTTCCCACTACATCCACGAAAAGCTAAATTATTTTTGGTAAGACATTTCACAACGGATATAATTCTTATTAAAACTTGTCTCCAACGTTCCTTTTCTTTTGAAATTCCTTCTTGCAAATCTTTATCAATGCATTTTATTCTTTTCTAATCTTATTCTTGTTTCATTCCAAGTATTCATATTAGTCATATGCTCAACACTATTTTCATGTTGTTTAAGTCTCTCACTCAAATGCTTCCAATCATCCATTACATCATTTGCTAAAATACTTTTGTTATTTTGAGAACTAAACAATTTACAACAAAAACAATATATTTTATTCACATGTCTAGAGTAAACAAACCATTTTCTATCAAAAGTTTCTCCATTGCTTAATTTTCTAGAATAATATGAGTACGAGAAATGTCTAGAAAGACTATCCTTAGGAAATGTGAGATTCAATTCTCTAATGGGCCCCTTTTCAATTAAAATGTCTCTAGATTTAGTATCAAGAACACCCCAATTTCTAGGATCATAGATATCGAAAGGAGAAATTATATGTTCATCAACATCAACATTTGACTCATCAAGAACATTATTATGCTCATTATTCAAATTAATAGTATCATTATTATTCAAATTAGCATTATCGACATTGAGGCAATTATCGTCACTTAAATTTTTATCATTCAAATTTTCATTAGAATGTTCAATATTATCTTCATTTATGCCCAACACATCATCGTCTAAAGGTTCATCTACTTGTTTTGGAAAAAAATTTATCTAAAGCTCCCTTTTGTGATTCTACCAATTCTTGTGTTCGTTTTCTTTTTTTCTTTTTTTCACTACCGGAAGCATGCTTTTTCGTTAACATTATACTATAAAAATTATAAAGAAAAAAAGTATAGAATGATAGCACCTGATTTTTTGTCGTTGAAGCTCTGTCTCAAACTTGGTTATAGCATATCAATAGTAAAATCTCCTTGAATAAATGAGTTCTTGCCTTCTTGAAGTATCGAACCAAAAATTATAAATACCAAGTTTAAAATAAATTGCGAGAAAATAACATAAGAAAGAGAGAAAGTGGTGAGAAATTGAGAAAGGAAGAGTAAAAAAAATGTAAATGAAAATATTATTTATAGGTGTATATAAATTTTTTTATTCTCAATTTAAAATTAAAAAAATTAAAATATTATTAAATTCTTAATTATGGCCCTATAAAACACTACTATGTAAATATCACACACTATTAACAACCATTTTAACGTTCCTATTTTTACTTTTCAAAGCTTCCTTTCTTAATTTACTTCTAAATATAATAATAAAAAAAGAAAATTTAAAAGAAAATCAACGGTAATAAGAAAAGAAAGGTTGAAACAATCTGATGGGCCCCACTTTTCAATGCTTAAAAGGAAATGAACGGTAAAAAAAACGGTAGAAACAATTTTGGGCCCCACTTTAGTTCAATTTCCTAGAGTAATAATTACACATTTACAGGATAATTAATTTTTTTATCCAAACAAATTTTAATAGTTTAACGGTAAAAAGTATATATAAAATATATTTAAATTTTTTAATAATTCGTGGGCCCTGCCGCCCTGGGGCCCTGGGCCGTCGCCCCGGTTGCCCAGGCCCAGGGACGGCTCTGGTTATACGATCAAGTTGAGTAAAAAAAATTCAAAATTCGAGTTAGTTTATAGTATGATACTATTTTTAATAGTCCAAATGTGATTACAAGGCATACACACCTTGCACACAAAGCGATTGAACTCGTGTCTCCCAAGATGAACATCATTCATTTTCCCACTAAGTCTATTTGTTGGGTTCATATGATGATACTATTTAGTTCCAATTTAAATGACTTTTTATATTCATATCCGATATACATATAATATATTTTTTTTATATTCGATATACATATATCATGTAGAGTTGATAAACCTGATTCGAACTTAAAAATTAATTCATTAATTATTAAAAATGTCGAGTTAGTCGAGTCTCATTTTATAACTTAAATTTTATTTTTAAAATTTTTAAACTGGAATTGAATTTATAAAATTATGATTCAATTAAAAAATTAAGTTTTTCCAATTAAGTTTTTTTACTCGCACCATATTAAAGTCCCACTAACACCCTCCCAAAATTCCTAACGGTATACAAAAAGATTGCAATGTCATGTTAATACTTATATCGAAATATTACTGACAAGTGTTGAGTGCATTGTTAAGACACAGTGTATTTTTATAAAAATGACACAAGTTCAAACTTTAAAGATGACATTATTGGAGGGACATTCTTGCACCTCAGACATAGATTGTAAGACATATATACATATTACCAAAAAAACATGGAAGGTAAAATTTCAAGACCCAAAGAATAAAAACTAAATTGATTATTCAATCAAACGTTGTGTAATTTTTAATGGCAAAATTTTGAGTTCAAACTAAAAAACCAGACCGAATTCTGCTTTCAATAATCAACTCCAGCATTTTCTTGCTTCATCCATTTCGAATTTTACTTTGAGAATTCGTTTATTCATTAAATCCAACAAGAAAATAATGACAATTAGAGCAATAACCGTGAACAAAAATGGCCAAACGGATTTTCTTCCCTCATCCATCACACTCACTTTCGATCAACAAAATTAAGAAATATTATTATTTTATACAAAAAAAAAAAATCCCTTCTCCATTGATTTTCCTTTTCGTTTCTTTCACTTGTTCTTCGACCATTGGAACCAATTCATCAACGACGATTTCAGTTTGCTTTCGACGGCGTAAGAGTTATACTTCACCATACGGCGCTGCCTTTTCGCTTCCGCGTCGCCCACGCCCAATTTCATATTGCATTTATTGTAACCGTAAATCTTATATTTGTCGATCTCTTCCTTGCTTGCCGTTCCCACCGTCAAAGCGTCCGCCGTTTGCGGCGGAGGTTGATTCGATGAACTACCGTTACTATCATCACTTTTCATTTGGAGCTTCGGTTCACCACTGGACGGCCGGTCCGACGCCTTGACATCGTCGATATCTCTCGCAGCATCCGCCATAATTCTAAATCGGCAGAGATTTAGAGAGAGAGACCAGAAATCATAAGGGAATTTTTCAAGCTATGGTACTTCACCGTATATATGTAATTATTTATATTTGTTATGCCTGGAAAAATGGTGGTTCTTACGGATCCTGGAAATGTAATATTTTTAGTTTTTATGGGATTCTAAAGCTGTGATGTTGTGTGATTTTGTGTTGTTTTGTTTCTATTTTTATAATTAACTGTCTAATATTAGACTTTAATTTTTGAAAACAAAATTTTGACTTGACCTCCAATTTCTCCCTGTTTTCGGCTATTAATTTAATTCACTGTTTCTCCTATCCGATTTAACTGTTTATGTGCATTCTAATTCAATCCGTCGAATAAGATTATAAGAATGATACAATTTTGTATTAGTTATTTGATATTGTTATATATTTTATGTTTTAGTAACACATAACTAATTGTTTTAGTAGAATTAAATAAAAAAATCAACAGTGTATATAATAATAATGGGCGGTCGATTAACACTCTGCTCTCTGTGGCACGCTTTTTACTATGCTCGTTGTGGCACGCTCTTTGTCTATTGCTTTCTTTTTGTCTTCGTTTGTTTTGGAGTTTTGCTTATGGCGGATGTGGAAAGTGAGTTGGTTGGTTTGTCGATAAACACTGGAGAAGACGAGATTTTGTTGGATGACCCTACTGATCAGGAGCCAGAAATCTCTTACGACTTTTGTTTCGTGGGGCCTTTTCTCACGTCGAGTGTGATCCACTTCGTCTCGATGAGATCTACGTTTGCGAACGTTTGGCACCCATTGGGGGGCATCTCGATTTCTGATCTGGGGGATGGCAGGTTCTTGTTTCGGCTTTATTTACAGATTGATGCGGATAGGATCGAAGCAGGAGGTCCCTGGAATTTTAATAACCATCTTTTAGTTCTCCATTGGCTTCAGGTGGGAGAGAATCTTAATCTTGTCCCGTTGACAAAAGTGGCCTTTTGGGTTCTGGTCCATGATGTACCCCATGGATCTGTTTCGGAAAGGTTCGCTGTGGCTATTGGAAATTTTGTCGGCACCTTTTTGGAGTATGATACTTTGGCCATTTCTCTTGGCTACAAAGGTGTCATGCGAATCCGTGTGTGTCTTGACATTCGTCTTCCACTAAAGCGCAGGAAAAAGATTATGGCAGCGAATGGTAGTGAGCACTATGTACGATTTGAGTACGAAAAGCTCACGTTATTTTGTTTTATATGTGGCAAATTGGGTCACGGGGAGAGTTTCTGCCCTCTACGTGTTTCGATAGACCCTGGTGATATTAAGATGGAATGGGATAGTTCCTTGAGAGCTCCGTCAAGAAGAGCAAGGGCGTCAAGGAGCATCTGGTTGCGGGATGCAGATCCGGTGGCGGTACAGCCGAGAGTTGACGATGAGGCTACGAAAAATGGAAAGGCTTTTAATCAGGGCAACAATTCAGGGATATTTGCATTTGCTGGTTTTTCGAGAAGGTATCAAGGCAATAAATCTGGTGCTAAATTAGGGGGCCTAAATCTGGGTCCTTTATTTTGGCAATCTCAATCAAACGCAGTTTGTGCCTCTGATACGATAATGACAGTTGTAGAGGAAGAAAATCCCATTGAACATGTTGAGGGGCTTAAACGAGCCCGCGTTCTTGCTACTGCGTCTGTTGTTTCCAAGCACCCGGATTCAATAGATGGCCATTCATCACCATCGGTCGACCTGTCTGCTCAGGTCCGCCGCCCATCATGAAACTCATTAGCTGGAATGTCCGAGGTTTGGGTAAACCTCGGACGGTGGGTCGCCTCAACCAAAAGTTGAGGGAGGAAAACCCAAGTATTTTCTTTTTTAGTCGAAACAAAGTTATCAGCAGATAGGATGGAGAAAGTTTAGAAGAAGTGTGGTTTCCCTAACGGCATTGATGTGGATGCAGTGGGAAGAAGTGGAGGGTTGTCTTTGGGATGGAAGAGATCTTTTGTCGTCTCTTTACGGTCCTACTCAGCTAGGCACATAGACATCATTATTGAGGATGACTCTGAAGGTTTTCGATGGCGATGCACGGGATTTTATGGGGCTCCACAGGAAGCATGGGATCTTCTTCGTAGTCTGGATAACTGCCCGGAGATGCCTTGGCTAGTTATAGGGGATTTTAACGAAAGCCTTCTCTCTTCTGAAAAAGAGGGGGGTTTGTTACGTTGTCAAAGACAAATGGATCTCTTCAGGTCTGTGCTGGACGATTGTGCGTTGGACGATATTGGTTTCTCTGGCCAATGGTTTACATGGGAGAAAAGGAAACGGGAGATTTCAAACATGAGGGTTAGACTGGATAGGGGAGTAGCTAACAATGCGTGGTGGTTTTTGTTTCCGGATTACAAGCTACATCACTTACATCATTTATTTTCTGATCACTGTCCGCTGCTTCTATATACAAATGGGGGAAAATGCAACCAACAAAGTGTGGCATTTCAGATTTGAGGCATCTTGGCTCCTTGAAGATTCTTGTGAAGCCACGGTGGCGGACATTTGGCACTCCTCAGATGCGAACCTGTTGGTAAAGCTTGAAGCAGTCTCAGAAGGTTTGGAGGCTTGGTTTAATAAAATCCGGAAGGACAAGAATATTATTGTAGCAGATTTGAACAAAAAACTGGAACGTCTGATTCATTTATCTCCCACTGATGATGTGTTGGGGGATATCGTGGAAACACGATTGTCTCTCAATTTAGAACTTGATAAAAAAGAGCTCTATTGGGAGCAGCGTGCTCGGTCTAACTGGCTCGAACATGGGGATCGCAATACCTCTTTTTTCCACAAGACGACTACGGTGAAGAGGAAAAAGAATAAGGTAAATAAATTGAGAGATGCATATGATATGGTGGTTACAGATGAGGTATCGATGGGAGCTGTGGCGCGAAATTATTTTATCTCGCTTTTTACGTCTCAAGGGGTGAGGAATTGTGAAAGGATTATGAGTGGGATTAATTGTTGCATCACGGAACAGATGAATACTGATTTAAACAGGGGTTATACCCCTGAGGAGGTTTATGCGGCTGTGAAATCCATGAGTGTAACACCCGAGTTTAGGGGCCGGGTGAAAATAATGTTTTAATATTATCCGGGTTCGGTTTTACAATTTAAATAAATTAAATAATGGTTCGGGTTTTGTTTACAAATAAAACAAAGGTGTTGGACCCAATTTCTAAACTAAGCCCAATAGCCATTCATTAATGGCATTTGTGTAAATATCAAATAAAACCCATTTTTATTACCTTATAATTCAAATAAACCCAAAAACCCCATCATCTTCTTCTTCAAAAGCAAAACCCACGACAAAGAGGAGAAGCTTACCTCTTGTCACTTTTTCATCATCTTTCTTCCTCATCCTTGGTGACTTTCGAAAGGTAAACATATATTCGACTTGTCCTCTCTTTCCTCTACATGCTAGTACTCTTAAATTTCATTAAAACCCATGATTTTGCATTTTGGTATTTTGAAAGTTTAGACTAAAAATGTCATCTTTGTTGTCTTAAACTAAAGCTTTTGATTTATTAATGATATATGAGTTGTTTACTATCTTTAAGGTTCAACATATCCGATTTTTACATGGTTTTATGGTGTTTCCCGAAATTGGGTTTTAGGGAGGTTTTAGAGTGTTGAAATGTTGAATTTTGGGGGTGTTTTGTGTGAAAATTGGTGGGCTGGTGGTTAGGCTAGGTATAAGGGTTGTTTTGGAAGCTTTTGGGAGTAATTTAAGTGTAAGAATCATCGGTTTTGGACTGTGCTAAAGGGCTGCTCGTGAATTGCATTTTGGGGTTGTTCTTGGCTCGAAAAACAAGTGTTTGATGTTTGAATTGTATTATGGGTTTGCTACTTTGTTTGTGGACTAATTTGAGGTTAATTTACTTGTGTTGGGACGATTAGAAGCAAGGATTTGCATTGGTAAAGCTTTGGGATCGAATGCGGAAGTGAGAAGGCTTGAGTCGGCTTTGTTTGGCTTGCTTAAGGAAGTAAGGTGAGTGGTTAATGTTTGAAATTGATTTCAAAGGTTGGTTTAAGCATGTGGATGTGAAAATGTTTTCAAGTAATGTTTTGGTTCAAAGATGGTTTTGAAAGAATTTAGATTGGGCTTGAAAAGTCGAATTAAACTCAAGAGTAAGTTGTTGTGAATTGCCTCTTTAATTTCCCCTTTTACCATTTGTTTTTCATTGCTTGAAATGATATTTAGTTATGTATGAAATTCCAATACTTTGGGAAAAAGCATGTTGCCTAATATCATATCGTTAATCATGTATGATGATAACAATGGTGATGTAGATATGCCTTGTAAGGTGTGAGTAAGTTGGTGCAAGTTGTGCACGAAAATGGTGAGTAAGACCATTTGTGATGGGTAAGATTCCAAGTAGTAAGTGATGCCTAATTGTGGATTTTGTTACATCTTGATTTGATTGTGCATGATATAGTGAGTACATGTCGTATGTTAGTGATTGTATATTGTGTTGCATGGTTGGTGTCGAACCTCACGTGATGGTTGTCGTTGCTCCGGTGATGTGTAGTCCCACCGGTGGCGAATGGTATAAGACTCCGGTGATGTGTAGTCCCACCGGTAGTGACTAGTAGAAGAGTACTTTGATGTGTAGTCCCATTGGAAAACTACTAGTCGAAACGGTGATGTGTAGTCCCACCGTGTGTGTTTTGGTTATGCTTGTGCATGCCATGTATTGTTCATTGTTGAGTGTGTAAAAGTTCTATTGTTTACACCCTTTTTAACCCATATTTCTGCTGCATTCAAGCATCATTGCATGGCATTTAGGTTAGTTTTCAATAAAACATCACAATTATATAAAAGGCACGGATTCTACTAAAAGATGACATATTTTGCAGGTAGCTGCCATGGTTGACGATGAAGGCAGGCGCAGGGCAGATAAGCAGGAAAGCTGAACTGGACAAGCAGCCGAAGAAGACGAACCTGTCATGGACCTGTCGTGACAACATGGTGACAGCAGACTTATGAAGAGGAAAAGCAAAGTGGACCTCGATAGATAGAGAAAAATCTGCTCGTCTGTCGTGTCAAAGCCACATATTTTTCCAAGCCCCGGATCAAAAGATATGTCAAGCCAAAGCCCAAGGAGAGGAAATTCCTAAAAGCAAGGATGCGGCTGGAAAGTAGGAGTCTTTAGAGATTTAGTCTTTATTAGAATCTTACTTTTAATTAAAGTTGTAATCCTTGTTACCTTAGATAACTTGAGCCCAAAGCTTATATAAGGGCATAGATTTAACCTAGGGCACAACCGATCACCCCATAACCGAAACCAAAAACCCCTGCCGTTTACCCGTCACCGACATGTTCTAAAACCCCCTAGGGCCACGGGTTGATTTGTAAAGTAGTTGCAAGGGTTGTTTTGTTTTAGGAATTTTCAGTTCAATAAAATAAACTTCAAGTTCTCTTATTTTGGTTATTAATATCTTGCAAGAGCATCGGGAGAGCATTGTGAGGTTATCCATTTACTTAGCATCGGGAGAGTTAAGTATACGAAAGAAGTAAGAGCAAGTTCTCTAGTTTATAGTTGAACTATCTTGTGCCTAGGGATAGGGCAAGGTTAAGTGGCTAAAGAAGAATTCATACACATCGGTGTTCATCCTTCGATTCACGCCGGAAGGTATCATCAAAGACGTGATCATCGACAGACTTGGACCTAGGGATAGGCCAAGGCAGATCTAGGATTCTTGCCAAACTTGAAGTACGGAGTTGGTGTGTTTGCTGCCACGACAGCCAACGGACAGCTGCCGCGACAGGTGCTGTCGGCGACAGGCGCGACGACAGGACTGGATTTCCTAAACTCTGCAATACCTGCACTACTGAGCAATTCAATACCAGCCCATTCTCTCTATCTTGATTTCTCTACTTTTATTTTCCAGTATTCTTTATTATTTTCGTGACAATATCTTAATCTATTCTTTTCCCCTTGTGCAGATAGTAAAGGAAAGGGTTAGCCCAGTCCCTGTGGAGACGATATCCGATACTCTAGTATCACTTTATTACTTGCGACGTGTACACTTGCACTCAATTGCGATAGACTCTTTTACACGCAACATTCATGTTGTATCTCACTATATCATTCTCTTTTATGGTCTTGCTTTATTCTAGGATTATGTCCTCATGCATACCATGAAGTGTAATGCCATGTTAAATGCCTATATTGTTGAATTGTGGTTGAACTTGTATGTTGGTAGAAGGATTAGGTCGTTGGATGATTTGTATGCGTTGACCTTTATTTTAAAGAAAGCTTTGAACCCTGCATTGTCGTAGTTATGTTTTAGAGCTCCGCTCACTAAGCTTTATGCTTACGCTCTCCTTTTTCCGACAATGCAGATCTTTAGCTTGGAGTTAGCAAGGAGCAAGATAAGGGCGTCCAAGCGTGTGGTAGTTTGCTCAAGTATGGTTTAATTAAATAATGTAGTAGTCTAGCAATGAGAAGTGCTACGTGTTTTAGGAGCTTGTATTTAGACTCCTTTGTATTGGCCACATGTTGTTAATGCCTTATGTTGATGTTTTGGTTTGATTATGGTTTGTAACGCATGATATGCTATGATGGATGTTGTGTGTGTTGGCATGTCTATTGGTGTTTAGGTTGCCTTGTTAGAGAGGGCCAAACCTCATATGCTTTCCTTGTGCCTTTTAGGGCCTTTGAGTTCCATGTATGACTTGTATGCCTAATTGCCTTTGTTGGAATGTCAAGTATGCATGCCTTGTTCCATGTTTATATGCCAAGTTGCTTGTATGATTGAATCATCACATTGTATTGAAATGTGTCTTTAGTTTCAAGTTTAAGCATGCTTATACTCTTGGTTTGACATAGGATACATGTTAGTGTGTTGGTTGAGGTTTGAGAGGGATTTAAGGGCCTCCTCGTGCCTTAAATCAGCTCAAACCTGTAATTTCGTAGCAGGGGTATCGATACGGTGGGTCCCGTATCGATACGACCTTCATGTTTCAGGCCTCATGTTTCGATACGCTAGGGGGCGTACCGATACCATTTTGGCCACTGGAGTTACTGTCCAGCTCGGTATCGATACGGGCCTTTGGCGTATCGATACGGTCATCTTAGCGTTGACCATGAGAAGTCAACTGTTGGGGAGGGTATCGATACACTCCTTGGGTGTATCGATACGATCTCCACGGGTTGACTTTGACCAGTTGACCTAGTCAAGGGGTATCGATACACCCCTTAAGTGTATCGATACCGCCTGCAGATCAAGTTAAAAATTGGACTGTGAAATGTTAGGTTGAGTTCGGTTGTTTGTCTCGTGAATGTTGTTCCGCTGTATGATCACATAGGATTAATTACTCATCTAGACAAGATTTCAAATAAATAAATAAAAATAGGGTTGCTAACCGAGGGGGAATCCTTTAGGGGTTTTCACTCGGTTTTCCCCGTGTAGCTCACTCGGACCGGTCATCCGGCCAGACCGGGACGAGGGGGTTACAATGAGCCCTTTAAAGGCGGCTGGAGAGGACGGTTTGGGAGCGCTGTTCTATCAGCGTTTCTGGAGCATTGTGGGCAAGGATGTAGCCTCTTTTTGCATTCAAGCCTTAAATGGTAATATTCCATTGGATTCTATCAATCACACAAGAATCGTGTTGATTCCAAAAATTGATGATCCCACGAGTATGACCCACTTCCATCCGATTAGCCTGTGTAACGTGCTCTACAAAATAATATCGAAGGTGCTGGTTAACCGTCTGCAGTCTGTGCTCCCGCTATGCATTGATGAAGCACAGAGTGCTTTTGTTCCGGGTCGTCTCATTACAGACAATATCTTAGCTGCGTTCGAGATTGTTCACTCTCTTCGAAACAAGCGACATGGGAAAGACGGTTATTTTGCTCTTAAGCTCGATATGAGCAAAGCATATGATAGGGTGGAATGAGGCTTTATAGAAAATGTGTTGAATAGGATGGGCTTTGCAAATAATTGGATTGCTCTCATTATCCATTGTATCTCTTCGGTCTCTTATTCGGTAGTGATGAACGGTTCGGTGGGGGAGAGATTTAGCCCTTCTAAAGGTCTTCGGCAAGGGGATCCGTTGAGCCCCTATCTATTTCTGATATGTAGTGAGGGTCTTAGTTCCCTTCTTAGACAAGCATAGGAAGGTGTGGGAGTGCGAATTGTTCGAAGTGCTCCTAAAGTTATTCATTTGTTTTTTGTAGATGATAGCTTGATATTTGGAAAGGCCTCATCGAGAGGGACTGTTGTTTTGCATGACTTGCTCACGGTCTACGCGGGATGCTCTAGACAGCTCATTAATTTCGAGAAGTCGGGTATCTTTTTTAGCAATAACATGGAGGAAAGGTGTAAAGAAGATGTTTGAAGAATCCTGGGAATTAATCAGGGTTTTAACCCTGAAAAATATCTTGGCCTACCTATTTGTGTTGGACGTAACAAAAGGCAGGTCTTTATGAATTTACGAGATAAAACTGTTTCCTGGATATCGAGTTGGAGTACTCGGTTTTTGTCCTAAGGAGGCAAGGAGGTTATGATCAAGGCCGTTCTGCAGGCTATCCCGGTATACGCCATGAGCTGCTTCCTCCTCCCTAAAACGCTCTGCAAGGAATTGGAGGGTCTTCTAGCTAGATTCTGGTGGCATAATTCGAAGGAGAAAAGGGGCATTCATTGGTGTGTTTGGAATGATCTTTGCTCCTTAAAGGATTTCGGAGGGCTTGGTTTTAGGGATTTATGCAAGTTTAATGTGGCTCTTCTCGCAAAGCAAGGTTGGAGAATGGTCACGAACCCGTCCTCACTAGTGAGTAGACTCTTCCGGGCGAAGTACTTCCCGTCGTCCAACTACTTACATGCCAATCTCGGTTCGAACCCCTCTTTGATCTAGAGGAGTGTTTGGAGTGCCAAAGGGTTGCTAGAAAAGGGGTTGAAGTGGAAGGTGGGTTCTGGTAATTTGATATCGGTGTGGAATGATTTTTGGCTGTCTGGTCCGACTCGCAGGTTAGTGTCCTCTCCGCAGGTGGAAGGTATAATCTGGGTGCAGACTTGTTGGATAACCAAACTGGTTTCTGGGATATAGAGAGGGTTCGGAGTGTTTTTTCAGATGGGGAAGCAAAGGAGATCCTAAGTATCCCTCTACCCACTGATCAACAGTTGGACTCTTTAGTTTGGAGTGGTGAGTATACAGGAAACTACACTACTCGGAGCGGCTACAGAATGTTATTAGACCTAATCCAAAGTGCTCCTAATGACAGTTCTTTATTTCGGAGAGTTTGGCTTTCGAGATGCCCAGCTAAGATGAATATACAGTGCTGGAAGTTCATAAGAAATTTCGTTCCTACTAAGACGAATTTATGCATTAAGAGAGTAGCTACAGATTCTTTGTGTCGCAGGTGCAATAAAGCTCACGAAGATGTTACCCATGTTTTATGTGACTGCCTATTCGCAAACAAGTATGGGCTATCCTATCCCTAAAGGAGCCGGTTAATGCAGATCAACTAAGTTTCCCAGAGTGGCTAGAGGTAATGTTCAACATAAACGGTAATAATAAAGTCCAGGAAATAATCATTACATTATATGCTCTCTGGCATGCCCGTAATAAATTTATTTTTGAGGGGTTTGAAACAAGGCCGGAGTAGATTATCACTTACGTCCGTAGCTATTGCCTGGATTTGTCGGCCCTGAGGATGCGCTTCGAGGCAGTGAGAAGTCAACCCCCCGTCCGATGGTCCCGCCGCAACCCACGATGGTGAAAGTTAATGTAGATGCCTACTTTAAAAAAAGTCCGAATTTAGCTTACATCGGAATTGTTATTCGTGATTGTGAAGGCTTTGTGCTAGGTAATAAATGTGTAAAAATAGACTTTACCTCTACGAGCTTCGCAGCCAAGGCATCAGCGGTGGTTCATGGGCTTCAGTTCGCCTACGAGCTGGGTTTCCGAAGCTTCACGCTCGAGAGCGACTCGCTCACCACCATCAGAAAATTGCAAACAAACGGAGAAGACAGATCGAAGATTAGTTGGATTGTAAGCAACGCAAAGAAATTGGGGGAAAATTTTAGATCTGTAATTTTTCTTTTATCTCACGGAATGGGAATAAACCCGCACATGCAATGGCACGGGTGAGTCTTACCTCTTCATCGGAGAGAGTCTGGGTGGAGGAGGTGCCAGATCCAGTCGAGCGGCTTGCGGCAGAGGACAGACGGTGGATCGACCCGCCGTGAAGGTTTCCCTCCTTGTTTATGTTCTTTCGAAGGGTTTGGTCTCCGCGTTTTTCATCACTGACCCTTTTCCCCTCCATCGTGCTCACATGCAATGTTTAGTTTCGCCGGAATGGTGGTGTATGGAGGTTGCTGGACTAGCTGGGTTTTTTTTTGTGCGTATTTTGTTTTGAAACACTTGGTTTTGGGCCTTTTTCTTTATGAAGTGGTGTCGGTTGGGATTTCCACCGCCCATTTTTATTGCCCTCTTTTATTTCTTTTGAGTTTATCAATAAAGGCTAGCTGGCACGTTTTGGTCAAAAAAAATTGTTTTAGTAGAATGAAGCGTTAGATTTTTTAAGCAATGTCTAAATATTAAATTATAACGTTGTAAAGAATTGAGTTGAGAGGGCCACCCTATTAAAGTATCCATTCTAAAATAATTAGTCAATAAATTAGATATCGATGATTGTCTCAAAAAAGTCTCATATTTACCAACAGTCAGTTGGTCTAGTGAGATGAGATACTAGATCCCTAAAGTTAGGTTAGATGATCGAGTCTTGACACTGTGAATAAGAAAAAAACTGAGTTGAGTGAGTCGTCCCTATCAGTGGGAGTTTTAGACATGTGCAAGTGGAGCGACCGCACAAGGCCCCCGAAAAAAGAGGGCCCCAAATTAAAGACCAAACATAAATTAAATACTTATAAATTTTTATATTCAATAATTAACAACTTACGAACAACTTACAACGTTCAAATTAATTGCATAATATGAACATTAATATCTCCTAAGAAGTCATTTAGAATCGAATACTTCTTGTATATTTTCAAATTCAATCAAGCCATTATTTCTTTGGATACAAGATTTGAACAATATCAATTATATAATAATAATTTTGGCTTTTGTTTCATTCCGATAAATCACAGTCATTGGACGCCGTTAATTTCAAACTCATTACAATAATTTTAAAAATACTCTTAAGAAATGTGATTTATTAAGAATTTTAAAATGTTTTAATTGATTTCCAACTATGACAATTACTTATAGAATTTTATTGACTATTTCTATTATTGTTGCTTTTACAGAACAAAGTTTTTTGAAATTGAAGTTGTTGAAGTTATACTTACAGACAACTATGTCGCATGAAATGTTAAATGAACTTGCTTTAATAATAATCAAAAGTGATTTTTTTTAGAAGAAGTTGATATTAAAAATGTTATAAATAATTTTGCTTTAAAACATGTAAAAAAGTGACACTTTTAAGTGAAAATGTTAAATGATTTTTGTTATTCAAGAGGGTAATTAAAGAATTTTTTGTACTATGATATATTTTTTTGAATTTTTTTTCTTACAGACTATAAACTAAGAATCTTATCTTAATAAATTGTACAGAGCCCCTAAATCTTTGAACTGTCCTTGATTTCTAAAATGAGCCTTTGCGAAATACGATCCAGATTAATTAAGAAATAGATAAATCAACTAATAAATTGAATATGATGGTTAAACCAAAAATAATATTATCATATTTAGGAGCTTAAGTAAGTTAAACAACTTTTTGTCGGTTGCTACCAATATTTTATATTTGATGGCAATTGCTATTTGACCATTTTGAATAAGATCTTTTTTATTTAAAATAAATTTAGTGTTGTTTAATTCAAATTAAATAATACAAATGTTACTAAAAATTAAAATATTGTTGTAAATAAAGTAAAAAACATGAACAAGAGAAATATGAAAAAAACAAAGAGATAAATTTGTATTCTATTTTTAAAATATGATTGTTTACAATGATTTCTCTAAATACTATATTTATATGTATAGAAGAGAAAGTCTACTTCCAATGGATATTAACTTATATTGTGAATTTGAATATCCGTAAATATATGATCTATTTTTTTACTAATTCAGATGTTAAAATTATTATTTATTACAGATTTAGAGTGGATTTTGATAGACACACTCGAATATTCATTATTCGAATCTGACTTCGAATTACAAAATGAAGTGACTAAATATTAAATTTCAACACAGTGAAGGGAGTAGAGTCAAAGTTAGACCAAATATCGTATATTAATCTTATTTTTCAGACCAAACTGAACCGCGAAATCCACTAAAGGGGATAATATTTTTTAATAAATATTTTAAAAGGGGAAATTGCCTGTTCATCCCTCTTACTTACGTCTCAAGCCCTCACTGATCCGCTGCTGCCCTTTACCCTTTTTTTGCTTTAAGCCTTAAAATCTTCTCCCCAAAGGAAAATCTCCATTTTCTTTTAGCTGTGTAATTCCCTAGGGTTTTCGAAGTCAAAGCAGCCGCCATGTCGTTGAGACCGAGCTCGAGAACTGAGGCCCGCCGCAACCGCTACAAGGTGTCGGTTGACGCGGAGGAGGGCCGTCGTAGGAGGGAAGACAACATGGTGGAGATCCGGAAAAGTAAACGCGAGGAGAGTTTACTAAAGAAGCGCCGCGAAGGCCTCCAAGCTCAACAATTCGCTGCTTCTCTTCACTCCTCTAACGTCGAAAAGAAGGCAGAAATCACTACCGCTTTACCAAAACCTTTAATTTATGGGTTTTTTAATTTTGAAATTTATGTGATCTAGGGTTTATTATTGCAGTTAGAGAGTCTTCCTTCTATGGTTGCTGGTGTTTGGTCTGATAACGGCGCTGCCCAGCTGGAGGCGACTACTCAGTTTCGAAAATTGCTTTCAATTGGTACTTTTTCCATGCATTTTCACTTTGTTTTTCTTTCAATTTTTATATGAATTTCCTTGAAAAATTTGTTTTTTTTATATTTATTTTAAACAGAGCGAAGTCCACCTATTGAGGAAGTTATACAATCCGGCGTGGTTCCCCGTTTTGTTGAGTTTCTTACGAGGGAAGACTTTCCGCAGCTTCAGGTATTAGTTATTGACTGCTAATAACTATTTTTCAAGAATTACGAGTTTAGTTTATTTACTCATTTTGGTGGTATTTTTTTTTCGGATTATGTAGTTTGAGGCTGCTTGGGCGCTTACAAATATTGCTTCTGGAACTTCAGAGAATACAAAGGTTGTTATTGATCACGGGGCTGTTCCGATTTTTGTAAAGCTTCTTGCTTCGTCAAGCGATGATGTCCGCGAGCAGGTATGTCTAAAAAACTATACCCTTTAAGTGCGAGACTTGTAATTATGGGATCACTGAAACATCAGAGAATACAAAAAAACTGCATGTTCTGTAGATAAACTGGACCGCCCTTAGAGTTTGCTCTACACACACATATAGACATTTAAAAACACATACAACTACATGTTGCGCTTTATTTCACTCGGTGGCGTTTTTTGTCCCTTGTGCCCTTGATAACACTGTCTTGGATGATTGCTTTTTAATCAGTAAGGAGAAAATAGAACTTTGTACCGAGTAATTTATTTGTTAATGTTTAGGCTGTGTGGGCATTGGGGAATATTGCTGGTGATTCCCCTAGATGTCGTGATCTTGTTCTCAGTCATGGAGCTTTGATGCCACTTTTAGCTCAGCTAAATGAACATGCTAAGCTGTCAATGCTGAGAAATGCGACTTGGACATTATCAAATTTCTGCAGGGGCAAGCCACAGCCTCCATTTGATCAGGTTTTCATCTTGTTCTTTGCATTATTCTCTTATACCCCCTTCCTTTTCTTTTAACTGAGCTTTCAAATATTGGCAATCTGTTGGTTAGGTGAGACCAGCTCTACCTGCGCTTGAACGTCTTGTTCATTCAAATGATGAAGAAGTTCTGACTGATGCCTGTTGGGCTCTCTCTTATCTGTCTGATGGTACTAATGACAAAATTCAAGCTGTGATTGAAGCAGGGGTTTGCCCACGTCTTGTCGAGCTCCTGCTGTAAGTAGAATACCTAAAAACATCTTTGGTTGTTTTCACGTTTCTGTTAACCTGATGGTTTATACTTGTATGTTAGCAGTAACCCATCTCCTTCGGTGCTCATTCCTGCTCTTCGTACAGTTGGAAATATTGTGACTGGAGATGATTTACAGACTCAGGTATGGTTTAGAGTTTCTCATTTTTAGTTCTGCATCTATTGGTTTTTGTTTTATTTTGATTTGTCTTGATTTTGTGGCCTTTTGTTATAGTGCATTATTGAGCTAGGTGCATTAGCATGCCTTATGAGCCTATTGGCCCTTAATCATAAAAAGAGTATAAAGAAAGAAGCTTGCTGGACCATCTCAAACATTACAGCTGGAAATAAGGAGCAGATTCAGGTGAGTAAATCACGGAAGATTTTGCTTCAAGCATTTAAAGAGATAGTTGTTTATCATCTACTGGAAATTTTTTATTATGTTATGCTTATTATACCTTAATCATGTAGGCTGTGATCAATGCTGGATTAATTGGTCCCCTGGTCAACCTACTTCAAAATGCTGAATTCGATATAAAGAAAGAAGCAGCATGGGTGATTTCAAATGCTACTTCGGGTGGTACTCATGAGCAAATCAAGTATGTAATATGTTTGTTGTTTCTTTTGGTCTTGTTGAACTTAAATTCTTTTCCCTGTTGTTTCCTGTGACGCTCCGTCTCTTAAATTTCCCCAACTACACCTATATCTAATGCATATTCGGATATGGGTCTATGGGTATGATTCCCCCAAATACTTTTGTTGGGCACATACCCAAATGGCTTTATCAGATATCCCGAGTCTGAGTAATATATGTTGTTTCTTTGATTTCATTGCCATCGAACTGAGAACAAAATCATTCTCCTGATGTGTATATGTAGGTACATGGTCAGTCAAGGCTGCATAAAACCACTGTGTGATCTTCTTGCATGCCCTGATCCTAGAATTATAATGGTCTGTCTAGAAGGGTTGGAGAACTTTTTGAAGGTCGGTGAAGCCGAGAGGGCTGCAGGTGATGTAGAGTTTAACCATTGTGCCCAAGTGATAGAAGATGCCGAGGGTTTGGAAAAGATCGAAAATCTACAGACCCATGATAATAGTGAGATATACGAGAAGGCGGTCAAGATTCTTGAGACTTATTGGTTGGAGGAGGACGAGGAGACACTGCCTCCCGGTGACACTCAGCAAAGCTTCCAGTTTGGGGAGAGTGAGCATCAAGTTCCATCCGGTGGATTCAACTTCAGTTGAAGGTTTGTCTAGTGTATACTTAATTTCGATTTTCTTTCGCCGGATTGGGTGAAGTTAACTGTCAACTGTACTGATCTAGTTTACTGAAATTGCAGGACTTCATAAAACAAACAGTTCATATACCTGAGGTGGAGGTTTGGTCAGGGGGGCACCGTTATTTGTCTGGTCATCCAATCTATCCAGTGTCAACTGTGGTGAAGAAGGTGCTCCAGTAGGTCTATTGATACCGTGATTTCCGATACGAGGGGAGTGTGTACCGTTGTGACCAGAGAAGTTGTCAGCAAGGTATTTTGCCTGTCTTGTACCAAAAAACTACATGTCGAATGATACATTGCAGTCATGGATGTGTTCCTTAGGTTCAGCACTGTATAAACAGGGCCCTTTAGCTTAAGTGCTATGCTGGTAAGGTTACCCAGTTTCAATAGGCCGGACTCGAGGTTGTTTCGAGTCAGGAATCATTTCTGGTTTTAAATGGTCGGTGTTTGTTGTCTCATACCATAGTTATGATAGTGTTGTCTCATACCAATGTAAATTTAAAAGTCAAATTTATGTATCTAAGTAGACTTGGGAAAAAATTAGGTACTAAATTGATCTTGCAGTTGCAGACCAAGTTAAAGTATTTAATTGAAAAAAAATAGATACCAGATTACACTTTTTAAAACAAATTAAAATATTAATATGTATACATAATAAAGAACATAATCAATGCTTAGTAAAATCAATCAAATACACGATTCTCAATTAAATCAGTTAAACGTTTTTCCCCCTCCAAATTCAACGGACTCAAATGTGGCAGGCAAGAATGGGGAAATTTGGTAGCAACACGTAAACAAATCTAAATTTTTTCCGGGAAAACAAACAGTAGACAAAAATTAAAATTTTTAAGGCAAACCAAACAGAAAAAGAAAACAACTCAGTGGCGCCCTTTTTTTGGTTTATTTAAGGAAAGGTCTTCATTTTCATATATTTTGGCGGGTGGCAAAACGGGATAAAACTATATCCATCAATGGCTTTTCAGTCATTTCACAGCCAATGAGCTAGGGTTTCGCATCCCGATTATAAAGAATCTGGATCCGCCTACGTGTGCTGTTTTATGTCGGTTTGATTCCCTTTTCGCGACTTCAAAATTTTCCTTCTTTTTCTTTCGTTTTCTCTCGAGAGAAAATTAACACTCTCACTCTGCCTTTGATCAACAGAAAACAAAGCCACCCACCAAAATTTCCATTTCAGTTCTACGCTAACTCCATTGCTTTGATCTCGTTTCCTATATTCCTATATTCCTACTTGTTTTTCTTGTTTTTCTTGTTTTTTTTTAATCATTTCCCATCTGGATTTTCCATATTTTGATCCATTTTTTCTCTTAAAACTTCACAACCCATTCGAGATTCATTTCTTTTCCAACTTGTGTTGGTTTCAGATCTTCGAAAAATCAACTAAAAATGCTGGATCCAAGTGAAAAAGTTAGTGATCAACTGATCATCAATGATCTTCATTTGATCATAAGCTTAACTTCCAATTTTCTCTTAGCTGATTCACTTATTATCATCTTCCCTGCAGGGATCAGATTCCGAAGATCAAAGTAATGAAAACCCAGAAACAATTTCACCAAAGGGATCTCAAAATCAAAGCGTTTTCAACGAACAAATCAAGAAAACTTGCGCCGATTGCGGTACTTCCAAAACCCCACTTTGGAGAGGCGGCCCAGCTGGTCCCAAGGTATCAAATCTTGCTCCATTTCAACATTTTCTCCATCTTTAATCTTCGACTGCGTTTTTTAAACTTTTCATTTTTGCAGTCATTATGCAATGCATGTGGGATCAGAAGCAGAAAAAAGAGAAGAACAGTCATAGGGTTGAAGAAAGGAGAAGACAAGAAATCAAAGAAATCATCAAATAATTTGAAGCAAAGATTGATATCATTAGGAAGGGAAGTTTTGATGCAAAGATCAAGCTTTGAAAATCAAAGGAGAAAGTTGGGTGAAGAAGAACAAGCTGCTGTTCTTTTAATGGCTCTCTCTTATGGTTCTGTTTATGCTTAATCTATTCTTTAATAAGAATCTAACTATTATTAAGTGTAATCTCTGGTGATTTTTGCTTAATTCTTTTAGTACTAAGTATTTTCTTCTTCTTCTTCTTCTAGTTTTAACTAATTGTCGTGTGAGAAGAAATTAAGTGTAAGAAATTTTGAATGTTTGTTCTAGTTTTCTTGATCTATTTTTAGCAGTAATTTATGTTTCTGGGGATCTGATTTCTCCATTTGTGTTGTTTTTTTATTAAATTTATTTTGTCTTATTGAATGTGTGGTTTATAATAAACTTGACC
This sequence comes from Hibiscus tridactylites, assembly GCA_958450335.1. Classification (NCBI taxonomy): domain Eukaryota; kingdom Viridiplantae; phylum Streptophyta; class Magnoliopsida; order Malvales; family Malvaceae; genus Hibiscus; species Hibiscus tridactylites. The sequence continues at coordinate 98,681,558 of OY288265.1, forward strand.
CCAAAAGAAAAGGGCAGAAAAAGAAGAAGAAAGGGGGTATTGAGTTAAGATAAGGATGAAAAGAAACCGAAAAAGGAAATGAGATAAAGTTTCAAGGGAAATCCAGAATTTTCTTTGGCGCCAAACAGCACAACCACCATAATTATCAAATTATTTCTAATTTAAATTTAAAATTTATTTATTTGTTAAATTAAAATTAAAATGACTAAATTTGCAATTATATAGATTTTCTTTACTATTATAAATTATAAATTTAATATTTTCTAATAACATTTGAAAATTATATAACTAAATTAAATATTTTGAAACTTTTAAGTGACATTTTTTAAATTTTACTTTTAAATTAGACAATATAATTAATATGAATAAATTTAAATGAAAAAAATATTTATAATATACCATCCTTCATCGCCAAAAGCACTCCTTAAACAGTAATACTTGAAAACAGAACTTTTTTAGCCATATCAATTATTGTATTTGGACATGAAAAGAACCTAACGAATAGTTCTAATTTTTGAAAAATTTCAGTAATTTTGTTCATAAGATGATGTATGTGTTTTGTGAATTTGAACCGAATGCATCCTAAACCAAAAATCAAATCAAACTGAATTAACTTAAAACAACAATCTGATTGCCACCTCTAGCTCTACTTACATAAATAAACAACCTTTCTTAATCCCTTTCCCGACCTTAAAATTTCATTTTTTAAAAAATAAATTTAATATTAAAATTTTGAGTTTATTTCAATAAATAGCTCAAAAATATAACTTATATTTTAAATGTGTCTCCAAATTTTAAAATATTATAATTGGATCTTTAAACTATCAATATTATTTCAATATTATGTTAGTATAGGCTTAGCCATCAAATTAAACATTAAATTGCATCTTAAACATGACACGAAACATATTTAGAAGTCATGGATTAAATTGCATAAATAATTTGAATATGATATACTTTTTTTTAAATAACGCTGTTAAATTTGGATGGTATAGTCAATTTTTACATGTTAGATCCGAACTATTCATGCAATGTGTGATCCATGTATTTAAAATAAGTTCCTTGTTATATCCGAACTGACATTTAATGTATATTGTTAAACTGACGGAAGGACATAAACAAACAACATTGCTAGTATGATGACTTGGTTAAAAATGTTATGAAATTCGGAGATTAATTTGAAATCAGAACATAATTTGGAGATATCTAGTGGAATTAACTCTTTGTTTTTATTTTTAATTTATCAGATAACAAAATATTTTATTTGTAAACAAATTAATTGAATTCTGTTACTTTTCAACTCTTTCAACGTCTTGTGTGTTTATATGGTTTCTGCAAACTGGCAGAAAAAGCCCTAATTGATTTCCCGTAATTTCCTTAAATCCTTTTTTCTGCGATTTTTTCTCTGAATTTAGATTTACCCTTCGGGTGATTTTAGATTTTTCACGATCTTCGTTTGGTGCTTTGCGTGATTTCTCAAAGAGATCTGGTGGATTAGGAAAGCTGACACGATGGCCACCGGCACAATGGCGACGATGGCGGGGGCGGCAGTGATAATTTACTACGTTTGGTTAAGGAAATCGGAATCTAAAGTCGGTTCAGTAGCGGGAGAAGAAGATGGCGATTTATTGAATTCGAGCAGATCGGTGAAGCGGAGGATAGCTGGAAGACCGGCTCAAGCGCCTGCCACGTGGTTCGAAGCCATAGCAACGATAACGGAGACTTTGCGGTTTACTTATTCGGAGACGCTCGGGAAATGGCCGATCGGCGATTTGGCTTTTGGCATTAATTATCTTATGCGGAGGCAGGTTCGTAAGATGCAAGTGAACGCTTTTATTTAAAGTAATGGCTTAATGCTTTGAGATAGGGATTAAAAATTGTGTGCTAAAACCCTTATTTGTTGGTTTTTAGGGAAATTTTCAAGTGGCAAGTGTATATGGTGGAGATAATTGTGTGGAACTTAGGGGTGAAGAGATTAAAAAGGAGTTGTATAATCTGCTAAGGCTGTTAACTCTCTGTATGTTTTTCTCGAAGAAGCCATTTCCGGTGTTTTTAGACTCTGCTGGTTACTCACAGGAAGATGTACTTCTTCATAAGCCTAAAGCCGAGGTATGTTACTTTCTTCAAACCATTTGTTTATTGTTTTGATTTTATAACGTGAAAAAGGAAAACTTTTGTTTGATGAATTGAGCATCCTACTTGCCTGTTAATTCTTGATCTATGAAGCATGGATCAAAGAAATCAAAATTAAACCTATTGCTTATTAATATTAATCGAAAAGCATACTTTTATATTTTATCTATATTATTATGAATTAAAAAAAATATATTATCCTGTTCTGCTGTACTCGGTGTCTTAATTTTGTTAAAAATTCTTGTGTCATCAGGTCCATATTGTGCTGTACACGTATTACTTGTTTGTTTTCTCCCTTCTTGATCCATATATTCGGATGATCACATCTCATACTCGATTCATGTCTTAGATATGAGTAGTTAAAAAAAGGCAAAATGACAAAAGATGCCCCCAACGTTTGCATGTTTTGTCATTTAGCCACCTATTCTTTTTTTTTGGTCCAAATATGCTCCCAACGTTTGTTTGTTTTGTCATTTGGCCCCCTATTCTTTCTTTTGGTCCAAATATGCCCCCAACGTTTCATTCGTAGTCCAAATATGCCCTCAACGTTTCAATTTGGTACAAATATGCCACCGTTAGATGGAAACTGTCAATTAACTGACGTTCAACAGCTGATGCTGACTGGACTTGCCACGTATTAAGATTTGCTGATGCCACGTCAAAAAAAATTTATAAGTCGTTGATCGTCAGTTGATTGACAGTTTACATCCAACATGGGCATATTTGGACTATGAATGAAACGTTGGGGGCATATTTGGACCAAAAGAAAGAATATGGGGCCAAATGACAAAACAAGCAAACGTTGGGGGTATATTTGGACCAAAAAAAAGAATAGGGGGCCAAATGACAAAGCTTGCAAACGTTGGGGGCATCTTTTGTGCTGTACACGTATTACTTGCCTGTTCTGCTGTACTCGGTGTCTTAATTTTGTTAAAAATTCTTGTGTCATCAGGTCCATATTGTGCTGTACACGTATTACTTGTTTGTTTTCTCCCTTCTTGATCCATATATTCGGATGATCACATCTCATACTCGATTCATGTCTTAGATATGAGTAGTTAAAAAAAATAGTCTGGGTTAACATAGCTTGTGATATCAAATAGGAATATTGAATGAAGATCTTAGCTTAAGCACAAGGGAACATAGCTAACAAGGCTTAGTTGTGGGGGAAAGAATGAGAAGATGTTGTAAAACATTACCCATTTCCATCGAACTTTTGTAAAGGACCTTAAGAACCAAGCAAGGGAGCATCTCTTCTTCTTGTTGATGTAGGCTTTGCGTATCCACACGAAACTCCTATTCCTTATCTAGGTGGAAATGTTTTAACTTTTACCAAAACCAAAATAGTATTAGAGATTTTTGACCTTGATCTTTGGTGGATAACAACTATGTTGCTTTGACCCTTTATTATATTGAAGTACCATATCCGTCACTCATATCCGATGTTTATCTAGATATGGATATGACCCTTCAAGAATCCTTTAAATACATGAAAAACTTAGAAAAAACTTAACTTACCCGTGTCTCACACATACTCGTAATCGGCACTCACATGACACACCCCAAATTTGAGTAACAATGGGTTAGCATCCTCGTTTGAATTTAACATACTTGGATTTTATGTTTTCCTGTATCTGTTATTTTCATCTATTTCAATTAATTTTGAATAATTGTTGCAGCTCATGAAACCAGCTTTCACAATCATACGCGATAAAAATTCAAAGTGTTTCCTTCTATTGATTCGTGGCACTCACAGCATTAAAGATACACTAACAGCAGCAACTGGTGCAGTAGTGCCTTTCCACCATTCGGTTTTAGATGATGGTGGGATTAGCAACCTCGTCTTAGGATATGCGCACTGTGGAATGGTTGCTGCAGCTCGTTGGATTGCAAAGCTCACCATTCCTTGCCTTCTCAAGGCTCTTGGTGAATATCCTGACTACAAAGTTAAGGTAGTTTCTAACTGTTTTGTTTTTAACTTTATTCAATGAATAAAAACTCGAACCGAAATCTAATTGGTCTAACTTCTCTTCTCAACTAGATCATGTATATTTTGTCGATACCTAATAAATTGTTGGTTTTTTTTGTTCCTCCTATATCTGGCCTTATTGAATTTAGTTGAGGCTTCCTTGTTTGGTTGAAATTATATACTTTTGTGACATGATGATTGGAAATAATTTGCAGGCCTATATTTACAGCTGTTTATCTAATATTTTCTTTCATTGTTAGATCGTCGGGCATTCGCTTGGAGGTGGAACAGCAGCATTGTTAACATACATTCTTCGGGAACATAAAGAGTTTGCCTCCAGCACTTGTTTTACATTTGCCCCTGGTAAATAATTCAACATATTAATTATTTCATATTAAGTTTGTTTAGATGTGCTGTTGATGTAAATCCTCATTCTCTATAATAAGCTATTTGCCAAAATTTGAATATGCCCGCATTAAAACACGCATCCTCGTCCAATACTTGTGCCCTTTTCCAAGTAACATATGCTTTTTGCTTTTAGTGAAAGGTTCTTAAGGGCCAAATCTATGTTAGGAAAGGCCCTTAATTTGGGTTATTTACGTAAGGCTTAGGTTACACTTACACCTTTATTTCTTTCCTTAGGTTTATTGATTATGTTTTTCATTTGAGTTGATTTATTTTCCTTCTAAAAATAGCTTTCCTGTAATGAGATCAGTCCTTGTTTAAAAGGACGAATGGAAATATAAAACCCAACAACTGCATTGTATCAAAAGCATCGATTTCTTATGCGACAACATGAAGCGTGAAAATAGAGCCAGCCACTTTTCTCGTATCTTGATCTTTTTAGGACTTGTTAATACAGAGGCCACGATGTTTTTAGGCTTCTTCAAAAGAAATTGATTGCACTATTTTCTAAATGCTTAGTCTTAATGTTGCAGCTGCCTGTATGACATGGGATTTAGCAGAATCAGGCAAGCACTTTATTACAACTATCATCAATGGCTCTGATTTAGTGCCTACATTCTCTGCTGCTTCAGTTGATGACCTTCGCACTGAGGTACTTTTCATTTTCTCCTCACTGAGCAAAAATGAAAATAAATTGTTTATAATGGTTGTAATCCATGTGGTTTCAATTTTTTTTTCTGAAGTACTCGTGGCCGACATTCATATTCAACACATAGATACTGATATATGGCCTCCAAGAATTCTTCAAATACATGAAAAACCTAATAAATCTGATCATACATGTGTCATACACATTTGTGTATGACATTCACACTTTAAGTCCGAATAATCTTACCCTATTATTGTCCTTCCTCACCTTTAAAATTTGTTATCATCAGGTTACGGCATCATCATGGTTAAATGATTTGAGGGATCAAGTTGAACGGACCAGGGTTCTTAATGTTGTTTATCGTTCCGCCACTGCTTTGGGTTCACGTCTTCCCTCGATGGCTACTGCAAAAGCCAGGGTCGCTGGTGCTGGTGCTCTTCTTCGACCGGTTTCTAGCAGCACTAAGGTAAAGCCGATAACAATCTACAGTACATTTGTACAAATGCACATTATTTTATACGGTTTGATTATGGTTTAAGTGATGGATAAATATATTTGGTTTGATTTTAGAGGATATAAATTAAAAATCATAATAACTAAAATCAAACTGAATTTTACTTTTTTATTTGATTTTTATAATCTGAAAATAAATATTTATTTTTAAATTAGTTAAAAGAAACTTAAAATGTTATACCCTCTCGATGAAATGCTACACATTAATTATAAGTGAAATGTTATATATTTCAGAACTGAATCCAACCAAATTGTCATCAACCACTAATTTCAGTCAGTTTTTGGGTGGATTCTTTTCTTTTTAAAACTATAGGTTGTCATGAAAGGTGCTCAAAATGTTGCTCAGGCTGTTGTAAGAAGCCGCTCATCTCTAACCTCATGGTCTTGCATTGGTCCCCGTCGTCGGAATGTGAGTTCGGGATTGAATGCTAAAGGGGATGATACTATCGAAGCTTTGGTAACATCTGAAAGTTCTGAAGCTCTTGTGACAGATGTGGTCAAAATAACTGAAATGCAAACCAAAGTGGAATGTAGTTCCGGTGGCAGTTCGGACCATGACGACACTGATGAAGATGAACCCCTGATTGCAATGGATAGAGTTATTACTACATCTACTACGGACAAAATCACAGGCGGTGAGTTGTGGTATGAACTCGAGAAAGAGATTAAGAGGCAGGAGAGCGAAGTCGATCTTCATGCTTGTGCAGAAGAAGCTGCTGCGGCAAAAGAAATTATTGAACAGGAGAATGTACTTGCAGCCGATGCATCCTCGGGAAGTAGAAGTCCCATTTCTTCCTCAGATCCCTCTGAGAACCTCCGATTCTATCCCCCGGGTAGAATCATGCATATTGTTGCCACACCTTCGTCGGATGCTGCTGACCTAGATGATGACCGTGATGGTGATAGAAACGGTGATGGGTCCAACAATGGTCCGGTTCGTATATATGAAACACCTAGAGAACTGTACAGTAAGATCCGGCTATCGAGAACCATGATTAATGACCATTATATGCCTATGTATAAGAAAATGATGGAATTGTTAATTATTGAACTTGAAAAGGATCAGGACTGTAGCTTTGATGTTTTATGAGATTGGAGGAATTGCATTTCTGATTTTCATATTTGAAGTCTATTCAAGTGTTTCGGTTTCAGTACAAGTGAGATTGTAGTTTGAGAAGGGAATCCGAGACTTGTATATGATAAAATTCGAAATGCGAGTTCGATTCCAATCAAAATATTACCAAGTAAAAATAGGATTAAACTTTCGAGATTCTAAAATTGTGTTCATTTTCAAGTCGACGATTTATTCCTCAAATATACATATAATGTACAAATACACACATTGCCAGGTCTACCAGAACATTACATAAATATATCAAAACAGAAGAATTTATGGACTTGTAAAGGAAAAAGCTCGGCTCAACCTGGCTTTGTTTACAACGCTTGGAAGATGAAGATCCAAGAGAGATTATAACAGTAGTTGATATCTTAATAAAAAGTACAAATAATGATAATGGCGATGGTTTTGATATGTAGTACATATATACGTATATTATGATTTCCGTGCAAATTTGTCGCTCGAAATAAAGGTGAGGTTTCATATGCGATGGGTGCGAAAAAAATGCTGTTTCGAATGCTTCTCCCGACTTAATGAAAAACTTGGGGAGATGCATAGTATTCACTCTCATTAAACACAGGTCTCAAATCTTCTTTGCACATGAAATTCAAAGGTAAAGAGACAAGATGTCCTCGTACCGACTTCAATCGATCCATCGGATCCGTCTGTTTGATATCTCCATTGCGGTATGATTCTAGTTTCGTAGGGGCTATTCCTAAATCGATTGTATTGTGACCAAGTCTTTCCTTCCAAAAGGTGATGCTTTGTCGGAGCGCAACCCTGCAGATAAATGCCCGCCAATCGAGTCAAGTGTCGATAATATAATAAACAAAGAGAAAAGGAGAAGAGAGAATGAGATGTAGTCGAACCGGGAATGTATGAGATCACTTGGGACACAAGAAAAGACATCCTGGAAGATTGTTGTATTCATCTGTTTCATAATATGGAATATATCATGTCATTGTGCAATTGTAAGAACTTAACTAAGTTGCTTCGACTCTTCATTTTTCTTGAAATTGTGTCCGGCACTCATGTCCGACACATAAATATGAGAATGTGACCTCCAAAAATCCTCCAATTATATTGGACACATCCTCTGCTATGACACTCACATCCGAGTCCAAGTAACATAGGTTCTTAAATCATGGTATCATCTGGTTCCTTCTAATCCGAGCATTTCAGAATACAAAATATGAAAGTACTAAAGAAACATACAAATCCAGTTCTTACCTTCGCAGTCGCAACCCATATATCTTTATAACTTGCATCACTAATGGGATCAATTATTTGATTTATCTGAGGTGAAAATGAAGAACAAATGTCAGCTGAACACGAATGTGAATTAGGAAAAAATCGATGCGGGATGTCAAACCTCTCCTTTACGAAGACCAAGATGTTCGGACCATAATGAGAGGCGAAGACTCAATGTGAATTTTCCAGCCTTCCATGGGTTTCCTCCCATTTGTGAATCAACAAATTCTTTGTCTTCGATAAACACGGCAATCTGAATGTTAATCGACATCAAATTTCTTGGAGAAATAATACAGTATCTGTTGTATCTTTATTGAAGAGGAAAAACAAGGGTGGAAGTATTCCATCCACGAATCAACTAATCCGGAAATGCAGTGGTACCTCTGAATCTCTTGAGCCGAGTAAACTTCTGTCATTGATATTAGCAGATCCAATTAAGGCTGTAGAGTCATCAATTACCATGATTTTACTGTGCACATATACCTGGAAAAATAGTTGGCACAAGTATATCATCAAACATGCTACATGCTAAACTTTCATTGTTAGGTGCTACGACACGATATGATAAGCAAGAAAACTATTACTATTAGTGCAAGAACATACCGGACTTGTAGCCACAGGACCATGGTCGGAAAGTTTACCATATGATCTAAGGCCATAGAAAGATATGTAATCATGAGTTTTAGGACCAAGAACTTCATAAAGCTTATGCCATATTGAGTTCTGTCCTCTGCAAATGGTTCGGTACTGCCAATGCATTATGGCCCTCACAGATGCAGCACCAGCGTCGTCAAGCCCACCCTGTCAAAACTTAAAATTCAGATCAAACATAATACTATTGTCTGAACTACAAAGTTAATATATATATATATATATATATATATATATATATAAAGAAGTGGCCAAAATGTATAACCTGGAAACCAGGAAGGAGCGGTATGACAATAATAACCCTGAAACACTTCTTATCATTGTAAGCCCGCATAATACGCCGGTATAACGCTTCTAAGACACGATTCCGAATAATTTCGTCCCCAGAGAGGCCTGATATAAAAAATTGGTTCTGCAAAGAACAAAGTAACAGAAGGAGAGTAAGCCATGTAATTACATTAATCGTAGCAAACTGAAAATAAAAGATCGAGAAAATCAAAGCATACCTCTATGTAAACAAAGTGTTCAGCTTTCTCAATGAGGGAACAATAAGCACAGTGAATACTCTCTTCAATTTGGCTGGTTCCAGCAGACCACTGACTGACACTTCTTATAATCTGAAAATTAGAGATCATCACTAATTCACACCACTTAATAAGTTAGAAAAAAATCTCTCTTTAAATGAAAAATGAAGTTAAACTGAACAATAGAAATAACAGATCATGTTCCATCGTAATTGCAGCCAGCCCAAACTAACTGCAGACTGCAGAGGATAAATGATAGACTTCCTTTCATTAGTGAAAGTTAAAGCTTATTCGGCACAGAAGAGCTTCATAGCTGCAAAAGCATAGTACTGATGACCTGAACCAAAATCATGACTAGAGACACTACATCCTTCTTCGTATAATTATATATTTTTCTTCTTCTAGTAAATATGCTGTTAGCAAAATACATGACCCGCAGTTCAATGGATTTTTTATTTACTAACGAAATAATAATGAAAATTGGGATATCAAAATAACAAAATATAAAATGAATATTCTGAGCCAGATGCAAAACTGGCAAAATTCTTGATGAGAATACAACCTACCTGACAACGACATGAAGTTCGGGGACCGACCTGTCCAGCTTCATTTACAAAACTGACTTGATCACCTCGTTCCTGTGTATCCCACCACTCTGGGTCTGCAGTTTTGCTTCCAGGCTGCCGTTTTGCATCCGGAGATCTTTCCACAAGAAGATCCAAGGAATCAAGGTCATCAACAAAGCCTTTCAAGGGCGTGTCTGCGACAGCTGGTTCTATTTTGGACTTCCGAAATGCAAAAGAAACACTTTTACTGCGAGCAGAGTCCAACACATTTGATTTCAGATACCCACTGCAACCATCCAACTCAGCCTCTTGAGGCAAAAGTAGAGGAATATCTTCAACAGCTGATCCAGAACAAAACGAATCACGTCTTTGGATGCCTTTAGTGTTTTCCAAATCGTTCTTGCTCTCAATTTCAATCTCTTTGGTTCTTCCCATATAATGTGGAATCACCATATGATGCTGAGGCATGAGTAGTGGAATTGCTTCCTCATATAGAGCTTTATTCCTCTGGAAAAGAAAACACCAGAACATTGTTAAATAGCAAACTTATAGGATTTTTACAGTTCACTATATTAATTCTAAATAAATATGACCTTGGCATAATTCCAGCGCTGAACAAAATGTCGTGCTACATCACGACAAGGTGGTCCCCAGAGTGCACAATGGACATCATGCCAAGGCATTCGAGGATATTTTCCTCGATCCAACTCATCTTTCATTATATCTTCCCATGAATTAGGTTCAGATTCCCTGTAAAACAAAATTGGTTTCATTTGTTACACTGCAGTAGCTTCGAACCAACTCATAAATACTTCTAACCATGAGTATTACCCTTTTTTCAAGAAAATTATCAGAAGGGAAGAAAGGGAGGGGGGGGAGTATAGGCAGCCACAAACTCTTTAAGGTTCTGAACTCGTGATCTCTTTACATAAAAATTGAACCAATAGAATTCAGCAAAATGTTGGAGAACATCTATCCCAAAACCTAGCAAGTGGTAGATGCTTTAAGGAGAGACTAGTAGCCACTGCCAAAGTTACGAGAGATGAGGTATGAAAATCGGCCAAAAACATCAAAACAGTTACTTGCAATGATGTCTTCCAGGTAATAACACGCTAAAGCAGAATGGTGTACATAAATTAGGCATTAAAACAACTGATGGCAACTGAAACATGAAAATTTCACGAAAGGCCAAAATGAACTCACTTCGAGTTCTAAACAAATTTCTGAAAAGTTAAGGAGAATCTTTGCTTGCTAATAGCTTACCGTGGGTTATAGTAGTCTTTTCCAGGCCATATTAAGGGAGGATTATCACCCACCTTGTGTTCAAACGTGTCATAGCGACCGAAGCATAAATCAAGTCCACCAATAAAACAAATTTGGTAATCAACAATTACAAGTTTTTCATGGTGGGACCTAAAGGTAAAAGAAATGCGTATCAGTCTGAAAAAATCCATTGTAACAAAAATGCCAGTACATACATAATTCTCCAAATAATGCATACCATAGATAAACACCAGCAGAGAAATGATCTGGATAACGCAATACCCTCACATTCTCATGAATGCTTTGAAGCTTTCTCTTGCTATAGACACTGTTGATCTTCAAAGCAAGGGCAAGTTCTTTGTAGAGAAGGATGTATATCTGCAGTCATAGATGCATTCAACATTCTCACATCAGGGTTGAACAATGGTCTATATAGTAGAACTGTAGAAACAGTCCTTTTTTTTGGAAAAAAATGAAAAAAAATAGAATGTGCATATATGCAATAGTTAAATTAGGTTCAAAATGTAATGGGTTGAAATTGAAAGCAAAAGTCTTCCAACTATCAAACAGAAACTCAACATCCATTTTTATTTACAAAAAAAAAAGAGAGAGAGAAATAAGAAATTGTGGACTTCTTAATAAAATAAACCTTCTAATAAATAAACCAAAGATTACAACACCTGGACCCCTTGCTTAGCTTTGGCTTCCAGCAAAGCATCGAGCCTGGAGGATGACTGCTCATGAAAAGGGCGGCGTAGATATAATTCTGGGCAAAGCCACCATCCACAAATAAATATCTGCATAAATTTTTGAAGCATACAACAAGCATTATGCTAAAGAGAAGAAAAACCAGTTTGGACACAACCAATTTCAACCCACATGAGTAGAAAGCACAGACCTCTGATTTAGCATCCTCAATCGATGAAGCTATAGCATCAAAAGCAGCCATACCATCAATGAACCATTGCGCCTGACTACCATCTTCTGTCAAACCCCTTGGTGGAGCAAAAGAGCCAAAGCGATGAGGATGACACCAGCCCTCAGGGGGCTTAAGCCCAGCTTCATTAATTGCAGCAACCCAATCTTTAACTTTAGCACTACTCTTCGCTCTTATCCTTATACTCTGGACTCCACATGTAACCTTTTGAAGTTCCCAATCATCTGTTAGAAAGTGAATTTCTCTAGATGTATTCATCAGATATAACTTAACCCATCATCATAGAGATAAATAGTTCATTTAATGTGTAGAAAGAAAACTTAAACGTATCGAGAAATTACCACATGTTTATCTAGGCCCTAAATGTTTGATGCAAATGTGACGGTAGTAAAGGCTATCAATCTGGTTTAGGAATAAGTTTAAATATCTTTTCCGATGGCAGCAGTACCGCTAGAGATTTTTAATTGGAAGAATTTTTTTCGTTTTTGTTGTTGGGGATTTTATATTCTTAATCCAAATCACAATGAGAAAATAAGGTACCGAGAGGTCATTGATTGTGAACCACAACAGTGACTTAAATTTCATCATGGCAGTGTTAAAATAAGATGCCCACCAGCAGGAAAAAATTCCCAAAAGGACAGAAAGCAGGATTCTACTAACCTTAAAAGAATGGCGTAAGGGATTGTGTTCCTTTACTTCTGCTGCTAATGATACCTGGCCCTCACCATTGCCATCTGAGGCCGGTAATACATCAAAAACAAGTATATCTGAAGGTTTGGCATCAAAAGGATCTACCAGCAAGGCCAAGAACCCAGGTTTCAGTACAGCCCACACCTGTAAACAATCATTACAAGTGAGAACAAAATAACATGTCTCATAGAAATACACTAAAATGTGAAAATGCCCAAAATGACAGCAAATGAGTGTTACTTTGATGGTTCAACCAGAGAGTTGCCTATATGGCAAGACTAAGGCACAAAAAAATCTGAACATTTTGCAAAGTAAGAGACAACAGCTCCAAAGCTCTCAAGCATTAGAACTAACATATGATCTTCAGCATCCTCTTCCCTAAATCCTATAATCTTATTCAGTTTGACACATCTCGCCCATTAATGACAGTGGGAAATTCCTATGAATATTCTATATCAGTAAGCACAGCTGACCAAGTGACACCACTTGCTGAAGCACAAAAGATGTGCACTGTCACACCAGATTCTCTCCAACTCAAGAATATTTAGACAGAGAAAAGAGGTGACTAGTGCTTGCAGCAGCACATGCTCTGAAAGAAATGCATTTTAAATTGAATATAAACTAAGCTTTTAGAAATTAAGATCACATTACCTTCTGCCAGTTGTCATTACAGAAATTGAACCAATGACATGCACAGCACCTATCAGAGTCGTCATTCTTGGCAATATTTGGTAGATGCTTCACCAATACATACTCTTCCTTCAGCTTAGGGCCATACTCTGGTGAAAACGACAATTTTGAGACCTCCAGAAACTTGCAAACCTACAAGAAACTTGAGAAGATACTAATTCAACAAACAAGAAAAGAGGGACACAAAGTAAATTAAAACTCAAAACATAAAACAGCTATTAGTTAGCAACCACATTCAATGTTCCAAGTTCTGAGAGCAAATCTACAGCAGTTGAACTAAGAACTCTGACTAAAACTACATTATCCTATTAATTTATTATCTGTCAGAGTAACAGTTCACTGAACCAGCTGTGAGGAGGTTTCATCTACATCATGATTGTTGCATGAAAAAAGGAAAGCAAAATTGAACTTGGTCATCTATTACCAAACATAGGAGGGGGAAATTGAGCACGTATTAGTAGTGACTAAAATAAACTGAAATTACATGGCTTATTCACTAGGCATACGAAAGTGCCATAGTCTCGTAAAGAATGGTCTAAAGAAAACCTATGAAGACAAATATAATTGAAGCAAAAATGATTGCCATAAATACATCATTATATCATATCTCAGTGTTTAGTAATGCATACCTCTCGAGAATTAACAATATCCAAATTTCCAAGAAAGTGGCTCAAATATTCTTGCATTGCAACCTTTGCTCTGTCCGACATTGACGTCTGCCTTCCCAGGGCTGGTCTAATAACCGGAAGGGCAGCACTCGATGGAACATCTCTGCATAGAAAGAAAAGCCACTCATAAGCAAGAGGAGTTAAATTCTGTCTTCTTTTTTCAAAAACAAAAAATAGTGACAACAACAATCACCTCTTTTTAGCACTTTCATCATGATGTAAAGGAACAGCATCATCAACCGGTTCATCATCATCGTGAACAACTGGCGCATGGTCTCCTATTCCTAGATTTTGAAGCCATTCTTTAACCTTTAATGTAATAATATTCAGTGTTAAGGCCACATTCTTAAACCCGCCAAAGCCAACAGTTATTAATTAAGACAATTAAAAAAATTAAGCAAAACACAGCTAAAAGTTGTTGTTTCATCTACACACCTGTTCCTGCTTCTCGTGAATTTCTTCAATAAACAACCGTTTCTTCAAAGCAAAGTGTAAGAAGAAAACGTCTGAAGCTTTCTTCAATAATTGCCACTTAAACTGGAAAAAAATAAAAATGAAGAAATTAGTAAATACTCCACATACATAAAAAAAATGAAGCTAAAAAGGAACCAAATTAGAAAAACTTACTTGTTTGTATTGGAATTCGATAGTGTAAGATAAGAGCATGGGACTGATATCGCCGGCATCGGGTCTGGAGACGGAGACGATGATGGCTGTAGGTAACTCGTCGAAAATCCAAGTTGACTCAAGGGCGACACCTGGAGCTAACGAGAAGAATGAAGACGTCATCGACGGCAAATGCTCCGATTGCAACTGGAAGTACCGGGAACCACCGCCGGACATCAATTGCTCCGATGCCATACTAATTGAGCCTTTATGATCGAACAATTAAACTAAAATTCAGATGATTTTTGTACCGTTTTGAACTTTTTGGATCTGATAAATTTAAAATCAAAAATAGAGGAATGAGAAATTATGATGAAATTTGGGATCTAGAAGCTTTGAGAGGAGGAGAAAGGACAACGAGAGTCATAAATAATAACAAAACGTTACATGTAATTAAAAAAACCAAAAAGAAAACAAAAATGTGGGAGAGGAAACGTGGATGGCTTGTTGGATGGATTTCTATGGTCCAAATTTATTTTATTTTTAATTATTTTATTCGAGTATAAAATAATATTTATATTAGATTTTACGTTTGAATAAATTTAAGGTTTAACCGTTTAATAGGTGTCCAAATTATATTTTTTTCAGTTAAGTGCTTAAACTATTTTTCGGGCTAAATTGGGACCTAAAATTTTAATCCGTGACCCATTTAAAGTTCGCCGTTATTTTTTTTTGTTAAAGGACATGTGTCCTCTAGAAAAATCTAAAATAATATTAAAAATAAATAAAATTAATTAATTTTTAAAAATCTCTAAATTTTTCGAATTTTACAAAATAACCCCAAATTCCAAAATCCCTAAACCCCAAAAATCTAAATCCTAATTTGGGCCGATTCCGCCGCCGATTGCCACGCCGTCGGCCACCAAATCGGTCGTTGGACCATCACGACCATTTCTCCCACCACTCCATCGCCGGAAATCAACTGACGTCGTGTGAAATGATGGAATTGTTGAATAGTTCTTTCGAACAATTCGCGACGAACGGCGGAAAGATGTGCGGCGAACAGTGTTTGGCTTGTTTGGCGAGGGGAGGGCGCTTCATTTCGTCGTCGACAACGCGGCTAGCGACGGCGGGAGTGTTCAGATTTGGGGGATTTTGGTGACTATTTTGAGAATGTTTAAAACTTTCCTGATATATTTTTATTTTTATTTATTAATTTTATTAATTTTTAATTTTATTTTGAACTTTTCTAGAGGTGACACGTGTCCTTTAACAGAAAAGTTTAACGGCGAACCTTAAATAGGTCACGGAATGAAACTTTAGTTCCTAATTTGGCCCAAAAAATAATTGGGCACCTAACTAAAAAATGTATAGTTTGGGCACCTATTTGACAGTTAAGCTTAAATTTAAATACATTTTGCATATTAATTTACTGCAATTCGAGTTATGAAATACATCACTTTTTACTATTGAGATTAATTTTTAGATTCTTGAATAAACTATCTTAATAGTCCTGACTATATGAAGTTTTGTTGTTGTTGTTGTTGTTGAGTCTTTAATCATAAAAAGTTACAAAACGTCTATATACTTTAAAAAAAACAACAAGTTGGTTCGACATCGTTAAAAATTTAATGGCTGATGACGTGACAGTTAAAAAATGACATAGTACTATACATTTACGCATTCAATTAATTTAGTCTTAATTCGAAAAGGTTTAATAAATTTAGTCATTTTATTTACTCATTCTATAAATTTAACAATTTTTATTTAATCTTTCACTATGATATCGTCTTTCCTGCTCCGACGACCCTTTCGTTTTACTCCTTTTGCTCATCCAATCAATCTACGCCCTATACGCTTGTCCCCACGCCTCGCTCAAGCACTCTAACAAACCTGACCTGCGCACCAACACCTTGCCAAACGCCCCTTTACCCTCCTATATGATTTGTTTAAATAAAGATGATTATTTTTTTGTTACTTTTTAAATTAAGTCTAAATTGATTGAATGTGTAAATATAGAAGACTAAATGTATTACTATGTAATTTTAGTTAACTGTCACATCATCATCTGCTAATTTTTAACGAGACCGAACTAACTCATTATTTTTTTTCAAGTCAAATTTGTTTTTGTAACTTTTCATAATCGAGAAACTCAATAAAAAAGTCATATAATCTAGAACTATTTAAGTAATTAACCCTAACTTCTTATTGGTGGGGGTTTTGGATAGACATGATAGGAGCAACCACACAAGGCCTCGAGAGAGGGCCAAAAAATAGATAACTTAAATTAAATTAAATATTTATAAAAAATGTAAATTTATATATAATCATGTGTATATATATAACAATTATTTAAAACTTAAAACATGAAAAGGAATACAATTTTTAAGTAAAAAGTTTGTTTTTTAGATGTTTATAAGTCAATTTATTATTATTTAACAAGATAATTTAATAATATTTTTTTATTAATATAATTTTTTTAAAAAATTATCTCTTACTGATTATAAATTAAAAGTCTAATTTTAATAAATTATATGATACTCAAAATCTCTGAACCACTCTGCTTCGTGTACTTCCAACTTTAAGTTACGATAAAAAAATATTTCTTTTAATTGAAGCATGATAGTTGTCAATAGTCAATTTGGTCGGTTGATGATAGAGTAACCGGAGGGTAAAGCTAGCTCTTCATTGTCGGTTTGTTAATTTAAATGCTCAATATTATTGTTGTAAGTGTGGTAAGAAGCAATTGATTGAGAATTATAATAAATAGGGTAATTTGATAATTTCATACAAAAAGTTAAACACTTTTCTCTGACTTTTATGTCTGAATTGGATTTAGGGTCTGTTTTTTGTTGCGTTTGGCAACTAAAAATCACTTTTTTAAGTGCTTTTAGTTAAAACAGACTGTTTTTTGTTGTTTTTAAAACTAGCTTTTCCACCCAAACTAAGAAGTTGGATTTTATAGCTTCTTGGGTGGAAAAGCTAGTTTGAAAATAAAATTACTTTTTTACCCTTATTATTTAATTATCATTTATTGTTAAAATAATATTTATGCATATATAATTGTAAAATAATATATTTTATAATATTTATATTGAAAATAAAATTGTTTTATTTGTACTTTATTTTATATTTATTATTAATGTGTAAGTGGTATGCTCGTATATAATCTAGAATGTAGTTTATATTTTCAAATTAAATTTTATAAAAAATAATTTTTTATTATAATTAAAATTGATTTATTTCATAAATCATAACATTAATTAATTTGAACAACCACCCAAATTTACTTTTACTTTTCAATATCATGTCTAAAATAGACATTTTATCTCCTCAAAATCACTTTTTGACATCAATGACAAACACTAACCAGTTTTTCAAAACTACTTTTCAACAGCTAGTTTGAAAATCACTTTTTTTCACCGCACTTTTTAAAAGCAACCACAAACTAAGCCTTAGTGGAGAAATATTATTCATCTAAAAAGTATATTTTTTAGGATTAGGGATGGTTAAGTTACTAGAATGGATGGGTTGCAATTCAATTCTATAAAATTGAAATTAAAAAAATAGGTTTATGTTAGATCGAATTTAGGGTAAAAATTTCATGACTCAATTAATAATAATAATAATAATAATAATAATAATAATAATAATAATAATAATAATAATAATAATAATAATAATAATAATAATAATAGTATTAATTTTCTCTATATATTAAAAATAATATTATAATGTTATCTCATTATTTTACCTAAAAAATAGTTTTTATTTGTTCAGGTGAAAGGCAATTTTTACTCTAAAATTTGTATAGGTTTCAAGTTGAGTGGAACACCACAAAACATCAAATTGAATTAAAGTCACGTAAAAACTTTTAACTTTTAGATCGAATTTGGATCAATCAAAAACCAACCCGTACTCATCCTCGTATATATGGTGTCAAAAATACTTTTCAACTCCAAAAATACTTTTCGACTACAAGAAAGAACTAAACCATAAACTATGATATTTATTGTCTTATAACATAAAGATAAACTAAGTGCATGATCAAGTTTTTTTTTAAATAAATAAATTAAACGCTTAATTATATTAACTTCAAATTATGGGTCAGATTTTAAATGCTTAAGTGCATGATCAATATTATATTTTAAACACGTGGATTAAACTTTAATTTTTTTTTACACCTAATGTATAGTTAATTGGGATGTGAACTTTAAAAATATTGTTATTTTAACATATATCCAAAAAAAATTCATATATTACACAAACTAATATATAATGTTAAATTTGACATTAGATTGATGGAATGTCATAATTAATATAATATTGACACGATAAAATATCGATTAAAATGTTTTAAGGTTTAAAAATTAATTTAAAATCTATATTATAGTTTAGAGACATTTATTAAAAGTACGAGTCTATTATGTGCGACGAACATTGATGAACACCACTAATGATGAACAATGATGAACACCATTATTTTTTTTTAAATTTTAAAAATCTAAAAGACTAAAATTATAATTAAAATTATCTCTTAAAAAATCAAATTTAATAGTTACTTTATAATATTTTTAATAGGTTAGAATCAAATATACTCAATTCTCCTAAACCCTAACAAAATCAATCTCTTAAAAAAATAGAAATCAGTTTATAATTTTTTAATATATTAGAATTGTTAAGGTTTAGGTTTAGGAGAGTTTGATATATTTGATTCTAATTTATTAAAAAAATATAAACCGATTTCTATTTTTTTAAGAGATTGATTTTGTTAGGGTTTAGGAGAATTGAGTGTATTTGATTCTAACCTATTAAAAAAATATTATAAATTAACTATTAAATTTAATTTTTATTTTTAAGAGATAATTTTAATTATAATTTTAGTCCTTTAAATTTTTAAAATTAAAAAAAAATAATGGTGTTCATCGGTGTTCATCGTTAGTGGTGTTCATCAATGTTCGTCGTCCGTTGTAGAATTTAACTTTACTAAAATTAACATGTTAATTAATTTTACTGAAAAAACATGTTGCTTAATTAACTAATTATTAGTGTCTGAATATGAAAAAAATTGTAGGCTTGTTTGTTTGTCACAATAGCAAGTAGGTGATGTGTTATTTTCATGGTGGAACTTTTTACGTGTGGTATTTGTATTTTAAAATATTCAATGTTATTTTATGCTTTAATCAGATGTCTAATACTCCTTCTGTCCCATTAAAACTGTCACATGTTGACTTTTTTTAGTCAAACTTTTTCAACTTTGACCTCTTATAATTTAAAATTTATTATTGATAAAAATATAAAAAAATATATTTTAAAAACTTCGAATCAACTAGTTTTTAAATATATTTTTTATAATTTTTAATTAATTAAAATATTTAAATAAATTATAGTCAAAGTTGAAAAATTTTGACCAAAAAAAGTCAATATGTGACAGTTTTAGTGGGACGGAGGGAGTATAATATTTTAATTATCATTCATTTAATATTAGAATAGTTATTCTATGCTCAACGAGTTTTGACGAGCACTACTATTGACGAGCACCTATAAACTAATTTAAAAAAAATTAAATCCAAAGTACTTAATGCGTAATTATATTAAAAAAATTAAAAGTGTAATTTAATTAAAATATATTTTTTAATTTTAATTTTATTTTAAACATTATTAATTAAAATAATTTATCCCCAAATCAAAGAACCCTAGGTATTTTTCTTTGAAATTAACCTAATTTTCGCCGAAGACTCATCTCGCAACTGCTTCTCTTGAATCAACTGAACTAACGAAGGCTTAACTTGGAGCCTGGCTATCAAACCACCATCCTTGGACACACTCAATCTCGCAAACATAGTTCGCAACTCAATAACCGTTTTTCTACTCAAAGCATCGACCACTACGTTTACCTTACCTGAATGGTACTCTATCGTAAGGTCATAGTCTTTAAGAAGCTCTAACCACCCTGTCTAAGGTTCAACTCCCTCTGAGACATCAAGTACTTCAAGCTCTTGTGGTCGGTATATACGGTGCACTTCTCACCATAAAGGTGGTGTCTCCAGATCCTCAGAGCAAACACTACTGCGGCTAATTCTATATCATGGGTGGGATAGTTCTTCTCGTGAACTTTCAACTGTCTCGAAGCATATGCTACCACCTTACCTTTTTGCATAAGCACACAAACTAAACCTACGTACGATGCATCACTGTAAATCACAAACTCTCTTCCCGGTTCAAGTTGTATCAAAATAGGAGCTTCAGTCAAAGCTTTCTTCAACTTCTCAAACGCTTGTTGTCTTGCATCTGACCACTCATACGGGACATTCTTCTAAAGCAACTTAGTCAACAGAGCCGCTATCCTTGAAAATCCCTCGACAAACCTTCGATAATATCCCGCCAAGCCTAAGAAACTACGGATCTCTGTCATTGACTTCGGTTGTTTCCAATTCACTATAGCTTCTATCTTCTTGGGATCCACACTAATCCCATTAGCCGAGATCACATGACCTAGGAAGACTACCTCCCTAATCCAAAACTCACACTTGCTTAACTTGGCATACAACTGATTCTCTAGCAAAGTTTGAAGCATTAACTGTAAATGTTCATCATGCTCCTCCTCGGTCTTAGAGTATACTAAGATGTCATCTATGAACACTACCACAAACCTGTCCAAAAACTCGTGAAACACACGGTTCATCATATCCTTAAAAGCTGCTGGAGCGTTAGTCAACCTGAAAGGCATCACCAAGAACTCATAGTGCCCATAACGGGTACAGAATGCTGTCTTCGGTATGTCCGCATCCTTCACCTTCAACTGATAGTATCCGGACCTCAAATCATTCTTCAAAAACACTGAAGCATCTCTCAACTGATTAAGCAAGTCATCTATCCTAGGCAAAGGGTATTTGTTCTTCATTGTCACTTTGTTCAACTACCTATAATCAATACACATCATCATGCTACCGTCTTTCTTTTTCACAAACAAGACCGGAGCACCCCACAGAGAAATACTAGGCCTAATGAAACCTCTATCAGACAACTCCTGAAGTTGCGTCTTCAACTCCTTTGGTGTCATTCTATACGGAGCAATAGACACTGGTGCAGAATCGGAATACGTCTCAATAGCAAACTCAACTGCTCTATCTAGAGTCAAACCCGACAACTCTTTTGGAAAAATACTTGGAAAATCACATATTGTCCTGATGTCTTGCAGTCTAACCTCACTCATATTCGGATTCATTACATAGGCCAAATAAGCCTGACAACCCGAATTCAACAACCTCTGGGCTTCCAAAGTAGAAACAACATTGGACATGAACCTAACGTTCTCGCTAACTACCACAATCTCGAAATCATCTGTAAGCTTCAAGGAGACTCTTCTGGTCTCAAAGTCAACCCTAGCTCTATGATCTACGAGCCAATCCATACCCAAAATCACGTCAAAACCATAGAACGGTAACACCATCATATCAACCGGAAACACGTGGCCCTGAACCATCAAGGGACACCTCCTATACATTTTCCTAACTACCATTGTATCACCAAAAGAGCTAGTAACATTTACACCTACCTCTAACCACTCACATGGTAACCCTAATGACCTTGCATGCTCACCCAAAATGTATGAATGTGTCGACCCCGAATCTATCAAAGAAAGCAAACTCAAGGACTGTAACGAGAAATTACCTGCGATGACATCTGTGTCATTCCCAGCCTCTCGATGTGCGTATACCCTAGTCGGTCCTCCACCCTCGGGCTGAACTGCCACTACATGAGCTAAGTTCCTCTGACCCTCGTTCCTCGGCTGGAAGTTACCATGGCCGCGCCCACGACATCTCTGATGCTCAAAACCCCTAGCTGGAGCCAGTCCGCCCCTAGCCGGGTGTGGACAGTTATGCCTCATATGATCCCGGGAACCACAGTTCCAGCATGGCCCAAATGTACCCATACACTCGCCCTGGTGGCGTCTCCCATATCTAGTGCACTCCGGAGTGTGTACAACAGCTCTTTGGCCCTGACGGCCCTGTCCATAGTTACCACCCTTATGCCTCGGATCAGGCTGATACCTTCTATCCCTATGCCTCTTGGCATGATCTCTATCCCAATTCGAGTGCTTCTTTCCGGAATCGGACCCACTAGCACGAACACTAGAGCCCAAGTTCTGCTCTATATCCTTGGCCCTCGAGACCAAGACATCAAACTCGGTATAGTCAGAGGCAAGCCTCTTAGCATGATCTCTATCCTAATTCCCAGTCTGGACGACTAACCGGTCCAAGTAGGTTACACGAGGAAAACCGAAGTGAAACCGTTAAGGCTCCCCTTCGGTTAGCAACCCTAGAAAAATTATTTTAAACTTTATCTCGTCTAAATGCTTTAACACATCCTATGTGATTTACGACAGCGGAAGGACAATGAAACAATACAAGCATACCAAGCAAGCAATTTAAACAGCTCATTTTAGTCTTTACAACAGGTCGTATCGATACATTAGAAGTGTGTATCGATACGCCTTGACTGGGTCAACTGCCCAAAGTCAACCTAGGGGGACCGTATTGGTACACTGGTTGACTGTACCGATACGCCCTTCACGGTCAACGATAAACAACCGTACCAATACACCCAAGACCTGTACCGATACGCTAAAATCTCGTCAATTTCTCAGATTTCTAGAGAGGTTTTGGCGTATCGATACACCCCGTGTATCGGTACGCTAAGCTTAAACTGAGGCCCAAAGTGTAGGACCATATTGATATGGCCCTCAGGCGTACCGATACGCCATGCACTGCAAAATGCATTTTAGCTGCAAAACACACCAAGACTCAACTCTAGATGCAAATTACGACTCATCTAATAACACACAAACTCTCATACATCATTTAGCAACCAAGACTAAACATGCGATGCTACCTAACCAACCCAACATGGCATACAACAAAAGATAAGCATTTAAATAGAGACTTGCATAAAAGCATACACAACTACATCATTTGGTTCATAGGCAAAAGACATTCACATAAACACTTCTTAACAAGGTTACACATGCTTTTAGACAAACACATAAGCAACATCATAATCGTAGATTACAAATCCACATCCAAGGCATCAACATCAAAACCAACACATATGAGTCTAGCAACGCTCATACAAAACACATTGCATCATCAAACTAAATATGATAAGGCACCAACAAACCAAACTAAGGAGTTTGAACTCCAACTCCATACAAGTCTAACACCCCCATTGTCTAGGCATTATTACAAAAACTTAAACCATACTTGAGTTACTCGAGAACTCCAAAAAGCTCCTCCCTTGCCCATTTGCCTTCCGTAACTCTAACGATCTGCATGTTGGAAAAAGAAGAGCGTAAGCTTGGAAGCTTAGTGAGCGAAGCTCTAAAAACTCATCAATCATGCAGTTTTCAAAACACATTTCTTAAATGATAAGTAAACCATTTAAATGCACGAAAATGAGGCATAACAACACAATTACAAGGTTTGCACAAGCACAACCAAAACACGGTGGGACCACACATCACCGTTCGACTAGTAATTTTCCGATGGGACCACACATCATCGTACTCTTCTACTAGTCACTACCGGTAGGACCACACATCACCGTAGTAACGACAACCATCACGTGAGGCTCGACACCAACAACAACTACACAACAACATCAAATGGAAGTAAAAGCAAATCCACAATACATACAATATCACAACAATTATTCATACACCATCACTTAACCATCAAAGTGAGATTAGTAACTTACACTTGGGGTTTAGGTTAGTACACAAGGTTCCACCCAAACCCCCCAAGGATCCATTTCGAAATCAAAACAAGTTCATAACATTTCCACTCACCGATGAAACCCAACCGGAAGCTGAAACACCAATCTCAAGTCTCCAAGTTCCCCGGAATCGTGCCTGAAGCCTCTTTAATGGTTCCCTTGATTCTAACCAATAAAAAACAACAACTTACTCAACAATTCAGCCATAAAATCACTGTCACAATCAAAACACAATCTCAAGACCCATTTTCTACGTTTTCAAACCATGAACTATCCAAACTTCTTCATTTTCGTACTCCCACACAACTCAGCTGAAAACTATCAATTTCACCCCTCCAACCATCAATAAATACCTTCAAAACAACCCTCAAACATTAACAAATTATCAGCCCAACTCCCCATACACCAAACTACTCCTAAAACCCAAGTTTTCACCCCTTTTAAAACACCCACAAAACCCATTTCGAGATTCTTGATAAAACCCTTCCATTTTGAAATATATTGCATCTAAGGGCAAGAGTTCAACATTAATAAACTTTACAAAACGAAAATCCAATAAAAACACACTAAAGCTTTTTCATTTTCTAACCTTGAAACTAGAAAAATCTCAACAATGGTGTTTTTTTCAAAAACTAAAACCATCGATGTGCTAGGAACGAAGAGGACAAGTAAAAACGTGCTTACCTCGTTGAAATCACTTGAAATAATGAAGGAATCGAATGGGATAGTATTTGGGGTTTCAGAGAGGTTTATGTCATGATATTTGGTAGAGGGAAGAAGATGAAGAGGATATTTTCAAAAGCCCATTTTCTCATCTTTTTCCTTATTTTCAAAATTATAGTTTTGCCATTAGTGAAATTCAAATCCTTTTAAAATAAAACCAAAGCCCAATTTAACTTAAAGCGAGTCCACCACTAAAACCCGATTTACCCGAGTAACATCCGACCCCTAAACCCGAGGCGTTGCAGTCTACACCGACGAATGTTGTATCCGTCGGTGAAAATCATAGCTTTTATCGACAGTTTTGTTTTCCGTTAATATATATTGTATATACCACGACTTTTGTCTGTCGGTATAATTAGACGTTGGTATATGTATATTTTTAGTGTAATTGAATTAATCGATCTTAGTTCATTTATATTAACGATTTTAACAAATTTGGTTCAATGAACGATTAAAAATTTGAGAGCGTTGGATTTAATTTCAAATAATTTGATTCAGTTATTCAACCGAACGTTTGAACACTTAATAAAAACACACCACATCAGTCGTGTCGTTTGAAAGCATGATAGATCAACCATACCTTAAAATGCACCGGAGGACTAAAATGAAGAAAAAAATTAACCTAACAAGAATTAAAAATGAGATTTAACTCCATAAATTGTAAATGTTATGAGCATTAGATTATATAAACGTGGTTAAAAAGTTAACCTTTATTCCTTATAAACTAAAGGTAACACTCCAATTACGTTTATATAAATTAACGTCACTTCGATTATATCAATATAAAGTGACGTTAATAATCATATAAATGTATTTTTAAAAAGTGATTTTGCTAAATCAAATTTAATTTCGAAAGACGTGTTTTTTAGAAAATACAAATTGACATATTTTTGTCCTAGGGTTTAGAAAGGATAAGAAATGTGATTTGATTACTTCTGATAGGAACAAAACCTCTCACAATTATATTATTTTTTGAAGGCAATAAATCTAAAACGGTAGATGCTCAATCTTTTCATTCAACTTGGCGAAATACGATCGCCACAAAAACCTCTCCAATAAACTAACGACAGGCAAAAAAAAAAAAAAGGGGGGGGGGGGGGGTTCAAGTGTATCTTAATATTAATTTTTCAATAGTTGTAAAGCAATTATAAGATAATATTTATTTATATATTTTAATTTTTTAATAAGACACATTTTTTAGACGTAGTTATTTAAATTTAAATTTTTTAAGATAAACATCATTTTTTTTCATTAGAACCATTCGTTGAGTTTAGATCTCTACATTAAATTCGTAATAGAGATATAATCTTATAGTAATATATATATATATATATATATGTATATATATATATTCTCTCATTTTTAATAACGTACACACATTTTATAAATAAATTATTTAAAATTAAATATCTTTAAAATAATAACAATTTTTTTCACGAAATTACTTAGAAATTCTTAAGTTAAAAGGAGGTACATATAAAACTTCAGAGAATAGGGATGTTAGTAGTCTTGGTTGTCTCATCAGCAAAAGCAATGGTCGTCAACAAAATCACTGGCGTGCTTATCTCTCTCCCCCGATTGGTGTGTGTTATTAATGGGACCTTGAAAAAAATTCATCGATATGACTATATGATTAATTAGTTTATCGCTTAGGTTATAAATAAATATATAAAGTATATTAATTTTTCAATTTAGGTATTTAAAATATTTTTTATAAAAATAAGTATTTAAAATATTTTTTATTAAAATAGATAGTTAAAATATATTATCGTTAATCTTATCAAAAAAAATATTATCGTTAAAATAAGTACTTAAAGTGTTATTTTTGTTGTAAAATAGACACATAATGTATTTTTTAATCATTGTCTCATAAGGACAAAGTCCTGATTAAACTATGAGGAGACAAGTTGATTAACTTTAAAATGCATAAGATTTAAAAATTAACTAAATCATAAAAATTAAAGAAATTAAGGTTAAATTTTTTATTTTACAAAAAGTCTTAAAAAGTGATTAAACCATGAATAAAAAATAGGGTCAATGCTTAATTCTATTAATTTTAACTTAAAGGGTTAAAAAATAATAAACAAAAAAAATTGGGAGCACTTAAATGCTACGGTATTAATGGCCTAAAAACAATTAAACTATTCAAAGTAGGGGTGAGCAAAACTCGACTCGACTCGAAAAAATCGAAATTTTCGACTCAACTCGAGGCGAAAAAATTTGACTTGTTTTGACTCGACTAAAAAAAATTTAAATAAAGTTTTAGTTGTAAAATAGAAATTCTAATAACTCGAATTTTTTAGTAATTAGTTTATTGATTTTTAAGTTCGAGTCGAGTCCCTTAATTTTTCATGATATATATATATATATATATCAATATAAAAATATGAAGAAATATATGACACGTATAAAAGTATATGAAGAAATATATGTCACATATAAAAAATATGATATATATATATATATATATATATGCATATCTTATATGATTAGAGAAAATCGTTTAAATTAGAATCAAAATATATTATAACATAATAAATAATTACAATTAAATTTATATAGGAGCTTGAAAATCGTCTCGAATCGAATTTCACAAACTCAGCTCGAATCGAAAAAATCAAATAAAGTTTAAATTGTAAAATACGACGCGTTAACTCGAAATTTTTTTTACTCGACTCGATCAAACGCTCACCCCTAATTCAAAGTTAGGTGGCAATTGCCCCTCCTACACATAAGCCTTAGGATATATGGGGAGTATTCCTCACAACTTTCAAACAGATTGAGCATATTACAATGGCAATACTACTTCTCCTCATCTTTCTTCTACCTCTCTTCTTCTTCCTCTTCCTTCTCTTAAAACATGGCAACAATGGCAATCTTCCCCCTACCTCTCCCGCCCTTCCTTTGATCGGCCACTTACACATGCTAATGCTTAATAACTCACCCCTCCATATTTTCCTTTGGAAACTCTCTCAAAAACATGGTCCTCTCATGTACTTGCAATTAGGGTTTAAACCCACCATTGTTGTTTCTTCGGCAGAAATGGCTAAAGCTGTCATGAAAACGCACGACCTCGACTTCTGCAGCCGGCCGATCCAACGCGGTACGAGTAGATTAACTTACAACGCCTTGGACGTGGCCTTTTCACCGTACAATGACTACGGGAGGGAGGTTCGGAAGCTTTGTGCTGTGCACCTGTTAAGCAGAGTTAAACAATATCGTCACATCCGGAAAGATGAAGTCGCCGGAATGATCGAAAAGATATGCCGATTATCGGCCGAGGCTAAGCCGGTCAACTTGAGCGAGGCGATGATGAGCGTTTCTAGTGCAATAATCTGCAGAGAAGGGTTCGGCAAGAGGTATGCTGAAGGAGGAGTTGAAAGAAACAGGTTACATGGGATGCTTAATGAGACTCAAGCCTTGTTGGCAAGCTTTCCTTTCTCTGATTACTTTCCTTTAATGGGTTGGGTCGATTGGCTTACTGGTTTCCTCGGTCGTCTCAAAAAGAATTTCGAACAACTCGATGTCTTCTATCAAGAACTCATCGATGAACTGTTAGAACCAAACCATAATGGATATGAAATCTAAACCCAGAATCAATCAAGTCAAATCATCAAGAACAACAAACCGAAAGCGGAAGCGTACCTGAATTAATCGATAGATGAAAACCTTGAATCCTTTGATGAAGATCGCCTAAAAGGTGGTTGTGATCTTCCAAGAAGATAGGTTAGCCATTGCCGTAAAAACTCTCTGACGGGGACAAGAGTAATACAAGTTAACCTATTTCTTGGGGACCACTACCTCTTTATATAGTTGATTATTAAATCAAACTATTAAATATTTATAACTCTGCCCCTCATTGAATTATAAATATATCTTATGGTATCTACACTTTTATTTCCATAACATTTTAATACCTATGACACGCTTAACTTAATTGGTCACTTTATTTTTGTGTCATACTTTATAATAGCAACATACATTTTACATATGTGCCCACAATTACGGATTTTAATCCAACAATCTCCCACTTGGGCAACATATGTTTCCTGATAAATGTACAACCTTATGAGCTCAAAATTTTACTATTATATAATAGGTATTCTATAACAATCTCGTCCATCAACTATATCCACATAGGATCAAAGCGGTCTTCGCCATATCAATCATGACTAGACCCATCAATGGTCACGTATACAAATATAGTCAAATGACATAGATCAATCATGGATGTGTAGCATGGAAAATTACATGAAATGTGAACCATACATGTCTATTTCCAACTGGTCCTCCTAAACCTTAGTGAGATCAACTTTACTGAATTCAGAGTGTGCATAAACCAAAAGAACTTTATTTCTGCAGAAAATAATCTTAAATAACTTTAAACTGAAGTAACTAAAATTGTGTCTAAACCGAATGAGCATTATTTCAAAATTACAAACTCCCACTAAAACCGAATATCCTTAAATAACATTACACCACATGAGTAGTGTGCTCATGAAAGACCTAGGATGACAGTTTCTTAATATGCGCGCAATTATGGAGTTTGTACCAACATGCTCTATAGACACACAACCACTCTGAATTTTCTTTAACAACTAGGAACTTAATATTTATGTGCTTTAAATTTGAAGTGTTCCTATTGTTTATAGAATAAATGAATGCATATTTATTGTCACAAAATAACTGAAGTGGTCTTTCTATTCAATCTATAAGTAGCAGTTCATGTGACAAAATTCTTTTGCATCAATATTCAAATAGAATCGAAGTCTGTAAACCTGATGATCTCTAACTTACCAGAACTCCGACATGTGAGCATGTAATTTTTGTTCTCTGAAGATATCTCATAACCCCATTGGCTGTTATCCAATGGTTCATAATATGATTACTCAATTATCTGTCTAACATTCCAACAAGATACACAATTTCCGAACGCATACATACTTAAGCATAAATTAGATTCTCAATAGCTTATGTATAGAAAATCTTTTGGATTTTCTAAATTTTAAGGTTACTTTTAGGGCATTGAGTAAGATAATACTTATCTTCTTTAACAATATGAGTGCCACTTGGTTTACTCTCACTGAACTAGTAGTACATACAATTGTCAACCAAATTTATCTCAAAATCGAATGAGATAATCAACATGAAATTTATAATTTCATTAATGATAGTCCTACTTAAGCTCATAGATGAATTTCTTTAATTTACAAATCATTGATTTTGTATCATTAGATACAAATCTATGATTGTACCATATAATTTATTTCTTCAATGTCGCCATTGAAAAACACAAGCTTAACATCCATCTTATGTAGCTCAAGATTAAAATAAGCAACAAGCGTCATGATTATCCTAGAAGAGCCTTTCAATGAAACTGAAGAGAAAGTCTCTACAAAATCAATGTCTTCCTTATAGTATATCCTTAGATGCAAGACGTGCTTTATACTTATCCACATTACCATTTCCATCCCTATTGGTTTTAAATATTCATTTACAACCATTTGATTTGCACCTTAAGGTAATGAGACAAGTTCCTAAACTTTATTGCCTTGCATAAAATTATACTCTTCTTGAATGACATCAATCCACTTTTGAGAGTTAGAACTTTTATGGTCTGATAAAAAAATGATTGAACATTTTCTATCATTCCATTGTTACCTTATTTTCTTGAAGAAATACAATATAATAATCTGGAATAGTATTTCATCTTCCTCTCGTGGACCTCTTTAATGACACTTGTTTTTTTAAGGTTGTTGAGTTTGTTTTTCTGAAACAATTACCTTATCTTGAATGGGAGTTGTTCAACATTGTTTTGTTGAGGTACTTGATTCACTTCTTGATTAATGATAGGTTGAAAACCTAAACATTGTCAAAAGTGATAGTAGGAATTAAATTATAATTCAATTCCTCTTTAATAACAATACATCTAACCTTATTTCTCCCTCCAAACTCAACATCCTAAAAAAAAGTTATAAATCTCTCCTTAAAGTAATCTTAATTGTGGGATCATAAAATTTACAGCCCATGGATCACTCAAAATAACCGAAATAGTTACTCTCTTTTGAAGTTTAATTACTTCACATATGTCCTAAGTTATACAAAAGAATCAACACTTTGTAAATTATTGTTGTTTCTTTTGACTAGGACCCTTAGTAACTTTATTCTAATATATATTTTTTTATTGCCCTTATTCTTAGAGACACTAACTAAATGAGCACTAATTAAATTAATACTTTTACACTTATAATGCTTCAACTTTTCTTCCTCTAGAACATAATGAGAAATGAGCCCAAATAGAGTCTATTTCTCCCTTTGAAAAATTGTAACTTGAATTGTTTAAACTGTATAGGAAGCAGTGCCAAAAACATAAGAACAAACAATTGTTAGAAAGTTCGATCTTATGTGCCTTAAATTTTGAAGCAATATAAAGAATTTTTATAATCTACTCTCTCACATTTCCTTGACCCTTATACTTCATAGACATCAAAGAAAGCATAAGTGATGTCATCTTAACCTTAATGTTTTGGGTAAAACATTTCTTAATTTCGTCAAGAAAACCCTTAGGATGAATAATCTCTTTAGATTTGTGCTCTTAAAGACATCTAGAATGTTGTGTTTTATGATCATTAGACTCATGCGATTCGAACGATCTCACCTCTCAAAATACCTTTTATGGGTGCTTACCGCCGTGAGAGGTGCAAGTTGTTCATTCCTTAGTGCAAAGTCTATGTTCATACATCAAAATACTATATGTAAGTGTCTTTTCTATTCCTTGAAATTAGTTTCACTAAACACGAGTGTAGAATGTATTTAACAAATATTGTGACAACAAAAATAAATTACCTAAATATAGAACAAAAATAAGTAAATAAAATAGAAACAAGCTCACATAAATATTCATAAGTAAACAAATAAATTCAAAATAATGACTAGTTCCCCTCAAGATACCAAGCACAACATTAATATCAAGTCTTTGGACAGTAATATTAATTGTAAGCGGTACTCTTGTTGTAGCAATCAAACATTGACAATAAACTATGTCAAACAATAGGCTAATCTTTGGACTAACGTATTGCTCACATAAAATACCTTATAATTGTCACACATTTATCGCCACAGTTGTCGTTGTAATTCTGCCAAATATTAACTTTCCTTTGGGCCAATTAATAAACGCATGAATTACAAAAACCCATAATCATCTTAATATTTTAAATAAACTAATCTACACAAAAGCGGTCACTTTGGTGACATTATGTTTCAATTAATCCATTAAAATATTAGATGTCCGAAGCCAAAATATGAATTTATTTATTTCAAAAAAAAATCCTTAATTTTTTTTATCTTTCAATTAAATTAAAAGATAACCAAAATAATAATAAATTTGAATAAAGGTAAACCTCATATTAAGATATCGAACACTCCATTAATATTTTATCGTTGGACAAAACATTAACTTGCAAGTGATATCTTGATATAGTAATCAAACATTGATAATAAGAACATGTCAAACAGAAATCTTCCTTTGGGCCGATTTATTGCTCACATATAAAACCAAATAATATCACATGTTTATTACCATAGTTGCACATGTAATAATGTCAATTATTAACCTTCCTTTGGGCCGATTAATACTAACATAATCCGACTTACATGCACAAAACCTTCTATATTTTAAAGTAAAATAATTTCCACAGAGGTCACTTTGGTGACTTAATGTTTCAATTAAATTATTTTAAAATATATACAATAAATATACCGATATCCAAATTTAAAATTTTGTAACAGTCAAAATTAAAACTTCTGATAACACTTAAATTTCTGAAATAACCCAAAATAATGTTGTCTGAATGGGGCTATCAGAAATCAAATAAACCGAAATCTTCGACTGTTCCTTAAAAGAAATGTCTTAAACCTTAAACATGCATTTACCAAAATCAAAGTCGAATTCAAAACACTCAATCTTTAACTAAAAGCCAAAATCAGAAATGCCATATAAATGAATAATTCACATAATAACCAAATAAAACCTTAAAAATATCCATAATAACCTAATGATCAAAATTAAAATTTTAATCAAACCGAAAGGAATATACATCAATACCAAATGCAAATATGTATATTTCGTAGAAAACATTAACCGCATAATTAAGCATAATCCCAAACAAATTTAAGCAAAATATTTTGTACAAAATTCAACCATAATAATTAGACATAAACCGAATATAAAGCTTCGAGAGCTAACCTAAATATAAAGTTTCCAAGCCACGGTAAATTTATCACGACAAAGCCCAAGTCAAACTTTTTTTTTAATTCTTAATTACTAACGATCAAAACTAAAATTTTGATCCAACCGAATTAAATATATATTTCAAATAAAATATATATTTTATAAATTTAATTACTGTATGCGATTACTAAACAAGTAAAAGCAATAATTTTTTTTTCATATGCTGGTAATCTTAATAATTTTGAAACATGATTCGCCAATTTTGAAATTCAATTCCCATTAACGCAAATTCAAGAGATAGCGCAAAACTTGAATGGATTGATTTTCTAAACTAAATCCATGATTAACCATATATATGATGCGGCAAGGAGGGGATATGTTAATCAATGAAAATCGATAAACATAAAAACATGTTGTTCACAAATCACAACAGGAATTAAAAAAACCCACATGCCGACCAAAACCTAATTAATATAATTCAATCGCATGGAATCAATTGCAATAGACAAACACCTAAGCGATCGGGCATAATCCCAAAAATATGAAAATAAACTCGTTCTCAATGATTCAACATGACGAGGCTCTGATGCCACTTGTTAGAACCAAACCATAATGGATATGAAATCTAAACCCAGAATCAATCAAGTCAAATCATCAAGAACAACAAACCGAAAGCGGAAGCGTACCTGAATTAATCGATAGATGAAAACCTTGAATCCTTTGATGAAGATCGCCTAAAAGGTGGTTGTGATCTTCCAAGAAGATAGGTTAGCCCTTGCCGTAAAAACTCTCTGACGGGGACAAGAGTAATACAAGTTAACCTATTTCTTGGGGACCACTACCTCTTTATATAGTTGATTATTAAATCAAACTATTAAATATTTATAACTCTGCCCCTCATTGAATTATAAATATATCTTATGGTATCTACACTTTTATTTCCATAACATTTTAATACCTATGACACGCTTAACTTAATTGGTCACTTTATTTTTGTGTCATACTTTATAATAGCAACATACATTTTACATATGTGCCCACAATTACGGATTTTAATCCAACATAAACATCTCGATCAGAATCGACTAAAGCCAAAGCAAGAAGATATAATCAATGTGTTGCTACGGATACAGAAGGATGGTGAATTTCCGTTCGAACTTACCATGGATCACATCAAAGCTATTCTCATGGTCAATCTCATCGTTAGCTTCATACTTCATGCATATATAAGTATAATTTTGTGCAGGGTGGTTTAAAGATTCAGGGGCTTATACAATTTATTAAAATGGGACCATCCAATTAAAAAAAATTAAAATGGTATTTTTAGATAAGTAAAAAAAAATTAAAATGTTCGTTGAATTATTGTGTGCATGTTAAACTAATTTGTGAATAAAATATGACTACAAACGAACTTAAGATCTGCGAAGTACAATAACATTTTATCTTTTCTATATTTTTAAATGCTAGTCTATATTTAATATTTTGTTTTTCTAGTAAATGTTTAACTTGATTTATTTTGGGACTCTTCTTTTGTTGGGTCTCTGAGAACTCGAATTTGTTGTACTTGTCCAGAACCACCCATGACCTTGTAGTTTATCTTTGTTTCTTGTTATGTAGGATTTGTTCACCACTGGAACGGACACAAAGGCGACCATTGTGATCTGGGTCATGGCCTTCTTGATGAAGAACCCAAAGTGTTAAAAGAGAATTCAAGCAGAACTGAAGAACTCGATCGGAAGAAAAGACTTTATAAACGAAGATGACATCGAAGGTTTCGTTTACCTAAAGGTTGTGATAAAAGAAACTCTCAGATTACAACCGGTGACTCCGTTACTACTACCACGAGAAACATTACGAGAGTGCAACATAGGTGGGTACCGAGTACCTTCCAAAAGCATAGTGTTTGTGAATGTGTGGGCAATCGGAAGAGACCTCGAAGTCTGGGAGAACCCAGAAGAGTTTTGTCCTGAAAGATTCATCGGTAGCCCTGTCGACTACAAAGGACAACACTTCGAGCTCATACCATTCGGTGCCGGCAGAAGGGTTTGTCCTGGAATGCAGATGGGAATGGCAACTGTGGAACTAGCCCTGGCTAATCTTCTTTACAGATTTGATTGGGAAATGCCTGTAGGACTGAGTCAAGACAAGCTAGATTTTGATGTCCTGCCGGGGCTCACTACACACAAAAAAACATGATCTTATCCTGTTGGCCAGAAAGATTGATGATTAATCAATGTATCATGATAATAACTTATTTGCTATTTGCTCTGGTTTGTACTTGGTATAGGTCTGTTATTCCTTATAAAAATGACAGACCCTAATGTATTGTATGTAGTTTATTATTAATATAATTAAAAAAACTTAAATTTAATAGTTTTTTAATAGAACTTAAAATTAATAGTTAGCAAAAATTTAAATTTAATATATTAATAATAAATTACACACAACATAAGGGGTCTGTCATTTATGTAGTGAGCCCCGGAAGAACATCAAAGTCCAAATCGTCCTCGTTCAGTTTCGCAAGCGTTAGAGATGTGTGTCATCTGTTTTATACTCATCCATAACACATACATTACATTTGTTAGTATTTGTAACTAAAGAAATGCGTTTTCACCTAAATATCACAATTTTAAAATTTATTTATCATTCCGAGATTTATTTAAAATTAGGGTAATCTTTACCCGTGGTCCCTTTAATTTAGGGTTTGTTTTATTTTAGTCACCCAAATTCAAAAAAGATCATTCTTGCCACTTACGTTTTGAATCGTGTATGCTTTGGTCCCTTGGCCGTTAACATCCGTTAATAAAAATTAATTAATTTCTAATTTAACCCCCAAACTTTCAAAACTTTATATTTCACCATCTTCCCAAAAAATTACATATTTCAAACTATATAATCAAGCAAAAGACTCTGAAGCACTGAAAAGCCTGTTGATTTGTGTTAATTTCTTTCTAATCTAACATATATGTAATTTCATTCTCACCTTAATTGCAATCAGCATATTGTACAACTAGTTATTGCATAATGCAAACTGTAAATGGGTGATTATGCTTGTTCCATTATACAAGATTTTGTAAATGGGATTGAGTGTAGTTAATTTAATTTGTCTTATTTAGTCTAACAAGTGACTGTTTACTGGTTATATTTTTGTTTTTTTATTCAAATTAAAAAAAAATATTTCTCCACTTAATCTCTTTGTAGCACATTGTTTATCTCTGCTCAAAATTGGCTATTCACACCAATGAGAACAATAATTTGAAACATGTATTTGTGTTCTAAAATACTTTTTTTCCTTTAATTATTAACTATATATGTTTGTTTCTAGCTTTTTGTCATTTTTTTCACTAAGCTGACTAGAATATCCCTTTAACTTGTATGTTTTCTGTTCTCCATTTTTCTGGGTTGTGGGTCAGAGAGGTAGGCATGGATGTTGAATATAAGACATTGAACAATCTGCAACATGATGCTAAGGAAAATACATAACTTAGTCATAGTATGTTTCAGTCCGTTATGCCTAAGTTAAGGTGCAATGGTTCTTTCTGGAATGCTTTGGCACTGATTTGATATGAAAATCAATGGGCTTCTCGGTGTTTTTGCTTGATTATATAGTTTGAAATATATAATTTTTAGAAAAGATGGTGAAAAATAAAATTTTAAAAGTTTAGGAGTTAAATTAAAAATTAATTTTTTTATTAACGGAGGTTAACGGTCATGTGAGAATGCAGCCATGGTGGCCGAAAATCAATGGCCGAATGTTAGAATATAGAATTAAATGTAATAAGTTAGTATGTTGTTGCAAATCTGTTAGTATTGTTGTATTAGTTATAATTTCCACATAGTAAGCATCTAACCAGTGAATTAAGAACACTTGATGGTTACGCTTCAATTCCCAGCTGTTACTTCTTTGCCTACAGTTACAGCCCCGGAAGCACCCGCCTCGGGTGCCTTGCCTATCTCGACACCTGCGATGCCAGCAAAACCCACAGCCGCGGGGAAAAAACAGGCTTCCCATACTCTAAAACTTAATTCTAGCAAGGGATCTTTAGTGATTCGGAAGAGCCTGTAGGTTTCCAAAGCAACCAGCACTTCTAAACCTTACCCCTCAACCAGCCCCCTCGCCTCCACTCGGAAACCTACTTTGCCAAAACCCCATGCTCCCCTTGACAAGGCTAGACATTCGGCTGTCCTTATCTCTGAAAACTCGGATCCTAACCATGCCCTGCCACGCATCTTGCCTTCCCTTGTCAAAGTGCCCTCTCGGAAAAATGAAAATCTTCTACAAGTTGTTGCTAATGACCCCCCACATGTTGACCGTCCCCCGGACCTTGCTAATAAACTGCCTATAGTTGCTGCCGCTACCCCCAGTTCCGAGAGAACTGTTTCAGTGAGCACTGCTCCTATGGTTGATACGGACATGAGAGATGCCAAGGGTGTCGCAATAAGCGACTGATTGCTTTTGTTTACATTCTCTATTTCTCTATCTTTGATATGGATATTAAAGTCTTTAGTTGGAATGTACAGGGTTGCGGCCACCCTCGTTTTCTTCCGGCGGCGAGGCAATTTTTGCGCGACAACCGACCGAATTTAATTGCTTTTGTTGAACCACGTGTCAGTGGTAACACAACTGATTCTGCCATTGCCTCTCTTGGTTTCTTAAACTCACATCGAGTTGAAGTAGATGGTTTTTCGGGCGGAATTTGGCTCGCTTGGTCTGATGCTATAACCGTGGACATTATCCTTGATCATTTTCAATTCATCCATTGTCGTGTTACGACCAGGAGGAACGGCAACTCTTTCTTTGCAACTGCTATCTATGCAAGCCCGTCTGCTACTCAACGCAAGTTTCTTTGGCACCACTTGCGTGATCTTGCTTCCATTATCCACTCGCCATGGATTTTATTTGGCGACTTTAATGCAACTCTTTGTGACTCGAAACGTATGGGGTGCGCCTCGGCTAAGCCAAGCAAGGCTTTTCAAGATTTTATTTTTGACGCTGGTCTTCGTGATATGGGATATCAGGGCCCTGACTTCACTTGGTGTCGTGGCTCTACCTATGTTCGCCTTGATCGCTTCCTTTGCAATACTTATTGGGATGAATCTTACCCAGTGGTCGAGATTCATCATCTTCTTCGTATACGCAGCGACCATCGCCACATCCTGCTCCATATGGGTGGACAAGTTAATTCTCATGGCCCGCGGCAATTTCGTTATTTTACGGGCTGGTCTAAACACAAAGATTTTGCTAGAATGGTTGGCGATTCTTGGGTTCCTTCTTCATCCATGACCGACACTATCCTGCATTTTGCTCAAGCTGCACGGGAATGGAATGATAGAGTATTTGGATATATTGGCGCTAGGAAGCGCAGAATCGTGGCCCGCCTCCGAGGAATTCAGCGAGCCCTTAGCACGCGTACCTCTCGCTCTCTTCTGAATTTGAAAGCGGAGTTATTACTTGAGCTTGAATCTGTCATTGACCATGAAGAGCTCCTTTGGAAACAAAAAGCTCGTAGTGATTGGGTTGTTCATGGAGATCGTAATACTCGTTACTTTCACCGGCAAGCCATTGCTCGAAAACAACGAAATCACATCTCCTCCTTGAAACTGAGTGATGGTGGTTGGTGTGATGACCCTTCTATTTTAAAGAATGTTGCGACTGAGTATTATAGGTCATTATTTGTTGTCGATCCCTCGCCGGTGAATCCTTGGCCGGTTGTTGCTAGCTATCCCCCTATAGGACAAAATTGCATGCAGTCTCTTGATTCCATTCCTTCCTATCAGGAAATATATGAAGCGCTCATGGACATGGCACCGTTAAAATCCCCAGGATGGGATAGGTTGCATGCCGAGTTTTTCCAACGACAATGGCGATGGGTAGGGCCATCTGTTTGTAGGATGATCCAATGCGTCTTTAGAGGGGACCCTATCGAACATGATCTTAACAGGACCATCCTTGTTCTCATTCTGAAGTGCGATTCCCCACAGAGTTTTGTTGACTTCCGTCCGATAAGCTTATGAACAGTAATATATAAGCTGATCACTAAAACTATTGTACGTCATTTGAAGCCTATCTTCCCAACTCTAATTGCGCCAAACCAAACGAGTTTCATCTCGGGGCGATCAATTACAGAGAACATTATAATAAACCATGAGGTTTTTCACTCTTTGCAAACGTCTAAAGCCAAGCATGGATGGATGGCGATCAAAGTCGATCTTGAAAAGGCTTTTGACGCCTACGCTGGGACTTTATTTCTGATTCTTTATTAGAGGTTAGCTTTCCGTCGAATTTTCGATGCCTTATCATGAACTGCATAACCTCTGCAAGCATGCAAATCTAATGGAACGGGTTTCTCTCTGACATCTTTTTTCCTCAAAAGGGCATTCGACAAGGCGACCCACTATCGCTCTACCTCTTTGTTTTGACTATGGAGCGCTTGGGACATCTGATCAATCACTCTGTCAGCTGTGGTAATTGGGCACCTTTTTTCTTCCGGCGCAATGGCACAAGTCTCTCCCACCTATTCTTCGCTGATGACTTAATTCTTTATGCACGAGCGGATATGTCCCAAGCTTCGAACATCAATGCCATTCTATCTATGTTTGGCAATTGATCGGGTCACAAGGTTAGCAGGAGTAAAACTCAGATTTATTTTTCTTCATCCGTGCCCAACCATGTGAAAGCGGAGATTATCATTGCACTTGGTTTCCGAGTTGTGTACTCGCTTGGTAAATATTTAGGCATGCCAGTTATTCATCAGCGTCTTCGTTGCTCTAATTTCGATTTCATTCTTGATAAAATTGAGGCACGACTTAACGGATGGGCGACTCATACTTTATCTATGGCTGGCCGTATAACCCTTGCCAAGTCCGTTCTCTCGGCGATTCCGGTTTATTTTATGCAAACAACGGTCCTTCCTAAGAAGGTTTGCAACGATATTGAAGGATTGATTCGGCGTTTTATATGGGGTTCGGGTTCGCCCTCGCCCAAGCTATCTTTGGTCAATTGGGAAACGGTTTGTCAACTAATGGAGTCGGGGGGTCTCGGCCTGCGCCGTTTGCATCAGTTCAACAATGTTTTCATCCTGAAGCTAAGTTACTCTATCGTCACGGAAACTAGCACCTTATGGGTCACTCTCCTTCGTAAGAAGTATGGGTTGCATGAGCTACTTCCTCAATCTATCCGCAAGGGTACATGCACCCCCATCTGGCGTGCAATCGCAAACTCTTGGGAGTTGCTACGTGACAACTTAGCTTGGTCTCTGGGAAATGGTGAATCCATGAATTTCCTTCATGACGTATGGGTTCCTTCTTTAGGACCACTACGCGACCATCTTCTTCATCGTGCAACGCTAGATTTAAACATCTTTTTTGCTGACTTCGTTACAAATGATGGAACTTGGGACCATATAAAGCTTGCTCATTTCTTCACTCAAACTGCAGTTTCGCACATCATGGGTATCAAATGTCCTGATTTCCAAGATGCGGTTGATTTCTACATTTGGAAGCATGATCGGAAGCACATTTTCTCGGTGCAATCTGCGTACTCTCGTATCTCGGATTCAACCTGGGATGCGAAGCAGCCTTTTTGGAAGCAAATATGGCAGCTCCCTGTGCCGCAACATCTCTGGCTTTTCATCTGGTTAGCTTACCGACAGCGGCTCATGTCCAACCTTGAACGATGTTGGCGCTTCGTTGGTGATAGCCCGCTTTGCCCGTGCTATTAAGAGTCGGACGAGTCTCTACTCCATACTCTTCGTGACTGCAGGTATGTCAAACTGCTCTGGTAACAAGTGATCCCCCAGAATGTTAGCGCATGTTTCTTTTCGCAGCCTCTCTATGTTTGGCTTCGAGAGAACTTGCTCAGTACAACACCTTGCACCATCCACAATCTCCCATGGCACATTATTTTCCTCTCAATTTTGTGGCATGTGTGGAAGAATAGGAACAACATGGTCTTCAATGGAACTTATGAGTCGGCTGAATCTATGTTGCACCGTAGCTTAATTTGGGCTCGATACTATGACAGCGTGCGCACTATACCGGCAACAACTACAAGCAACACTGTTTTAGAAATTCAATGGCCGGTTACCCCTTTGAATGGTCCTTGTTTGAACATCGATGGAGGTGTTGCGCCGTCCACCGGGTTTGGCTACATCGAAGGGCTTGTTCGGGACCAAAATGGTGAGTGGCACTTTGGTTTTCATAAATCGATTGGAATTGTTTCGCCTCTTCATGCTGAATTATGGGCACTCCTCACGGGGCTGCAATTCGCCTGGAGCAAAGGAATGACTTGCCTCACAGTACTATCGGATAGTCAAGAGGCAGTAAAGCTGATTCAAGCACCAAGTGCATCGCAAAGCCCTTTTTCCCTCGTTCGAGCTATTCATGCAATGACATGTCGGCGTTGGTCTATTTCTTTCCGCTGGATCCCGCGAGAAGCAAACAAAACGGCTGATATGCTTGCTAAGCTAGCTGATCCAATGCAGCGTACTCCCTCTTTCCTGAATCATCCCCCGGCGGTTTTAGAACCTTTGTTGCATCGGGATATTTACGGACCACCTTATTGTAAGCCTATGCATTAGCTAGGCTCCTCTCCCTCCCCATTCAAAAAAAAAAAGAACACTTGAAGCTGAACCAGAGGTAGAAACTAGTAGAGTTGGTATTTGATAAGATAAATGCTTTCTTCCTCCATTCACAATTCTTTTTCCTTATTCTTCATGCTTTCTTTCAGAATTCCTCCAACAGATTTTTTCCTTTACTTAGTTGGTTCACCGAGAATCAAAATGTTCTTCATTTCGATTTTCGTTCTACTTTACTCACCTTGCTTTCCTTCTACAATTCTTCATTCTTTCAGAAAACTAT
Source organism: Hibiscus tridactylites (assembly GCA_958450335.1). NCBI lineage: Eukaryota > Viridiplantae > Streptophyta > Magnoliopsida > Malvales > Malvaceae > Hibiscus > Hibiscus tridactylites. The sequence goes on from OY288265.1 coordinate 98,723,776, forward strand.
TCCTTTCTCACCTTCTCTGTTTTTCATCTCACTTATTCGAACTTTCTTTTTTGTTGAGAGCGGGCGGTTAAGCTACAAACTCCCGAGTGCAATCTGAAGCCCTTCTTTGAGCAAAAAAACACACTATTTTGTCTAGTTAATGGAGAGCAAGGTCGTTAAACACTTAAACTCTCCCTAGAGATTTTTTTCATGACAACTTGACTATTGAATATCAAGTTTCATGTTACCTTTGTGAGAGAAGCATCATATGACAAGAATTCCAAAAACTGATATCATTACGAGTATCACAATTTTTTTAACAAATGACCAACCTTCACAAATTTCCGAGAAACAAAAAATCAGCAGCAATACAACACCTAACACAACTTGTTTCCAATTCTACTAGCAAAGAATTGAAATCATTGCAAATTCTTCCTTGATATAACTAAATCATACCATAGTGACAAGGCGAAACACAACCAGTAAACAAAAGCCAATTCAACTCCTTACTCTAATGTTACTCTAAATGTGATGCTAATTCAAGCTGAAAACTACTTTCAAAGAATCAAGTCACAATTTCAAGATTTCGATCACATAAGCTTCTTGTTATACACAGTAGACGCATCAAAATGCAAGAGAACCAACCATATCACATGTGAAGCAGTAGATCAAACCAACTTGAATCAATCACAAGCCCTCATTGTTTCGGTCGACAAAAAAATGCAGTAGTTAACCGAAGAGAACACCAATCCATACTAATCCATATCACAAGATGATAATATGCACAAATTAAATTGCACAAGTGAACGGTTTAGATCTCGTCAGTCAAACAAACTAAGATGCAACTATGCACGAATAAAATGATCTTCAAAACACAAAGAGTCTCCAACAATAAGCTCACAGAACAAATTGATTGATCGGCAAACATATCGTAAACCCCAGTAGAAGCACATCATATCTGAGATCGGCGAAGAAAACAATCGCGATGACATTGGACGGCAGTTGAAGAAGAACAAACCTTCAACAACACACAAGAAAATAGAAACCTTCAATTTGAGAAGCAATAACGATATCAAAGAACCGAATATGAAATCGGAAGAAAACTTGAAACGAAAAAGGAAAGGAAGGAGAACAACATGCCGACGGACATTATAGGAACGACAACAACGGAAGTAGAATGAAGATTGAGATGCATGATCAAACTGGAGATGGAAGCGAATATTTGACAGTGAAATAAGAAACAACAAGGAGCGATCGGAAAGCTAAGCGACAAAGGACAAACGGAGAACAAGACTGCGATAAAGCAGATCTGAACGAAAACAACGGAAGAACGATGGCGTCAGGATGGTGACTGCTTCGACGATGGTTGAAGGAGAACACGAAAACTCATAGGACAAACGAAGAACAAGATAGCAATGAACAAGACCCAAACGACAGCAGCGAAAAAAGGACGACGTCAGGATCTTCAATGGCGAATGATACCATGTGAGAATGCAGCCATGGTGGCCAGAGATACTGACCGATGGTGGAGTGTAGAGAAGGAGAGGTGAACAGCGGTTTAGTGTTGAGAGAAAAGGTACATTTGTTTCTTTATTCAAAAGTGAGTCAAAATAGGGTAATCAACCCAATACATGAGAATGGGTTATATAGCCCAATATCTGGAAATTATAACTAATGCAACAATACTAGCAGATTTGCAACAACCTACTAACTAATTACATTTAATTCTATATTCTAACAGACCAAGAGACCAAAACAGACACGATTCAAAACGTAAGTGGCAAGAATGATTTTTTTTTTTAATTTGGGTGACCAAAATAGAACACACCCCAAATAAAAGGGACCAAAGATGAAGATTATACAATGAACTCGTCGTCTTTGTTTGACGAGTTCTTGACTTTTTTAATTAATTAATTGAACTCGTCTGGCTTTAAAAATTATTTCGTTGATATGATATTATTTGATCAAGTGGGTGAATTTATTGAAATATTTAATTAAAACTTGTCAAGTTGGCATGACGAGTTCAGTTATTTTTTCAAAATCACGAAAAAACAAATAAAAAACTACTGCAATTTTAAAATTAAGTATAAATAAATAAACTACTGAGCATGTAAAGAAGGAATAAAGGAATACATTTTTAATGTGTTTAATTGACTTAAAATGACCATTTTGGTTTAAAAAAATTTATAAATAAGTAATAAAGAAATTTTAATAATGGAGAAGATTGAATGATGCTAAAATAGTTGGAGATTTTGTTCTATTGAATCCTGCTAATCTACAATGTCTATAGAGTTTTGGCTCAAGACATAGCATATGATCCATAGCTTTATGTATCGTTGTGGATTTTGGACGTTTGTTTTTTTTCTTCGCAATTCGTGATCAAGTTAAATTCTGGGTAATATTTATACCGCATTTTATTAGCATTCATTCTCTCGAAAGGAATTTAAATTCGTAGACCTTGAATACTAAACCAGTATACAGAATCTGTATTCTTGCAGCGTAAAATGTTGTTATTGCATGAGCACGCGAATACTTAAGAATTTGAAGAAGAAAAAACTACAATCGATTTTTTTTATTCAAGATGCAGTAATTATGAGTTTGCACGAAGAGATCACAGAATATTAAAATATAAAAGATGTCTGTACAAAATACAAACAAAACATACAACAAAATGGCTTAATTAATATTATTTAAATAGTTGAATACTTTTATTAACAAAATTAAAGCATAACGGTCAAAATAAAACTTTCTCATAGTTAGGTGATTATTATGTAATTTACCCTTTTTATTGAGTCTAAAAAATTGCCCGATATAGTTGGTCACTTCCACTCTTTCTTTTCAAATTTCTCAAATCAGCAAAAGGGTAAAAATGGTGGCAGCGGGATCTTTGCAGAATCTCCTGAAACTCGGTACTAAAATCGTCGGCGTTGGCCGCAACTATGCCGCGCACGCCAAAGAACTCGGCAACGCCGTCCCCAAGGTATCTAACTCCCGTTTACTACCTTATTCAAAGAGCAGATTTTTGATGATTCGTTTCCTATTGTGGAATACAAATGATGACGAAATTGCGTTACACAGGAGCCGGTACTGTTTTTAAAGCCGACATCATCGTATTTGGAAAATGGAGGGACAATCGAGGTTCCACATCCATTGAATTCATTGCATTATGAAGTTGAGCTTGCTGTTGTGATGGGGAAAACGGCTCGGGATGTGCCTGAAAAAACTGCCATGGATTATGTTGGAGGTAATCTCGAATCATTTTCTGATTGAAATCGAAAGAATTTGTGATGTTTTATTGGATTAAGGGAAAGCTTTGGGGCTGATAAGCTCAAAGTGGAGATATCCATTTTTCTGCCAAAAAATGATAAAAAGGATTAAAAATCAGATCGGAATTCAAATTGTTGTTAGTGAAAAATAGTTATTCAATTGAAATATGCACTAATTGTTAATTATGTGATTTTGTAATTGAATAAGAATTGGATATAGTTATTAGTTACTAAAAACCTATTTGGTCCAATAGGTCCCTTTAAGCAAGGTCAAAGGTTCGAATCTCTTACGATGGGAATGGAAAAAATTGGATCGGTGGAGTCACCCTAATACTCCACCCTAATATTGGGTCTTTGCAAAACCCGATCCAGATTAGTCGATCAGTGAGTTGGATACCGGTTTTTAAACAAACAAAAAATATTTTAGTTGATAGTATAATGTTCAATATGTGAATATGAATTTGAAAGTTCAAATCCAGTGACTTACAAAAAGAATACCAAATCCGACTTTTTCACTGCTTTACTCCGTTTGTTATCATTTTTATCAGTTAAATAGATATTTTCATTGGTTCCCTGTTTTTTTTAGTTGTTAGACCAGGCAAGTCACCGATTTCCGATTGCACTTGAACTGGTTCAACTGACCTACCAGGTCTAGTTTTTGTCATCACTTGTTTCCTCAAGACGCCATTTTGTTGTGACATTAAAATTGATCCTATAGTGAAGTTTTAACTGTAATAGACCAAATGATGTGCTTATTACTACTTTTGTATTTGTGTAGTTTACGTTTGAAACTCCTATATGCTACCTTATTATTTTGCAATGGTTTTTTTTCATGATTGATTTTGTTGTAACATTGAATAGGAAACATGGGATGTTAACAATCGCCTTTCCTTTTTCGTTTTGCGCATCATCAAATTACATACACTGGGATTCAATGATCAATTTGATGCTGAAATGACTACTTTTCTATGCTTCAGGCTATGCTTTAGCTTTGGATATGACCGCTAGGGAAATCCAATCTGTTGCAAAGGTACAAAATTTAGTCTTCTTGAGCACTCATGTACATTTTGCAAAGGCATTATTACTGAAATCAGAATGAATCATCTTTTCCACGAAAGCAAATTACCTCATTTCCCTGCTAGGCAAGAGGATAGCAAGTTACAAATTTTGTTTCAGTAGGACATGAAATTCTGAAGTAATTGATTGTGGATACCATTCTCCTGTTGAAATTTGTTGCCCTTGTCCGATTTCTGTCTTTTGGCTATTTTACTCCTTTCATTGGTGTGTTGACAAATGAGGATGGGATTGACACATCAGAGATGAAGTACATGAAGTGGACAAATAATTTAACCGTCCTGAAACCTGCAAAGTTGTTTGGAATCCATTCTTTGATTAAGAGTTTCTGAAACTGAATATTTTTCTGGGAACTGCAATGATTATTCATTGGATAATTGCAACACCATGTTCTTACAGGATCAATGGAAAGACAGAGCTTATAGGCTGAAGCTGAACTATCTACTTCAATGGCAGATCATTAGTTATATGTTCATTTTTATTCATCACATGCATCTTACAATGTTTCTACTTGTCTTGAGTTAACGACGCCCCTTTCTATCACTTTTGTCAGTCTGCAGGTCTTCCTTGGACGGTGGCTAAAGGGCAAGACACCTTCACCCCGATTAGTTCTGTTGTAAGAAACAAGATTGAAATAGTTTCATCTTTCTCTTTTCTCTGAAGTACATTATATCCAAATTAGTTTAAAGAACTCTTGACCGGATGATGAGCGTGTCTTTTTAAACCTTCTACATGTGCTGCTCCAGAATAATCGATACTCCGACTTTTATCATTTTTCTTGAAATACCTTTGTCCAACACTTGTGTCCAACGCATACTGGGACATGATTATGGGGATATGATTCTCCAAAAAATATCTAAATACATAAAAATCTTGAAAAAGAAATTGCACATACTCGTGTTGGACACATACCTATATCTAGCATTCATACTTGAATCCTAGCCCCAACTTCACTTGTTCTGTTTGCTTTTAGTTGATGAGCAACTCAAACCGATTACTCACCTTTAGTTTGCTTAGGCATCTCCATTATCATTATCATTCTGTTTCTAGGTAGTGACAGTTGGACTGAGGAGAATATCTGTTCTTCCTCCTGTTGTTCTATCATGTTATATATCATCCGATGTTTGCTGAATCGAAAAGTTTTCTGCAGTTTTCAATGTCCATGGTGCCTGATCCGGACAACCTGGAACTGTGGTTAAAGGTATATATACCAACATTGTGTTATTCACCTTTCATTTTGTGTACTTTTGGAATTTGTCAACTTAATATGGTTTTCTTCCAACTGATCGAAGTTTGATGCATTTCTTTTCATCACAGGTAGATGAAGAAATACGACAAAAGGGTTCCACCAAGGATATGATCTTTAAGATTCCTTATCTCATTAGCCACATAAGTTCCATGATGACCCTTTTTGAAGGAGATACCATATTAACAGGTCATAAATCATTCACTTTTTCCCCCAATTTTTTTTCTTTCACATTAATTTTACAACTCCGAACATGCTAATATGGTCATTTACGAACCTTATTCATTTTGGTTAATGGTAGTAATGGTTTTAGTTTCGAAAAAAATAAAGTGTGGTTCATACAGTTAATCATGGGACTCTTTGTTTGCTTCGGTTGCATGCTTAGATTGTCAAATTTGTGTTTTCATGTCTTTCATTCATCTTTGATTTCCGTATTACTCAATTCATGTAATGAGATACGGCGTGACTGGTTGAGTTCTGTAGGCGAATGTGGGACATGGGTATGTTTAACTTTTTCTAAAACATTCATGCACTTGGAGGATCATACCTCCATAGCTATTTTCAGATATGGGTGTCAGACACGTATACTTCAAAAAAAAAGACAGAACAACGTAGGTTTCTTTGTAGATTCTAGCTCACCCCATTTGTTTGGTTTCCATTTTATTTATATTCTGATTCGAAAATCGAAAGGTCAGTTATTATACAGCATATCATTAACAAAATGAGAAAATCAATTGGAGTCTAAATTAGGTGCCCTGTTGATTTTGTTTCTTGCAGGCACTCCACAGGGTGTTGGCCCTGTAAAGGTAGGCCAAAAGATAACTGCCGGAATAACAGGCCTCGTGGATGTTCATTTCGATGTCGGAAAACGCCAAAAGCCAGTAAGCAGTTGAGCTTCGCGCATTTGCGTTGCTGCAACCAGAGTGTGTTGAAGCACAAGTTAAACCTATCTAATTATCATTATTTGTCTTTGTCTTAGTATCGACACAAGGGTCATCGGATTACAACCATTTCGAGGTATTATCCGTTTTAGATGCCTAAAGATTGTGGTCATGTTCTTTAAAAAAATGCTCCTTGATAAGTAAAGGGTGGCCTTTCCTTTACAAATGCAGAGTCCGGTCCTCGGCTGGTCAATGTGGATTGTTTTCTACCTCAATAAATACTTAAATATATTCGGTTTGATTCGATTTTCAACCAACTAGTTCAATGATCATTTGTAATAATTAAATAGTTTAATGATCGTTTTATAACAACTATTATAGTACTTTAATTTGATGGATATAACGGTTCAATGTTTATATTCAAAATTTAAATTTTATTTTTATAATTTTTTAGAGTTTAGTATGCAAAAAATAATTTTAGGATAGGTTAACGACCATTTGTGAATTTTATCCTTTAAAATTTGAGTCGTGTAATTTAATTTTTATGTAAACAGACCACAAATATTTGAGTTTAATATATAGATATATATATATATAATATTAAATTAAGTTTTTTAGCTATATATTTTTTATTTATTGGAATTCAACCCAATTTGTTTCATTCACAATATCATCCTACTAGGATTCAAACTATTGGATTTATTTAGGGGATCTAATGTCTCATCTAATTAGGCCAAATGTTTGTTGGTAGTTTTTTTAAAGGCTTAACTGTCAAAAAGGTGTCCAACTTATACTTTTTTTCTTGTTTGGTGACTAATATATTTTTCGGGCCACTTTAGTGCCTAACGTTTTCTTCCGTAACTCAAATCAAGATTTTTCGTCAACGGCCGTTAAATAAATACCGCCATCTAATTATAACATGATACGTGTGTTGTTTTATTTATTTAATTTCTGAATTTCTTTAAAACTATGAATTTCTTAAAAACCTCAAAGTTTTAATTTCTTTCAATCAAACCCTCAAATCACATATCCCTCACCGTTTAGCATCCACAAATGTTGGTGGTTCACTGGTCACTACCGAAGCGTCGCATACCTCACTGTTCAGTATCCCCCACCCTCTACTCGTCGGTCAAAAACTCAATCGGTCTCTTTTTCTTCATTGTTGGATGTCGTCGACTGAGCAATTGACGATTTATTTGTTAGTTTTCAACGACATGATGATGAGATTTTCAGTCGTGGGATCCGACGAAGGCAAGGGTGGCCAGTGGTGGTTGAATCGGTGGTGGGAGGGGAGGGATTTAGGGTTTTTAGAGAAATTAAAAGTTTTGATTTTTTTTATAAAATTAAAGATTTTTTACTTTTTAAAATATAAAAATTAAAGAAAATACAAATATGACACATGTCGTGTTTTTATTGGATAACGAAAAAATTTAACCTCTAGCACAGAAAAACCTAATTTTAGTTACGAAATAAAACGATAAACACCGAAGTGACTTGAAATAAACGCTAGGCACTGAACTGAAAAAAAATATATAAGTTAGACACCTTCATAACAATTAAACTTTTTTAAACTATAGTAATAAACTACACCCGATACAGGGGGTCTGTCATTCATTGTAGAAATACCAAACCTATATGAAGTACAAACTATACTATTAAGTAGCAGATGTGTTACTGTAATATACATTAATTAATCATCAATCTTCTTGGCCAACAGGATAAGATCATGTTTTTTGTGTGTAGTGAGCCCCGGCAGGACATCAAAATCTAACTCGTCCTGACTCAGTCCTGCAGGCATTTCCCAATCAAATCTGTAAAGAAGATTAGCCAGGGCTAGTTCCACAGTTGCCATTCCCATTTGCATTCCGGGACAAACCCTTCTGCCGGCACCGAATGGTATGAGCTCGAAGTGTTGTCCTTTGTAGTCGACAGGGCTACCGATGAATCTTTCGGGACAAAACTCTTCTGGGTTTTCCCAGACTTCGGGGTCTCTTCCGATTGCCCACACATTCACAAATACTATGCTTTTGGCAGGTACTCGGTACCCACCTATGTTGCACTCTCGTAGTGTTTCTCGTGGCAGTAACAATGGGGTCACAGGTTGTAATCTAAAAGTTTCTTTTATCACGGCCTTTAAGTAAATAAAACCTTCGATGTCATTTTCGTCTAAAAAATTTTTTTTCGAATCGAGTTCTTCAATTCTGCTTGAGTTATTTTCAAACACTTTGGATTCTTTATCAAGAAGCTCATAACCCATATCACAATGGCCACCTTCGTGTCTGTTCCAGCTATAAACAAATTCTACATGACAAAGAAACAAAGATTATAAACCACAAAGTTATAACTTATACATGCATGAACATGAAGTGTGAAGCTACCATGAGAATAGCTTTGATGTGGTCCATGGTGAGTTCGAATGGAAATTCGCCTTCCTCCCGTATCTGTAGCAGCACATCGATTATATCTTGTTGCTCCGGTTGTAGTCGATTCTGATCGAGATGTTCATCGATGAGTTCTCGATAGAACACATCGAGTTGTTGGAAAGTTTTTTCGAGACGACCGAGGAATCCAGTAAGCCAATCGACCCAACCCATTAAAGGAAAGTAATCAGAAAACCCAAAGATTGCTAGCAAAGCTTGACTTTCATTAAGCAACCCATGGAACCTGCTTCTCTCAACTCCTCCTTCCGCATACCTCTTGCCGAACCCTTCTCGACAGATTATCGTACTGGAAAGGCTCATCATCGCCTCGCTCAAGTTGACCGGCGTAGCCTCGGCCGATAACCGGCATATCTTTTTGATCATCCGGCCGACTTCATCTTCTCGGATGTGACGATATTGTTTCACTCTGCTGAACAGATGCACAGCACAAAGCTTCCGGACCTCCCTCCAGTAGTCATTGTAGGGTGAAAAGGCCACGTCCAAGGCGTTGTAAGATAGTCTACTGGTACCACGCTGGTTGGGGCGGCTGCAGAAGTCGAGGTCGTGCGTTTTCATGACTGCTTTAGCCATTTCTGCTGAAGAAACAACAACGGTGGGCTTAAACCCTAATCGCAAGTACAGGAGAGGACCATGTTTTTGAGAGAGTTTCCAAAGGAAAATATGGAGGGGTGAGTTATTAAGCATTAGCATGTGTAAGTGGCCGATCAAAGGAAGGGCGGGAGGGGTAGGGGGAAGATTGCCATTGTTGCCGTGTTTTGAGAGAAGGAAGAAGAAGAACGAGAGAGGTACAAGAAAGATGAGGAAAATGATTATTGCCATTGTTAATCCAAAACTCTAATCACCTAAATTCTAAATTTTAATCTTATATTGATTATATATTTACCCTAACAAAAAAAATTAGTCTACTCATACTTGTTAATTTAGGGCTAATAGTTAAGGGTAATTTTGTCTGTAAATTCTATGTTTGTTTTGCATTTTTTTCCATTTAGAATTAAAAGAAATTAATAAGCCTTACAGATTTAATTTTGTATGATTAAATTAATAAAATTATATTTGTCGAGAAATAATTATTGGTTCTGTTTTGTTTTTTTATAGAAAAGAGAAAACCGATTCTGTCCTTTGAGCAGCCTTCGTCTTTTACCCAAATTGAAGGAAAAGACACGCATCTGCTGTTTTAGAATTATTGCATCTTCCTATGAAGAGATAGCCTCACATTTCTTATCCTTTTGGGCGTTACTAGTAACAAAGAATTTCATTTCTTATAATATCTAAAATATAAGTGAAGAGACCAAATGTACCAGAGGAAAATGAAAGTAACAAGTAAATTCAACAAGGTGTTTCAGTAGAAAAGAGAATGATATTTATTTTGAGAGACACGGGGTTTAAATCTTTTTGTTTACAAGGTGTATGTTCATTATTAAAAGGTTAAGAATATGTATGAATAAATACGATATTGTAATCTGTTTTAGACTATTAAAAAAAGAAAGAAATAAAAGTAACAATACAATTTATAATGTTACATCATCAAATATAATGAGTAAAATCATATGAAAATACATACATGAATTTAAAAATGAAAAAAACTTTTATATATATGTTTACGTAAATTAAAGTTTACACAAGCTTGTTAAATGTAAAGTTTAGAGTTTAGTAGCTTATGTTGTAAGAATTAAATTTAGAGTTTAGGGTTAAAATTTAAGGTTTTATGTTTAAGAATTTAAGTTTAAGATTTTAAAGAACAATTGTAATATTTTTTTTACACAGTTCGTGTAATATAACCCATTTGAAAATAGGTTTTATTGTTTTTTAGGCAAATTAAAGGAGGAATTAAAGTTAGGGCCACAAATATTAAATTATTTGTATAATTCTATTTTTTAATGTAAATAAATAATATTATATATTTAATTTATAAAATGTAATAACAATTTTATAAAATAAAAAATAAAAAAATATTTTCAAAGTAGGAAAATAATATTAGTTTGATTTTTTTAATTTAATTGTAGTTTATGTCAAAAATTTATTTGTTAAAATTATATTGAAATTTTAATTTAGGTCAGTGGCTAAGTACTTAATCACTTTCACGAGGACATGGGCTCAAATCTCTTATCCTTAGTCAATCTCATTTTATTTTGTGTTGGTAACTTCGTATAACTTCATTAAATTTTTTGTTAAAAATTTTATAAGAATTAGACTTAAATTAGTGGTTAAGTGCTTGGATCCTCATGTAAAAGGTTTAGGGATCAAATCCATTTAAGGTTTTGAGTTTTGTTATATTTCTTTGTTTTTCTTTGTTAAATGATGTGGTGACACATGTCATTATTTTACTGTTTGAATAAATTTAAATAAAAATAATATGTAGAGGTGAGAGAAAATAAAAATAAATTCACATCAGCGTTAGTGACGATTTTGCCAAAAAAAATAGTTCGGTGACATAAATAGAAAAGAAACAATAGTTCATTGACTATTAGTGTAGTTTACCCTTTTTTAATTAAATTTGATTGTTGCTTTTCTTTTATCTACTGATTTTTTTAGAATTTCTTTTATCTACTGAAAAATTATTTGAGTGAGGATAACAAAGCTGCTGTCGTAGACGCCATCTATATGGTTGCCAAAATATAAACAATTTGTGACAAAAGGAGAGTAAAAAAATGAAGAAAGAAGAAATTAGGGGAAATGAAGAAAAATAAACAAAATTTATAGGATTTAAAACAACGTTATTTTGGTGTAAGTTTAGATTTTTTTAAATGACGTCGTATTGGTGTTGGTTGTCATGTCATAACTGCGTTAACTATTTAACGACGGAGTGACTAAAACAATAGCAATTTAAAAGTCTAATGACTAAATTAAAAATTTTAAAACTTTAATGACCAAAATAAAAATTTGTAATTTACCCCTTTAAAAAATCTCATTCGTTTTAGACAATTTCAGTTACTTTAGGTTGAAGATATTTAATATTATTTTTTATAAAAATGAAGTTCTTTTGGTTTTATAAACACTCTGAGACATGAGTTCAGTAAAGTTTAATATCACTAAGATTTAGGAGAATTGATTGAAAATGAACATGTTTGATTCATATTTCATATAATTTTTCATGTTATGTTATTTTATTATATTTGTATATGTGACCATTGGTGGATCAATTCATGATTGATATGACAAAGGTTGTTTTGATCATATATGTATAGGTGAAAATCTAAAGAATTAGACAAACCCTTTTCTCAAGTGGATGCATTGATTACCCTCTCTTAGCTCTCTTTCTCTCTATATCTTCAATTTGTGTTTAAGGTTTCTGTCCTAAAGACTTCTACGTCTTGTTCATGTTTCATTGCTTCATCTAATTTTGGTTTTGAGTGTTAAGTTTTTATTGAGTGATTTTCTTTGTTTTCTCCTAATTTTTCTCTCTCTATCATGCTACTTAATTAATTTGTTCATATTTTTTAAATTTTTGATAACGTGCACACAACACTAAAAACAAAATTGAATAAAGTCGAATCTCTTAAAATAAACATCATCCTTATTTTCACGTGTCACATTCTAATTTAGCTAATGATTTTTTTAATAGAACTAATAATTTTTAATAGCCAAACAATAAAATATTAAACACATATTTTTACTAAAAAAACATTAAACACCAAGGGTCACATTTTAGTGTGGAAACGTGGGCAGCATTCCATTTATTTCGAAAACAGTTCTTGAGTGATCTCATTATTTATTTAACTTTTATATTATGCCACTTACTAACAAAATTAACAACTTAAATAATATTTATTCATTAAATTAATCCAAATAATAATTAATGTATCGATACGTTTTTTTTTCAGAGTTCGGTAAATTTTATATTAAGAAGTCCAAATTATTATTCATTGAGAATTCTTACACACTCATAAATATACATTATCTAAACCTACATTATTTATACGATATAAATTAAGGATTCGAATATCTCAATTCCTTCCGTGTTACAAAATCGATAACATGTCTTTTTCTAAAAGAATTTGAACATTGGTCATCTAGATTTTTAACAAATTCGAATTCAGGTTTTTGTGAATTTAGATATTTGACGCCTTATTTTAAAATTTTGAATTTGAATTTTTTATATTCAAATATTTGACCGATAGTAATATTTAAATTTGCACATTGACGATTTAATTTTTATTAACCTTTTGACAATACACACAAATATTTGAATCTAATTTTTTAAAGATAAATATTATATTTTTTTACTGGAGTCGCTTGCTGGATTTAATCTAATTTCATTTTTAAATGAGATGACAAATATACATTAGATGTAATTTTAATTGTGTTGGAGGAAAATAAGGTTATCCCATTACAGTTAGATTGCTTTCACTAATTTTTGGGTTTTCTCTTTCATTTCCATCTGGACAAAGTTATCATATGTCCAAAGCCAGCCTGTCCACCCTAAAATGGGCTCAGCCGGAGAGAGGGTTTAGCGATTGGACCGGAGAAATACCTGTCTTTCTAATTAGGGTAAAGTACACCATTTTAGCTACCAAACTTTTAAAATTTTTATTAGGATCACTCAACTTTTATTTAAATTCCATTTTGGTCCCTCATGTTACCTTCCGTTAGAATAGGATTACGTGGCCATTAGTTTTTATTTTTATTAAAATAATATTATTTACTCATTTGCTGCTAATTAAAATAATTGAAACATTTTCCTAATTTTTTGTTTAAAACCCTAAAAGTCTAATGCGCTGTTTGTCTTTCTCTCGTTTCATTCTCTGCGCACAATAAAAGAAGAAATTTTCCAAATGAGCCTAAATTTGAATCTAAATTCAAAGGGAACCCAAGATAGCTTTTTCCCTACAAATAACATCAATCTTAAGAAAATAACAAATCCCATCTTATTACGAACAAAACCAATGAAAATTCAATGAAAAAACTAATACCCAACAAAGATAACCATGGATTTAATTGGATACTAATCCTAAAAACTTAAAACAAATTCTAAGAAGAACCGGACACAATAAAAAAAAAGTAAAGGTTAGTTAGAAAAGTACATACTAGACTGAAGGCAAGCTTGAAGAAACCTCTTAAATGAAATTGGAGAGGTTTGTATTGATATTTGGCGTTTGTAAGGAGCAAAACAAAAACATGTTGGGGAATTTTTTTTTCTTTCATTGTGTGCAGAGAATGAAATGGGAAAAATACAGGTAGTGCGTTAAATTTTTAGGGTTTAAAAAAAGAATTAGGGAAATATTTTCAAGTATTTTGATTAGCAGTAAATGAGTAAATAATATTATTTTAATAAAAAAATAAAAACTAACGGGCCACATCATCCTATTCTAACGAAAGGTAACGGGAGGGGTCGAAATAAAACTGAAATAAAAGTTGGGTGACCCCAATAAAACTTTTAAAAATTTGGTGACTAAAATGAATGTGTCTTAAAAGTACGGTGACCATTAGTGTACTTTACCCTTCTAATTATAATCCCCAAGATTATTCTTCTTTTCTATGAAGTTATCAATTAATTAGAATTTGGTCGATTGAACTTTTATTTGGTTGTCTAAGTTTTTAATAGTTGTACACTTAATTTTGGTGGGTGAATTTTCTAACGAAAATTTTTTTCATATACAATACCTCAGACACTATGTTTAAATAATGTTAAACTACTTACCACTTAAACAAATCTCGTTGATACTTTTGTCTATCAAATTATAAACCCCAAGACTATTCTTTTCTGGGTAAACTACACTGGTAGTCACCAAACTTTTAGGGCGCTTTCAATAAGGTCACCGAATTTTTAAAACTTTCATTACAGTCATCCAACTTTTAATTCGCTTTCAATAAGGTCACTGTCGTCAACCACCGTTAAAAAAGCTGACGTGGCATGTTAAATTTAAGGTTAAAATACACTATTAGTCACTGAACTTTTAAGAGGCTTTCAATATGGTCATCGAACTTTTAAAACTTTCATTACTATCACTCAACTTTTAATTCGCTTTCATTATCGTTAAAAAGTTGATGTGACATATTAAGTTTAAAAATGAACTTTTCCCACCCTATTTTATCTCCATGTCTTATTTTCTTCCATCCAAACATGTCTATCTTTTAGATACATTAATATTTTCCTTTGAACTCCTCATTATCTAGTGCATGACTCAGTAAATGTCGGGCCTGAAGCATAAAGAGGATTTTTATGAGCAAAATTTTAGTTGTTTCTTTATCATTCCATCATCGGATGTCTCCCAATATTTTTCTTGTTCTCACACATGTCGTATGCATGTCTAGATACATTAATATTTTCCTTGATGTGTTACTAGAGAAGTGACGACCTTCACCAAAAATTTACAATTTAATTCATATGGAAGAAAGAGACATGTTTGGATCGAAGAAAATAAGAGATGATAAAAAATATGGTGGGAAAACGTTTATTTTTAAACTTAACGTGTCACATCAGTTTTTTTAACTGTAATGAAAGCGAATTAAAAGTTGAGTGATAGTAATGAAAGTTTTAAAAGTTCGGTGACCATATTGAAAGCCTCTTAAAAGTTCAGTGACTAATAGTGTATTTTAACCTTAAATTTAACATGCCACGTCAGTTTTTTTAACGGTGGTTGACGGCAGTGACCTTATTGAAAGCAAATTAAAAGTTGAGTGACTATAAAGAAAGTTTTAAAAGTTCGGTGAACTTATTGAAAGCATCCTAAAAGTTCAGTGACTACCAGTGTAGTTTACCCTTCTTTTCTTTTTTATTAAGTTATAAATTAATTGGTATTTTTCCTATTGAACTTTTATTTAGTTTTTTTTTTTCAATGTTTTCTTCTAATTTAGATTAACTTTAGTGGGTAAATTTTCAAGCAAAAATAACTTTTTATACATTATATTTTAATCGCTGTTTAAACAATATCAAACTATTTACTAGTTATACAAACCTTGTTGGTTGACCGATTGAACTTTAATTTAATTAAAACGTAAATAATTAAAATGGTGTGAATTTAAATGTGTAAATGTATGATAATTTATTTTAATAATTGAGTTGTAAATAATTTAAACACTATATAAAATATGTTATACTTATTTTTTAAAATTGGAAATTTATCTATCGATATAATCAAATAAGATGTTAGATTCAAATGTGCCCAAATCTTTAACTTGTCCTAAATCAAACTGAAATAGAAATTTTTCAAAATAAAATTTTACTATAATTAATTTAAATTTGTTAATCAATAAATCGAATATCATAATTAAACAATAAATAAAATAAAATTTATCGAGAAATCTCACTACCAAACAAAACATCAAATTCATACACCAAAAAATTAACATAAAAAGTAAATCCAACACACACAAAAATGAAATTAAATCTATAATATAATTTCAGCAGATAATCTTCAAATTTATACCAGTCATTTATTTTATACACGAATTTAATAAAAATTCGGGGAAAGTATATATAAACAACAATTCATCAAATCAAAATTACTACAACACGCATAATTAAAAATCAAACAATATTTTTGCTTTTAATATATTTAAAAAAGTACTGGAAATAAATAAATCTACCGCCGACAGCGTGTAATTCTGCTGCAGCCGCGTGAGTAGGGATTCGCCTGAGCTCCAGGTCGACAGTTGTAGTACGATGCGCCACGTCGCGAGCAAGGCACCGTGTTTCTCCTCAGTGCACCATAGCTAATGTACCGAGTCGTCGCTAAGATGCGCCTGCTGATCTCGGATCCCATGGCGAACTCGGCGTCGAACTCCGACGAGTCCTCCCCGCCTTGCATCAGGCACTCGGCGATAGATCCGCGGCACTCCGATTTGATCGGGAGAAAATTACCGCCGGCGAAATCGAGCAGCGGAGAAGAAGCTGAGACCGCCACGTGGACGGCCAAGATCGCGCAAATGGCGAGAGAAATCGAGAATCTAGAGCGTCGCATTTTTTTGGGTTGTGGAAATGAAGAAGGCAGGCAGGTTTTAGGTTTATAAAAGGTTTCCAATAAGAGAATGCCACTGGTGTTTGGATTTATTTTCGACTATGCCACTTGACTTTAACCTGACTGATCACTTTATGGACATCCACTACTAATCATCTTTTGACTTCTTTTTTTTTACTTCTTACGTTTCATAACAATAATAATAAGGATAATCTTTTATTAAGATGAGTATATATTTTACATATAATAAATAGTATAGACATGAACTGTATAATTTATTAAAATTATATTTTTTAATTAAAAAAATAAATTTTTGTTGATTTATTGTGTACATAATAACTTTTGAATAAAATGAGTGTAATAGATCTCAAAATCTACGAAGTATAATAACAATTTATTTTTCTTATGTAGTTTACTATTAGTCCATTACTATTTTTTTTTGTTTTTTTTTCTTACAAATATTTAACTTAATTTATTTTGAGCCTTTATTTTTCGAGAGCTCTGTACAGTCGAACATATTACACATGTTCAGAACCACCCTTGAATATAAACAAAAATAAATATTATTTGTTGACCCTAACAAACTAGCATCTTATATAATCATAAAAACACATAAAATAATAACGACCCGTTAACAAATTGACATTACCTTTACTTAATCTCAATTTATATTTGATGTTTAAGGACATCTATCAATACTTAGTATGGTAATCTAAAACATGAATAAATTAACAATAGACAAGATAACACAATAAACGTTATTAAGATACATGACATTGATTTTAACATGAGAAAAAAAGAAAAATCTATCATAAGAACACACAAAACCATCAGTAGATTTTCTACATAAAAGAGAGGGGACGTAGACTCTACGAGAAGGGAGAGAAGTGCTCCTATTAGGTTTAGAACCCATGACCTAAAAATATGAGGAATAAAGATGAACAACTTGACCAAACGACTAAATATGTTTGCTCATTTTGACGGTATTTTTTTCGAACAATTTCTACTAGGAGAGGGGGAAGGAGAATTTTACTCCTACTGGGTATTGAACCCACAACCTAAAAAATGGAGGGTGTCAAATAAGAGCTTTAGCCACATGCTCTACAAATTGTTGACAAATTGATGGTATTTATTAAATCTCAATATCTATAGCTTTTTAAATTTATTCAAGGGGCAGTAGACAAGGATGACCTGTGGGAGTCACGACCCTCAAAATTTGAAAAAAATATAATTTAGACCCTTAAAATTTTTAAAAATATTTGGCTCCAATAAAAATTTAAAAATTCAGATTAAGTTTTAATTTTTAATGTTCTTAATTAAATTTCTCCCATAAATTCTAAAAATTTCTCATTAAACCTCTCAAAATTTTAAAAAAATTAGTTATACTCTAATTTAAAAAAATAAATAAATTGAACCATTCAAAATTTGATAAAAAAAATTAAATGTCTATTTTTTAAAAAATTTAAATTGACTCTCCAAACCCTATCACTAAATCCTACCCCTGATTATTAAATTGCTATTTTCTTTTTTTGTTAATGTCATCATACAAAGAGGTGTGACAACAAAGAGCCAGTTAATGGACAACTAAGATGATAGTGAGACAAAAGAAAGAACATTTGATAATTATAGGTGTTGAAAGAAAGACAACAAAGGTGTAGTTTTCCTCTTTCAAAATCATGTGAATGCAAAGTGTCAAAGGCGTTGCGGTAAGCAATTAGCGACAAATTCTAAGCGCGTTTTGTGATATCGATGCTGATTGATTGTACAAACGCGACGCTCACGTCCTTTTCTTGTGCCACTAAAATTTTGTTTCTGCGACGAACCATATTTCATATCACTACAGAATTTAGTTCACATGGTATAATTAGTCAGATTATTCAGGAGTTGTTTGAGTCAGATTTGATGTTTTTTTTTCTCTTTCAATTTTATTTGCTTGTTATTAGGTTAAACAGAGACGGTTTTGTATTTTTCATTTTATTTCTAATATTTACGGGTACGATTTTGGGTAGTTTCCGTTACATGCTTTAGTGAATTTTTCGCCCTCATACCCATACCCATCGGATCCTCATGATTTTCAGGAAATCATATCCCCAAAAGTTAGACAAAATATACTATGTTACTAATCAAAATATATGGTCGATCTCAATTTACATGTCATATACTCAATACACTTAAACACATAATTGAAGGGGAACAAGGTTCTTGTGTAAAATGAACAACATAAATTGAGGGATAAATAGATTATATAATTAACAAAAATGCTAAATTACTAGAGAGGTTACCCTAACTTAATAAGGTTTAAACAAAAAACACAAATATAATGATAATAAGATAGGTAGGTATACATGTAAATGAGAGTTAATTTTATATATTGTAAAATTTTTGTAAAATATAATGGATCCTTGTGGATATTTTTCGGGGATTCCTACAATTATTGATACGGCTACAATTCAGTTATCCCCACAGTTCGGATATAGCAATCCTCGTCACCGTCCCCATTTGAGCTTTAGTGAAAAAACTTTCCATGTTCTCGTCCCCGTGGATGAAGGTTTCGGTTATTCTCCATTCCCGTCGGTTCGGATCTCCATAATTTTCGGATATTTCCCATTTAATTATTTTAATATTAATAGTAAAATCAATTTAATTTTTAGGATTTAACTAATTTATTTAATTTATATATATATATATATATATATATAAATCAGGCTGACATGTGATCAATTGAGTATAATTCAACTGACATTATTATTTGTATATATATATATATATAGTGATGGTACAAAAAACCTGTCATCGGCGGGTCCCAACTGGAACAATCAGGGAGGGTTTTCTTTTAAAATATCAGGTTTTGAGGTGAGTTGTATGAGAAAAGGAGAGTCGGGACAAGTTTAGGTTTAAGATGAAAATTTCTCGACCCGATCTAACTTGATTTATATTACCTTAATATATATGTAATTTTTTAATATTTACAAAAATATCATCATATATAAAAACTATTTTAAGGTTTCCCCCTCACATTTTACTATTCATTAAAAATATTATTAGTAAATTCAAATTAATAATAATATTAAAATGATTATACATAATTTTATTATAAGAAAATTATATAATTTCTTCATTGTAAAAAATATTGGTCATGTTTAGCAATTAGCGAATAGTTGATAGCTGATAGCGTATTACATTAGCTAATAGTTGATTGCATTAGCTGAATTGACTAGCGGATTGTATTAGCTGATTGTATAAAAGTGTTTGGTAAAATTAACTGATAGTTGATAGCTGTTTAATTATTTAAACAAGCAAAATGACATATAAGGACATGATTATATTTAATACTTGTTTGAATAATTTATCAGTTATTAATATTTTGTATCTAATAAATATTAATTAGATTTGTAAAAATTATTTTTTAATATAAATTTCCTAAACATATTTGAAAGATTTATATATTAATTTATTATTTATATAATTATTAAATTTTTATATGCACATATAAATATATGATAATAAAAAATAGAATTAACTTACAAATGTCACCCTATAAATTAGTAGTAACAACAAATAAGTATAATATTTAATATGTTTTTATTTATTCTAAAAATATTATTATTTAATTTAGGTTATTTGGAGATTTTTGGTAATTGTTAAGGGTAAAAGAGTCATTACAACTCTAATATCAAACCTCTAATCTCAAAAAACTCATATTAGGAGCTTTTTCAAAATTAACTTTTTCACCTCAATTCGCTCTTTCAATCCGCTATTTACCAAACATCAATATTAGCGGATTTGACTAATCAAACTTCTAATTGTACCTTAAACCTCTAATTTTTACCCAAATCGCTATTTATCATGGTCATTAACGTAAAAAACTACAAATAGGTTGATGCTAAAATCTAGAAAATTCTATTAACTACATAATTGTTTTATGATATTATTATATAATCTCATTGAATTTCTTTATGAATTTGAATGAAATTTTGTTTATTTAGGAAGGGTTTCATTGTTTAGGACGATAATTGAATTTTCAACTACTAATTGAATTAGGAAAGATTTTTATCTTCTTACCTAAACTAATATACTTCCTTTAAATGCTTATAGAAATTATTAGACGATATTTAGGTTCTGTTTTGTATATTTTTAAATTATTTGTTGAGTCGAAGACCAAAAATAATACATTGCATGTAATTTTTTAGGTTAAACATATTTTTCGGTAATACTAAAAGAAAGCAAAGCTAATTAACCATTAAGGTCATGCAACACGATAGATACAGCTTCAGTAGGCGGTTTTGGGAATAACAAAGCCTCCAGCTAAAATAATACATTTTCTAACGCAGCTAAGCTATCACGAACATCAATAATACCATCTGTACTATTCCACTAAACCACATTTTTAGAAAATAATTTTAAAAGAAAAAATTCTTATTAATCGCTTAAATCTACCATCATATTTTCTGTGAATCTGCATATATTATTCACACCTCTCTCATCCATAAATCAAAAGACATTAAATGTTTAAACATGCACAATCACACATTCTCGTGTGCCTTGTTCCAATAACAATACAAATCAAACTAAATATTTAACTATATTCGATATTAAACTAGTTCTTAAATTTTAACTATTAGATCTTGTGCAATCTAACAGTGTTTTTTCCATAATTTCAGATCACAAAATCAATTTTTGGGTTCAACAACATTCAAGTTGCAACTATTTTATTAATTAACCACAAAATAAATAAACAAATAAATAAATAAAAAATCGCCGCAAAGGCAGAATCCCTGTCTCCATACTCTTTTTCAAGCTTCCACTCCAATAATCATTCTTTGCTTTCCCTCAAATTCAAAAGACGAATAATCCCATCTTAACCAAATTATATTTGCTTTTTAGATTAAAAAAAATACTTTTGGTCTATTTGTCTAGTCCTTGTATTATGAATAAATTATTGGTTTAGCCATTGCATTTTTGTTGTCGGTCGACATGGAATGGTAATCGTTTTAGGCGGTTCGCCCATTATAATTCCAGACTATTATTGATCATTTTCTCTAATTCTTTCGTTTTCTTTTTTTTTCTCTTCACACCACATCGATCGCAACTCCCTGTCTAAATAAGAAGAGGTGAACTGTCTAAAACCATCACCATCTGACGTGACCACCAACAATTCTAAATTGACTATTTTTTTAGTCTTTGCTCTTTTAGAATTCCAGTCTTGATTCAAATAATACCAATGCAATCTTTTAAATTAAAATTTACTATTAGACATTCTATTAAACATAAGTTGTAGAATTTGTTTTTACTCTTTGGTTCGGTTTTTTAAGTTCTTGTAATTTAATCATACTTTATTTGTGTTGTTTAGATCAAGATCGAGTTTCAAATTTAAAAGGTTCATATGCTAAAATTAATCAGATTAGAGTATAAGGATTAAAACTATAACTTGTATTTTTGTAATTAATCCATAGTTTATACATAGTACAAGGATTAATGCCACAAATTGACCATTATCTTTCTTACCAAACAAAGGTACAACCCAAACACGGTCTTTAAATATATAATGATAAAAGACTAATGTAAGAAAAGAACTGCAATAAGCAAGGTCCTTGTCTTTCCTCTGTTTTGTCTCTCCGACCAACTCGCGGGATAACTCTGTTGAGATAACTCGGTCTGAGCTCAAAAGAGAGAGGGAAGAAACAAAATGAGTCTGGAACCGTTTATTTACAGTTTCGTGGCTCGAGGAACAATGATCTTGGCCGAGTACACTGAGTTCACTGGGAATTTCCCAGCCATCGCGGCTCAGTGTTTGCAAAAACTCCCTTCTTCTAACAACAAGTTTACTTACAATTGCGATCACCATACCTTTAATTTTCTCGTTGAAGATGGTTACGGTAATCCCCAGGGCTCTGATCTCTTTGTTTTTCTTTTGTCTGCTGTTTTTTATTTCTCGAGAAACAAACAGGGTGGTTGAGATTTAAAAGTTGAATTGGAGGTTAAGGCGGCTGGATCTAGCTAAAAAGTGTGAAATGAGATGTGGGTTTTTGTTGAAACATTTGAAAGTCAGCTTCTTTTTATTGGATTGATTAGTTTTCTCTCTCTCTTTTTTTTCATTTTGTTTGGTTGCTGAGAAAGCTGTGGGAAATTATGGGGGTGTAATGTTTTACTCCTATTTTGATGTATAAATTTAAAATTGGATGGAAAGGGTCATTTTTCTTTTCTCGAAGTATATATTTTTGGTTTTCTTGATTGGGTTAACAGTTTGATCTTTGTCAATGAAATAGTGAATCATATATTTAGGGAAATTGATATAAATGAAGCTTTCAAACCTTTACGGAAATTAATATGTGAAAAAAATTGTTCCCCTTGGAAATGCCTAAATTTGAATTTGATAGTGGTAGTTTATAAGGAAGTTCAAGATTGGAAAGTTGATTGCTTGATTTAAGTTTTCATTGGATTCGAGGGAGTCTTTGTTCGCTCGTAGGAGGTTCTCCATTCATGTTTGTTATAGGCAAATAATTGACTGTAAAAATTGACTGCTTGGTTAGGCGACTCAGTTGGAAGTCGACTGCATCTAGTTTGCGTTTTAACGAGTTTGGATAGTCTGCTTGGCCTTGTGATGATGACATTTGGCCTCTAGGAAGCTTGTAAAATGGAAGAAAATGGTGAACAGTTAATGCATATTTCGATACGGATCGTTCACTGGCAATTGCAGTGAGTAGTCTACAAGTCTACATTATATATGTTCTGATCGGACATATTATTATATGTTTGCTTTAGACCCGAGCAATATCCGAGCTAGCTGACTGATTGGGAGCACAAATGTGTTTGAACTACTTACTAGATAGAAGGGTTACTATGTTCATGCCAAAAGTTTTGGGAGACAGGGTAGCTAGTTCCGGATTTGTAGCTGAAATGGAAGAATGTAGATTTTTCTTGGACAGTTGGGGGTGTGGGGAGGAGAGAAGGGTTCGGCGATGAGAACTTCTCTCGTCCATACCATTCTAGTGGTGTTATCGGCTGGCCTTGAGCTTGCCTCTGTTAATAAAAACTCGTTAATCCCGACCTTTTATCTTTTGTTTCCCAATATGTTACAAGGTTGAGTCTACAAAACCAGTACCAAGCTGAGCTTTGACCATAACTATCTCTAGGTCTTTCTCGTTTTTAGTGCTTTTGGGATGACATTAACCGAGACGTTAAAAAGGTTTTTCTTTTTTAATGAAAGTATAACGATTGGGTTAGTAAAGGAATGATTATTGCATGGGAACTGTTACTTCCTTTAATGTTTTGCTACTGCCTAAGCTAGTTAACTCTCAATCACCTACATTGGGATCTCGATATTTTATCGCTCAAGTAATCAATGCTCTTGACTACATGCCTTTCGATCTATGCAGCTTATTGTGTTGTTGCAAAAGATTCCGTGGGAAAGCAAATCTCTATTGCTTTTTTGGAACGTTTGAAAGCAGACTTTAAGAAAAGATATGGGGGTGGAAAAGCAGATACAGCTATTGCAAAAAGTCTCAATAAGGATTTTGGGTATGTTCATCCATGTTATTGATAAATTATCTGATCTTTTAATTCCATTTTCTCGGTTTCTGGAAATATTTTTCTGTGAAACAAAACAATGTAATTTGCAGGCCGATTATGAAAGAGCACATGAAATATATCATCGAACATGCTGAAGAAATCGAAAAGTTATTAAAGGTGAAGGCCCAAGTTTCAGAAGTTAAAAGTATAATGTTGGAGAATATTGACAAGGTAAGTGTGCATCGGCATTCTCTTCCTTCACTGCTTTTTTGCGATGTTTTGCATGTTCGTGCACTTAGCACAAACATTATCGGAATACTGGAAATTCTGAATTGAATGGATGTGGTTCATACACACGCACACAATGGAACAATTATTATCATGGTGCTTACTTCAAAAAGATGCTTTCGCTTTATGCTGAACGAGAGTACGGGACACTGATTTAGATATTTTAAATGAAGGTTACTATAGCCTATAGGTTGTTAATGGTATCAGTTATCGAATATATTGGGAGACCCGGTATCACATAGCAGTTAGAGATGTATGAAGTGATTAGGTTTAAAGTAACGTCGGAGATTATTTGGAATAGGAGAGACTGTAAACAAAAGGGTGTCAGACAGAACTTGTGAATGACGGTTTAGTTTAGCTAGCGGAATTAACACTTGAAGGCTTGGTGAAAGTTACCTGCAATATGATCTGTTGGTCTGTTTATCTGATCAAAGATACCCCGTTTTTATTTTCTTGAAAATGATTTGCTTGAATGTGTTTTCCGAAGTTCAAATGAATCAAGATCAGGTCTGATAGGAAATTTGACGTAAAAGCTGCATTTGCATAGTTTATATGACCTTCTAATCCATATTCCAGACGATCGATCGTGGAGAAAACCTAACAACACTTGCTGACAAGACCGAGAATCTGCGTGATCAGGTAAATTCCGTTTCCCTGGTTAAGCTTTACGGTAATCTACATCTATCTCTGTTAATACAAAGCCGGTTTTGTTGTTTGCTCTTTTCAGGCCCAAGCATACAAGAAACAAGGGACACAAATCCGTCGTAAGATGTGGTATCAAAACATGAAGATAAAGTTGGTGGTTCTCGGAATCTTGATTCTTCTAATCCTTATAATCTGGCTTTCTATTTGTCACGGATTCAATTGCACCAACCAGTAGTGTCCGAGTCCCATGGAGAGGCAAGCTTTTCGTGACATACACCGAATCAGCTGTTTCGATACTAAGAGGTTCAGAAGGATCGTTTGGTCAAGCGTAAGCGTTTCGTACCATCTCCAGTGAGTTGGTATCGAGAGGTTTTAGTGTTCATCGGAACAACGAAACAAGAACAGGGGGAGAAATCCGTACCATGTTTTATGTACTTAGTGGTATTGCCTGAAGAAAAAACACAATTATTTTCTGGTCTTTGTTCTTACATTTTTTTTCTATAGCAATGAAACCTTACAAAGAAAAAAGATTTTAATGAAATGGTGAACGTGACCAACTTGTTTGCATTATCCTTTAACTTATGATGATCAACCAATGTTATGCTGCCACGTGTTTGATTAAATATTTCCTAAATGTTAACTAAATATTTTTTAGAGGTTTTGAAGAGTATTAAAATTTTAAGAAAATTTGTGAAAGATACATGAATTGTGATGTGAGATTTTGGCAAAATTAAGGGAATATTTTATTGTAGGAAAATAATTGGAAAATTACCCCATTAATGGTTATGTAGAAAAATAGTCTCTTTTAGTAACGTAAGGGAAACTCGTTTTTTTTGGTTAAATGCGAGTTTCAAACTCGCTCTTAACTAAACGTGAGTGATGTGTTCACTTTTTTTTTGTTGATAGACGCATGTGTGTGCATGTTTTTCTACATAAGTAACTTTTAATTATTTCCTTTATATTAACAACATAAAAAAAAAGACAACCATCAATAAGTTGTCTCTCAAAAAAATGAAAAACCCTAGCGAAAACTTACGCTGTGCCCTGTCGCTCCTGTCTGAGAATCATAGTGGTCGGCCACCGGAAGACGTGATTGATCTAGAAAAAGTGGATTCCCTCGAGAGACCGGGATCCCCTATTTTGGTTGAGGACCAACGCTCGTGTAAGAAGGGACATAATAATCCTAATCACGCCATGGAAACCGTGGATAAATCAGGCACAGGGGGGGATGCGGTTGATGCGATTATGACTGAGATTCATGAGACGATCGCCGGCGTGGATTTACAGTCTCTGGAAGGAAAAGGTCTTGTAGTTATTTCAACAGTGGAAAATCATCGTCCGGGTTTGGAGGAGGAATCTCCTGGTGGAAAATTGAAGTTGTCATTCCGAGATGCACTGAAAGTGGATAATCGAAATAATGCAGCACGGCTAGAGATAGATGATCTTGATGTTGAAGTTTTGGACAGTGATGTGCGCGTGATCTCGGACGGTCCTCTGACAGAGATTCAATTTTCTGAGAAAGTGCACTGTTCTATTAATAAAAAGCTCTCTAATTCGATTGTCATCCGACTACTTGGAAAGTCAATTGGCTACAAAGCTCTGCTTAACAGAATCACAGGTTTATGGCAGCCGAAAGGGGAGATGAGGCTTATAGATCTCGATAATGAATATTTTTTGGTTCGTTTCTCAACGGAGGAGGATTACGCTAGAGTCTTGTCAGGAGGACCTTGGGTCATCTATGGCTCTTACTTGACTGTGCAGCCATGGAGTCGAAACTTTTCTACTGCAGCTGATCATCCCTCAAAGATTATGGTTTGGCTCCGATTACCAAAACTGCCATACAGGTATTACACGAAGAGCCTTTTCCGCCATATTGCTAAACTACTTGGAGAAGTTGTAAGAATTGATTATAATACGAATGAGGCTAATAGGGGAAGATTTGCTAGACTAGCAGTGGTGATCGACCTTAAGAAACCGCTACTGTCTGGTATTATTATCGATGGTAAAAAACAACTGATAGAATATGAAGGCCTGCCCCTTATCTGCTATGGTTGCGGAAAATATGGACATGCCAAAGAGCAATGTATAGTGGAAACTCCCCCTGTCAGAGAAGTTACAGAACAAAGAAAAGATGTCAATCAAGATGAATTATATGGTCCGTGGATGCAGGTTATTAATAGGAGGAAAAAACCGATGGCGAAATGTGACAATAGTCTGCCTCCACACAATTTAGAGACAAACAGCCACAAGGATGGTTCCAGATTTTCCATACTAGCAGCTGCACACGATGTGCCTACTGATGAACATTGCACTAAAAGAAAGGAGTTTTCAAAAGGAAAAGCACAATGCCATACATTAGAAACATCACAGCATGGTGGGATCCATATTGGAGATATGAGGGCTGAAAGTAGTAAGCAAGGAGAGAGGCGAGATGCGGATATGGGGTTAATTAAGGAGAGCATTCATAGCCTTGATAGCATATATACTCAAGCTCAAAGCTATTCGAAGGGGAAGAGTCTTAACCAAACAAATCAAGTGGCGTCTAAGGATGCTGTGATACCCGTTCTCACTACATTGAACCCGGAAAAGCACGTTGCTGTGCATGTGGTTGATGATGATAGTCGACCTGTGCTGCATGAGAGAAATGGAAGGGTTTTACCACTCTCCATAACTGGTGCTAATTTGAAAAATGGAGGAAAGACGCTGATGTCGATTAAGGGGGTTCCTCGTAAAAACATGAAATCTAGGAAAAAGGATGGTAAGCCTAAGAATCAAACAAACCTAGCAGGTCTTGTGGAAGCGCTCACGTCGGAGCTGGACCAGGCGAAGGTAGCGACTGCATATCCGCATATTGACTCACGGACCAACGATGCACCAGCTAATTATGATGTTCAATGGCGGGCAAATACTGCTTTTGAATCGAGTGATCAGCCTGATATTTAGGCTTCGGGTGATGTTTCTTCTTTTATTTTTCTTTTCCTTTTAATTATGATTAAAATTATATCGTGGAATGCACAAGGAGCTCTTGACTCCAATTTTAACCGTTACTTTAAGATGTTTGTTAGATTGCAGAGACCAAATGTTTTTGTGGTGTTGGAACCACGCATTAGCGGGAGGAAGGCTGACACTTTCATTCGTAGAGCAGGGTTTGATTATTCTTATAGGATTGAGGCTAATGGATTTGCAGGAGGGATATGGGTAATGTGGAATAACAAAGTTAATTTTGATGTGGTAGCTATCTCTAGTCAGTTTATCCATGGTGTGATCAACATAGTGGATGAACGTAAAAGCTTCTTTTTCACTGTTGTTTATGCTAGCCCGGATGCAGGGAAAAGACGTGATTTGTGAAAGCAACTTGCTGCGCTCGATCCGAAAGATAGCTGGCCTTGGGTTTTTGGCGGAGACTTAAATGTGATTAGTAGCATTTCAGAGAGGGATGGTGGTTCTAGTAAAAGAACTGGAATTTGCTTGCACTTTAATGAGTTTATGTTTCACTCTGGCTTAATTGATATGGGATTCAACGACCCTTCTTTCACTTGGAAGAGAGGCGACCTCTCACAGCGTTTGGACCGCTTTATTTGTAATAATAAATGGTATAACTCTTTCCCAATGCCTGCAGTGTTTCACTTACAGCGTATGGGATCGGATCATCGTCCAATCATGTTGGAGTTGGGTAATCGTGCGAGTCATGGCAAAGCTAGGCCCTATAGGTTCATTGTTGCGTGGAATGACCATGAGAATTTTAAACCTATGCTTGAGAATTGCTGGAGTGCGAGTAAATCTTTGCTCGATAATGTGACAAGCTTGCAACAAAAAAGTTGTATCTGGAATGAATCAGTGTTTGGGCATATTGGTCAGAAAAAATCTTTATTGTTAGCACGTATTAAGGGCATCGAAAGTTATCTTGAGAAGTCTGATTCTGATTTTCTTATGAGCCTTGAAGAGAGGCTTAAAGAGGAGCTGAACATAGTGCTAGAGCAGGAAGAAAGTTTCTGGCAACAAAAGTCGAGGCAAGAGTGGATTGCAAAGGGAGATCGTAATACCTCGTTCTTCCATGCAAGCACATTGATTCGACGGAAACGAAACAATGTTCGGATGCTGCAACTTGATGATGGTTTGTGGTGTGACGATGTGCAAGTGCTTAAAGATCAGGCCTGCGAGTTTTTCAAGAAGTTGTTTACAAGTGAGAGTAGGCATACGGGGAATGGCTCTGCGGGGACTGATTGTTTTCTTCAATCTACCTTGGATACGTGCACTTTGCTGAATACGGTAACAATGGAGGAGGTGCAAAATATTGTGTTCAAAATGGCTCCGTTAAAAGCCCCTGGGATTGATGGTTTGCCTGTTTTATTTTATCAAAAAAATTGGTCCATTGTTGGTGTGTCGATTTATAACCTTGTTCGTGATTTTTTTGATAGGGGCATCTTAGAGAGTTGGATCAACGAAACAATTCTTGTGTTGATCCCGAAAGTGGAGAGTCATTCTTCAATCACACAATTTCGCCCGATCAGTTTGTGTAATGTGACCTATAAAATTATTTCAAAGGTCCTAGTGGAACGTTTAAAACCGTTCCTTCCAAATTGGATAGCGCCAACTCAGGCGAGCTTTGTTCCGGGCAGACAGATTACTGACAACATCATTCTCGCCCAAGAAATCATCCACTCTATGAATAACAAATCCGGAAAGAAAGGGTGGCTAGCCGTCAAAGTGGATCTTGAAAAAGCATATGATCGAATTGAGTGGGACTATATCGAGGAAACTCTTAAACTTACAGGTATACCGAGTCATTTTATTAATTTAATAATGATTTGTGTTCGCTCTGTTTCAACCCATGTGCTATGGAATGGAGAGCTAACGAAGAAGTTTAAACCAACTCGTGGGATACGCCAAGGGGATCCATTGTCACCATACTTATTTTTACTTTGCATGGAACGCTTATCGAAGGCCATTATGCGCAAAGTTGATGAAGAGGAATGGCGGCAAATCTACCTTTCGAAATATGGCCCGGGTTTGTCCCATCTTTTTTTCGCGGACGACCTTGTCCTGTTTATGGAAGCATCGATGCAGCAAGTTGATGTTGTCAAAGGCATTGTGGAAAGTTTTTGCTTTAATTCTGGCCATAGGGTTAGTATGTCGAAAACTAAGATTTTTTTTCTCTAAAAATGTTAATGCTAACATGCGACAGGCTATTACTCAAAGTTTGGGATTTGAAGAGGTCTCGGACCTGGGTAAGTACCTTGGAGTCCCTTTGTTGCACTCACGCGTAACCATGGCAACGTACTCGTACCTCCTTGAGAATGTGCGCAACAAGCTCTCGGGTTGGGCTGCGGGATCGTTATCTTTAGCGGGAAGAATCACTATGGCAAAAGCTGTTCTTCAGGCGATTCCTATATATGCAATGCGATCTGCTTGGTTGCCTAAGAATATTTGTGAGGAGATGGAGCGCATAATTCGCCAATTTGTGTGTGGTAAGTCTTCTCATAAGAGTGGAATATCGTTAGTCAAGTGGAGTTCGGTGCAAGAACCTATCGAGGATGGTGGTCTTGGTTTGAAAGATATCCACCAGCAGAATAGAGCGTTTATGATGAAGCTAGGTTTCCAATTGATTTTGGATGAGGAAAAATTGTGGATTCAGGTTTGTAAAGAAAAATATGCATGGAGGTCAAGAGTTCCTACATCTATTGCGCGCAACAATTGCTCTAGATTATGGCGTGGAATTAGTAACGTATGGACGGAGCTTAGTAATAGTATTTGTTGGAACATAAGGGATGGAAAGCAAACAGATTTCTGGTTTGACACATGGATAGATCTTCCGGAACCACTTGTTTGCATGAGGGGGAGTAAATACGCGTTGCACTCTTTTTCCCTTAACCGAGGTTTTGTCCCAATGGGTTTTCCTGGTAAGGTTTTTAATGAGGCAACATGTTATGCGTATCAAAGATGAGTGTACTCTTTTTCCTTCACTAAAGAATTTTTTTCCCACTGGGTTTTTATCTTAGTAAGGTTTTAACGAGGCACATTATCTTCATAGACATCCAAGGGGGAGTGTTATGAATATTTATCTATGTGGATGTCTATCATGATTAGAACTTTATCAAAGGAGTTTGATTTATTTATTATTAGGAATATTATCTCTATGAATTAGAGTTTAATGTATTATGTACTTCTTATGCCTATAAATAGATGATTCATTGAAGGCATTGTATACAAGTCAATATTTGAGAATAATACAAATCTCCCTCTTTCTCTCATCTCTTTGTTCTTCTTGTTCTTATTCTTGTTCTTCTTTATTTATTCACAACACGTTATTAGCACGAGACTCTAATCAACTGAGGTCTTCATCGTTATAATTCAAAAGAAGTTACCGGGAAGAATTCGATTATAGAATAAACCAAAGAAACCAAAAGACGAATCGACAGAGACGAAGAGGTTGCGTTTGGTGTAAATTACGTGTGTTTTCTCTTGTTCCTAAAAGGGTTAATTAGCGGTATGCTTATTCATACTTTTACTTATATGATTATATTTGATATTTTTTATATTATTATTTATGTCATTTTATTTGGTAAAAGTTAATATTTTTAACCGTGTTTTGAGTTTTACATGATATGCTTAAATGGCTTGGAAAGAGATGTGATATAAAGGGACTATGAGAAGCTATCTCGGTCATATGCTATGTCTCCATTGTCCACGAGAGAAAAATCAATATCGATAAATTTTGGTTTTATTTTTATTCTTTATATTATTATTTTAAAGTGTGATAAATCATGATGATTTTGAATTTACAAGAATATTATTATAAAGTCTATATTTGCTCGAAAGCAATATTTCTTCTTCGTTGAAAAACTTGACCATAGACTTCTCCCAATTTCAAGTTACGAAAATTCTTCTTGATCCAAAAAGTTTTATGGGAGGCATTCCTTGAAGTGAATGCAAAGCATGATGTTTATTCCATGCGATTATCAATGATGAGGCATTCCCTGAAGTAAATGCAAGCATGATGTTTATTCCATGCAATTATCAATGATGGGGCATTCCCTGAAGTGAATGCAAGCATGATGTTTATTCCATGCGATTATTGGATCTGTTTCATTCCCTGAAGTGAATGCAAACATGGTAAATCATTATTCAATTAGAGACATAATTTCGATATAATCCAAGTATAATTGGCTGGACATCCCGTTCTGCGAGGCTACTGGTCTCAAAGGAGGTTTTTAAAGGACCTTGTGGACAGGTTTAACAATACCGCGTACGAGGATTAAATCTTTGTTCTCTGTGATAAGGATATGTGAAAAAAGTTTTAAAGGCCCACTGGCTCTACTCCATTCCCTGAAGTGAATGTGAGATTATATTATAGAAGGAATAAAAAATCACATTAAAAGTTGTGGTCGTGGTCGAGGCTATGAATATACACATGAAAAATATAGTCGTTTTAAGAATACTTCTACCCGCTGGTAGCAAAGTTATAAGGATGACAAGAGTGATAAAGATCATTCTAAGGAAGTGAAATCCTTTTACCAATGTGATGTTATAAATCATTGGTTTCGTACTTGTCAAACGCCAAAGTATTATGGACTTTATCCATAATCATGAATGATAAATGAAATAAAATATAAACAAAATTTGTTTATGGCGAAAATAATTATGGCGTTATTGGTCCAACTCAATTGGATATTGTTAATTTTCTCATAACCTTTGAAGGGAATAATTTACCATTTATTTTATTTCCCTTATAACTTCTAACAGGAATAATTAGTTTTTTATTTTTTTATTTTTTAGTTAATTCGTTTTATTTATTATTTATTTATGTTAGTTTGCTTTATGTTTATTTATTTCACATATTATTTATTTACGCTTTATGTTAATTTATTATTTGAAGAATATGATTACTTTCGAAATAAAATATACAATGAATAGTGGCTATTTATGCCTAGAATTGTGGCTATTTATGCCTAGCAGATAATGCAAGTACTCATATTATACTTAAGCATAAGAAATATTTTTCCCATTTAAATACAAGGGGAAAATATGAGTAGTATTTCTCAAAGTACTAAAATATCAATACTTCGGAAGAGCACTTGAAAGTTTATCTCTGATAGATAATCGACTTGATATGATGTGCTATATTTTATATTTTTCATTCCTCGAAGTGAATGATACAAAGTACTCGTACATGTTTTCATTACCTGAAGTAAATGAAACAAAGCACATTTTGAAAGGTGCACAATTATGCATTTCTCGATTAAAATGCAAGAGAATAATGTGAGTACTATATCCGGAAGTACTAATATCACAAAAGGCTCTGGTTGAGCAAATATGTTATTGTCAAATGGAACTTTATTCCATATTCACATTGCGTTATACTCGTCAAAGTCATAAAGAGAGCAATATGAGTTCACAAAATATCCCATTGGAAATTATAGATAATTTATGTTATCAATTGGCATTTGAAATAAGCCAATATAAGTTCTGGTAGCCAAAAAGTCAGTTGAAAGCTCTATGAGAGCTATATATTGCTACCAAAAGATAATTTCAATTGAAAGCTCCGAAAGAGCTAAATATATTCCTATTTAAAGGAACAATTTTGATGGTCGTACTAGACATGTACGAGTAAAATTGAATTACATGTTATGGTAAACAAGAAGTTTACAAATTCAGAGATATATACACACATATATATAGTTGGCATGATCGGTTAGACCATCCTGATCAATAATGGTGCAAAAATTATTGAGATTTACATGCACATGTATTAAAAGAACCTGTAGTTCTTGTGGTGCTTATTCTCAAAGGAATGGATTAAATTCCACTTATTAAAGAACGTGAAGTTCTTGTGTTGCTTAAAGGAATTGATTAAATTCCACTTACTAAAAGAACAAGAAGTTCTTGTGTTGTTTGTTCTCAAAGGATATAGATGATCCCACTTACCAAAAGAATTAGAACTTAAAGTTCTTGTACTGAAGTTAAGACTGTATGTCTTGCATATCTGAACGAAATATGGGCCCATATATCCACAAATGTGGAAAGTTTTATATGATTTTAGTAGATGCATCTACATTGTTTTATCGACTTACAACCAGAAGTTTGTGAGATTGATTCTAAAAAAATTCAAATTATACAGCTAGACTATTCGTCTTGAAAAGCTAGTGGGTTTACATTTTAGGCTATATCAGTTGTTACAAAGCCTATTGATTATGAAAAATATAGTTTAGCAAAATTTCAATTGGATGCCTCATATTTAATAGCTAAACTATAAGAACAAAAGAGTTATTATTTATATGGTGTTTCCATATAGCAACACTTATACGCATCAAGCCAACGAGTTATAATAAACTCTCCGTTATGATTGGTTTTTGGTCAGAAACTATACATTTCCCATTTTATGATTTTTGAATGTGCGATATGAATTGCTCCACCACAACGAACAAAATGGGTAAATAAAAAGGGTTGAGAATATATATTGAGTACGAGTCTCCTTTTATGTTTAAATTCTTAAACATTAATTGGAGAATCATTTATGACATGATTTTCTCAACATCAGGGGGAGATAATAATCAGCTGGATAGAGGAAAATGAATTATCATTATCTAGATCCTCGTATATGAACTAGAAGTTCATAAGATAATTCATGTTATTACATGTCAACTGCTAGACATATTTACTGACCCAATGAGAGTAATTAAGTCTCATATAGCAGCTGAAATGCTCTAAGTTTAAATTATATGTTAGAGTAGTGAGAGAATGTAAATCATGCCTGAAGCATGATAGTTGAAATGGTTCCAATGATCAAAATTCTCATAAATAGAAAGTAATATGAGATGGTCATATATTGGAGGCGGGTGCTCCTGAAGAGACCCAAGACATAACAAATAATAAAACTCTATAAGAGTTTCAGGTACTTGAAATAAAGATTGAAATCTTGAAGAGATCTCGATGAGTTATGTCATTACGAGAATGGAACCAAAAAATTGGAAAGTTGTCGACAACGATTTTACAAACAATTTTACATAAAATACTTCTATAGAAGTAAAGAAAGAAACCGATGTTGAAAGACGCTTTGAACTTTTAAAATAGAAGTATTTGGACCAGCAGTCCAAACACCTAAAGGTGTAATGTAAGTGAGGCACAAATAAGTAGTCGTAAATACGACTTGAACTATGATTTATGAAAAGTTTTAATTACTTCATGGTGGATGCAATTACTTTGGCAGTTTTGAAAATTTTAATGCGTCTAATTATTTGTGGATCCATATTTATCCTTGAAGGATCTAAAATGCTATAAGCATTTGGAAATTTCTGAGGAAATTTATTTAGACATGTCTCATGAATATTTTGGCGCATTTGGTATAATCGCCTTAGTGAATACTATAAGAATGATCAGATTTCCTTATGCATTTTATAAAGGAGTTTGGATCAAGATCCATTATGATAATTTTAGAACTCCTAAAGAGCTTCAAATTGGAAACTCATGAAGTACTTTCAATACAAGTACTTGAATCTTGACATCAAGTTTATCTCGACCTGAAGATCGAGCATTTTTATATATTTCTTTTGTCTATGAATAGACATAAACTGAAAGAATCTTAAAGAAGATTCAATATGAATAGAGCATATCTATTGAGTATCCCAATAGTTGTAAGATTGTTGGATGTGAATAAAGATAATTATATCTTTTCTTGGTCTTGAAGCACTATATATTAGTTGGTCAAGAAATATCTATGAATATACAAAGATCATTACATTTAGATCTTCAAACATTCGTTGATGCCTCCTCAAATGTCGTAGAAATAATTGTTATGCACGAGGCAAGCCAAAAAATGTGTTTGGCTAAGACTATTGATCCAACATATCCAAAAGATATGTGGATTTACTTTTACAAGATATGATAAAAGCTATCTTGTGTGAAGATAACGCAAGATGTATATCTCAGTTTGAAAGTGGATACATCATAGAACATATTACTCCAAAGTTTCATCCCTCACGATCTTTAGAAAAATGATATTCAAGATTAAATTATGAAGATTCAAAGATCTTCTGTGATGTTTGCATGAGGGGGAGTAAATACGCGTTGCACTCTTTTTCCCTTAACTGAGGTTTTGTCCCAATGGTTTTTCCTGGTAAGGTTTTTAATGAGGCAACATGTTATGCGTATCAAAGATGTGTGTACTCTTTTTCCTTCACTAAAGAATTTTTTTCCCACTGGGTTTTTATCTTAGTAAGGTTTTAACGAGGCACATTATCTTCATAGACATCCAAGGGGGAGTGTTATGAATATTTATCTATGTGGATGTCTATCATGATTAGAACTTTATCAAAGGAGTTTGATTTATTTATTATTAGGAATATTATCTCTATGAATTAGAGTTTAATGTATTATGTACTTCTTATGCCTATAAATAGATGATTCATTGAAGACATTGTATACAAGTCTATATTTGAGAATAATACAAATCTCGCTCTTTCTCTCATCTCTTTGTTCTTCTTGTTCTTATTCTTGTTCTTCTTTATTTATTCACAACAAATTTGAAATATTTATAAATTATTAAAAATATAAAAACTTTCATAAAAATAAACGATTTTGATTTTCTTTCTTTTCAAAAAATATAAGGAAGAAAAAATCCTAAAGTACGGTTAATGTGATTCTCTCAACCGAATAATTTTTTTACCCTTTTTGGTGCTCTTATCTCTCAATACTAAAAAATTAAAGTCTACATTCTAAATCTAATTTGTATAATTAAAATCTAATGAAAATGTGACATGACATTTAAATTAAAATTTATATAATTATACATTTGGTCTTCATCATCATCCAATTAAACACATTTACTCTATTTTTAATTAAATTTATTTAATAATTTTCATCCAATCATATAACAACACATGATACTTGATTGGGTGGAAAATTAAGTAATTGAGAACACCAAGGATCAAACCTACAACCCATAGGTTCAACTATGCTGATTATACCAATAGACTAAACCCTACATATGACTTTGTTTTACTAACTTTATTTATTTAATGGTTGTCTTAGCCCTTAGATTCAACTATTTGTAATAAGAATTCGTCCAGTAAACATTGCCAGATTAACTCTGAAAGGTGGACATGATTATGACCCGTAAGTCATTCAGTTCGAGAAACTCCAAAGCCTTGGTTTCAAAATTCGCTGCAATAATTGAAAACATAAATCATAAGAAAAAGGAAGGGTAAACTACTGCAGAGGTCACTTTCGTTTCCCGTTTGTACAGATTTAGTCACCACTTTTGAAAAGTGTCAATAAGTGGTCATCTACGTTTTCGATGTGTAAAGACTTGGTCACTCCGACGTTATAGTCCATTAGTCCCCTAAAGGATTGCTGATGTGGCGGAGTTAATTAACAAAAAATAAGGATAAATTACTGCAATAGCCATTAGAATTTATCTCATGTACATTTTTTCTCCTCAATTTAAAAAAGTAAACATTATAGTCACTAATAAAAATGTTTCTTTATAATTTCACCCTTAAATTTTTAAAAATTCATTTTTCAATCCTAAAATTTTACAATCAATTAGTACAATAATATTATAAATGCTTATATGAAAAATAGGTGTCCAAAGTATACCCTTTGAAACTTAGGTGCCCAAATTACTCCTATTTAATAACTCAAACTTAAAAATTTAGTCCACTAACTACTAAAAAATTTGAGTTATTGAAATTTCTATTTTATAATTCAAACTTTATTTTGAATTTTTGAGTCGAGTTTATAAAATTATGAGTCGAGTATTTTCACATCAAACCAAAAAATTTAATTTTTTGAGTCAAGTCGAGTTATTGAAATTTCTATTTTATAATTCAAACTTTATTTTGAATTTTTGAGTCGAGTTTATGAAATTATGAGTCGAGTATTTTCATATCAAACCTAAAAATTTAATTTTTTCGAATCAAGTCGAGTGTTGCACTTCCCTACATATAATTTTTAATTTTAATCCGTTCAATTTAGTGATTGCAGATGAAAATCTCTGAAAGGGATTCAACAATATTTATGACAGAGCACTCAGGGGAGGTCTTTCTAAAACTTTTTCAAAGTAATTATACCTGAAATCGCTCTTACCGATAGTGTTAATTGCATTAAAATTTGAAGATGTCTTTTTTTAGTACAATATAACCTGAAGTTTTTCTACAATGGTAGACATGTTTCCCTGTTTGAAGATGCAAATGATGAATATAATGTCCAAGCGGGTCTGAATCCTCGTACTGTACGTGAATACGATGAAGCAATAACACGAGGTATGTTTCTTCAGACGTCAAACTTATGTTATTCGAACTCAGAATAGGGTATGTGTTTGATATTTTTAAAATTAAAAATTATATGTAGGGAAGTGCAACACTCGACTTGATTCGAAAAAATTAAATTTTTAGGTTTGATGTGAAAATACTCGACTCATAATTTCATAAACTCGACTCAAAAATTCAAAATAAATTTTGAATTATAAAATAAAAATTCCAATAACTCGACTTGACTCGAAAAAATTAAATTTTTTGTTTTGATGTGAAAATACCCTACTCATAATTTCATAAACTCGACTCAAAAATTCAAAATAAACAAATTTCATAAAAAAATACAAATTTCATAAAAAAAATCAGACAGTTTAGATGTAAGATCCGACAGATTTTATATCATATGAAATCTTCTAGATTTTTTAGACGACTCATTGTCACAAATGGTTGAATCTAAAGGCATTAAAACAACCATTAAATAAACAAAGTTAGTAAATTTAAAACAACTTAAGGGCTTGGTCTATTGGTGGAATCAACGCGGGCTGCAGGTTCGATCCTCAGCGACCTTATTTGTTAAAATTTTCACCTAATAGGAAATTCATCCAATCATGCGATGACATGTGTCGTTATTTGATTGGTTGATTAATTAATTTAATTAAAATAAAATTAAGATTAAATTGATATAATAGATAATTAATAAGGAACATTTGAGTAAATTCATCCAATCATGCGATGACATGTGTCGTTATTTGATTGGTTGATTAATTAATTTAATTAAAATAAAATTAAGATTAAATTGATATAATAGATAATTAACAAGGAACAAATGTGTAATTATACAAATTTTAGTTTAACTGTCCTGCCATGTCATCTTTCCGTCAGATTTTAACGGCTGGTGGTCAAAATAGGTCTAATTAAATAGCTGGGTGGTCGGATTTTAAATTTTTATAGTTCGATGGTCAAAACAGGTTAGACTCTATAGTTGGGTGGTCACCCAAATAGTTTACCCTTAAATTTATGCACATAATTTTATAATTCTATACTCACTTTATATTGATAAAAATTTCAATCAAGGTTTAGAATTTAAAGTTTGCAATTTAGAGTTTGAGATTTTTAGGGTTTGAAGTTTAGAAATTAAGATTAGAAGGTAAAATTTATTTTTAAGTTTTAATTTTTGAATAATTTATAATTTAATAGCTTTTGATATTTTAATTTTATATTTTTTACTTATTTTTAGATTTTTATTATTTTTAGCCATATATTAATAAAAAATTTAATTTTTTATTATTTTTATATTATTTTAATATTTTTTTAAATTTCTATTTTTACCTAAAAATTAATTTTGCCCTCTATCACGTCATCCTAAACTGCCACGTCACCACCATAACAGTCAACATTGGCAAATAGTGATGCAATTGGACTACTTGAGGGGCTAAGTTGATGTAAAAGTAACATATGGTCGAAATCGACAAATTGAGTCTACTACAAGGACAAAAGTGACCCTTTAGCATAATAATAATAATAATAATAATAATAATAATAATAATAATAATAATAATAATAGCGAAAAACAATACGGGTGAGTAAAATTCGACTCGAAAAGTCAATTTTTTTAGTTGTCTCAATTTTTTAAAATAAAATCTGAGTTATAAAATAAGATTTGAATATCTTAAAATTTTAGTAATTACTGAATTAATTTTCAAATTCGCGAGGAATACCTCAACCTTATATATCACATATGAAAAAAATATATATAT
This sequence comes from Hibiscus tridactylites, assembly GCA_958450335.1. Classification (NCBI taxonomy): domain Eukaryota; kingdom Viridiplantae; phylum Streptophyta; class Magnoliopsida; order Malvales; family Malvaceae; genus Hibiscus; species Hibiscus tridactylites. The sequence continues at coordinate 98,764,010 of OY288265.1, forward strand.
TATATCTTTAAAAAATTATTTAAATTAAAAACAATTAGTGTTATAACCTTATAAATATTTATAATTAATTTTAAACATAAACTCAAATGTTATGGTAAGATAATAATCATCAAGTAATTCGAAAATTTTTAACCGACTGTTCACCCAAACACTACAACAACCGAAGAAAACAGATCCGGAACCCGAAAGAATCTTTTAGCGACAAAAAAAGCCATCCATTTCCTTCTTCAATGATCTGCCGGAAGTCGGTCGTCAATCTTCGTCCCCTTTAGAGGATTTTTTGTTCGTACTCCGAGATCTCAGCTCCTTTTAGTTAGTATTTATTTATTTATACTGTTTAGGTTATATACCGATCTCTTTCTCTCCTGATTAACTCAAGATTTCTCATGGATTTTTTTCCGTTTCAATTTGATTAATTTTCGTTTTGTTGAGCTTAGATTTAATCGATTGACTTCAATTTTAAAAAGGGTTTCTGAAAAATGTTAAATTTCCTGTGCGGTAGCTAAGAAAATGTTGCTACTGTTTCAAGTAACAGTACTGTCGCTTGAAGTCCTGATTTGTTAGTTGTTGTACAGGAGGAATCTTTTGTAATTTGTGGGTTTTTGTTAATTGAGCTAAAGGTTATGGAAATGTTGGTGTTTTGAGCTGAAATGTGCGCTGATTATGTATGCTAATTGAATCTTTAATGTTTCAGGTTAGGGTTTTGATCATTAGGGAGGTGACGTGGCTCGATGACGATGAATGAGAGGAAGACGATCGACCTTGAACAAGGATGGGAATTTATGCAAAAAGGAATCACAAAGCTAAAGAACATTCTTGAAGGCTTGCCGGAGCCTCAGTTTAGCTCGGAGGATTATATGATGCTTTATACGTATCCTATTTGTAGTTGTTTTGTTTTATTGGTTTTTTCCTTTATGGTAACTATTGCAAACATAACTGTTTTCATGGACTGTGAGTGTTATGTTGGTGCCCTTGACCCGTATTCTGTAGAACCATTTACAATATGTGTACCCAAAAGCCTCCTCATGACTATTCCCAACAGTTGTATGATAAGTATCGAGAATCTTTTGAAGAATACATCACATCATCGGTAACTAATGCTTGCTGTAATTATTTTGCTTAATAAGTTGTTTAGTGATAATGTTCTTTATGGTTATATTTGTTGTTTCTCTTGGTATCATTAACTTAGTGATGATGTGCCTTATGCTATCCTGACTTAGGCATGAGTGTCAGATATGGGTATGTTTCCAAAATGGTTTTGCTTAATTTTCCAAGTATTATCATATATTCTGAGGATCGTACTCTCAGTTATGTACTTTAGGGAAAATGAAGAGTCTGGTTAGCATACTGGTTACATTCAACATAAGCTAGCTGAAATTTTGTATCAGAGGAATCAAATGCCTCTCTATCTCATTTGTTTAGAAGGGATAATCACTTATGCATTTCTTTTAAACTGCAGAAAGTTCCTTACAACTCCTTCTGCTCACTGCGAACCCACCCTAAATCCATACCATTTGGTTACCTTTATTTTAATGATCTAAAAAGAGTATATGCTTTCTTTTCGTACTTGCATTAGTTGTAATTGTAAGATTTAGAAAAGCTATTGGTGGAAGTGAAATCATTGTAGCTAAGCAAGTCATGTTGTTTAAAGGTATAATAGATTTTCATTTATATATACTGTTGTTCCTGTTGATCATATAGTTTTGATTGTGCTATCTCTTCTAACTTTTTATTCTTTACTAATACAATTCATGAAATATTTCCTTTATAGGTACTTCCATCTTTACGCGAAAAGCATGACGAGTTTATGTTGAGAGAGCTGGTGAAAAGGTGGACTAACCATAAAGTTATGGTTAGGTGGCTTTCACGGTTCTTCCATTACCTTGATCGCTACTTTATTGCTCGGAGGTCACTGCCTCCCCTTAATGAAGTGGGACTCACATGTTTCCGAGAACTGGTATGCACCAATTGAATGTATTTTCTTTGATACTTTATACTTCCTTGTACATTGTTTGCATCTTATATACAACTTTCTCTGGTTTCAGGTCTACCAAGAGCTAAATGCAAAAGTGAGGGATGCAGTAATTTCTCTGGTAATTTCAGTTCTCTTTTCACATTCATCGTGCATCTTTTTTTTTTTTTTTTCAGCCAAATATTAGTAATAAACTTCCTAATTTTAAATCAGATTGATCAAGAACGTGAGGGAGAGCAGATCGATCGAGCTTTGTTGAAGAATGTTTTAGATATATTCGTTGAAATTGGAATGGGGCAAATGGATTACTATGAGAATGACTTTGAGGCCACCATGCTCAAAGATACAGCTGCCTATTATTCACGGAAAGCTGCAAATTGGATTGTAGACGATTCTTGTCCAGATTATATGTTGAAAGTATGCATTATATATATGAATAATTTTCTTTTAATTTGTCCACTTAGATACCGTCTAATGATTCATTTTCCTTCTCTTTCCAGGCCGAGGAGTGTTTAAAACGAGAGAAAGATAGGGTCTCCAATTACTTGCATTCAAGTAGTGAGCCAAAACTACTAGAGGTTGGTATTTGCTCTTGCTATATGAATCCACCCTGTTTTCTTGGAAATAATCTTGCACTTCAAGGTTATTCTAACATTTTCTAAAATGTTGTTTCTTATGGCGTTCTTTTTCTTTTATAGAAAGTTCAACATGAATTGCTCTCTGTCTGGGCAAACCGACTGCTTGATAAAGAGCACTCTGGATGCCATGCATTGCTCAGAGATGACAAGGTGTTTGCTGTGTTCATAAGTTATTTGCTTTTTTGCTTGATATATTGGTTAGTCAACCATTGTTCATCTCTCTCTTTAATTTTTAGGTGGAGGATTTGTCAAGAATGTTTAGACTCTTTTCGAAAATTCCTCGAGGGTTAGATCCCGTGTCAAGCATCTTCAAACAGGTCAACTATTTCATAGCTTGTACACTAATTTATTACTTAATTGTTTATCGATGACTTATGTTAGCAGCCATCTCATATATAACATACCTTGAATAACTTTCACAGTTTCACTTGGATTTTTCGTTTACTGTTCCATAATCCTTTACATATTATTTCTATTCTTTTACCCTTTTAATGTTATGGTCTCATTTCCTGCTCCAGCATGTTACTGCTGAAGGCACAGCATTGGTCAAACAGGCTGAGGATGCTGCAAGCACCAAAAAGGTACGTTTCTTTCTTGCATTATCTTTTAAAGTTACAGTTTTTACAAGAGTAAAATTTATATTTGATATCATTTAAGTTTATGTATAATCTTACCAAAATGTTTTCTACCTTAAATAGGCAGATAAAAGGGATGTGGTTGGCCTACAAGAGCAGGTAAAATATTCACTTGTTCACTGCACTAGACTGTTTCAAAGTTTGGAAATTGATTTTGTTTGTGGCTTTCAGGTTTTTGTTAGGAAAGTGATTGAGCTGCATGACAAATACCTAGCATACGTGAATGATTGTTTTCAGAATCATACTCTCTTTCACAAGGTCTGCAATAGATAGCGTTTTAAAGATAAGTCCTATGTTATGTTTTTTTTGTTCTCAATACTCTCTATTTCCTGTAGGCTCTCAAAGAGGCTTTTGAAGTTTTTTGCAACAAGGGTGTTGCCGGAAGCTCAAGTGCAGAGCTACTCGCCACCTTTTGTGATAATATTCTCAAGAAAGGGGGAAGTGAGAAGTTGAGTGATGAAGCAATTGAAGAAATGCTTGAAAAGGTTTTTTTGTGCCCTTTTCTGTGTTCTATCTACGTTTTAGGTCCTGTTACACTTTACACTATATAATCTTCTTCTTGTGAACTTCTTAGGTTGTGAAGCTACTTGCTTATATTAGTGACAAGGACTTGTTTGCGGAATTCTACAGGTACATGTGCTTTATTGGAATGTAGAATTCATTTGGTTTGAGAATATTCAGCTAATTTTGTTTTTGTGAATTATTATTGGTAGGAAAAAGCTTGCTAGGAGGCTTCTTTTTGACAAGAGTGCTAATGATGACCATGAGAGAAGTATATTGACAAAGCTGAAACAGCAGTGTGGCGGCCAGTTCACCTCCAAGATGGAGGGAATGGTCGGTTTCCATTATCAAAATTTGTGCACTGAAAGCTGCCTTCTATTTTCATTTCCAAATTTTCTTAACATCTCAAATAGATAATTTTTGAAATGCTTCTCTGTTCTTTAGGTGACAGACTTGACATTGGCAAGGGAAAACCAGACAAATTTTGAGGAGTACTTGAACAATAATCCAAATGCAAATCCAGGGATCGATTTGACGGTAACTGTCTTGACTACCGGCTTCTGGCCAAGTTACAAGTCTTTTGATCTCAACCTTCCTGCTGAGATGGTATGCACATAAATGTTGCAAACATTTCATTTTTCGTTCTTTGTTTTTCATTTTGCTACTTGCAAGTTTACTGAAAGTCACTGACTTTGATTTTCTTTCTTTTCTCTTCCATCTTTTCTCCCAAAACCCTTTTTAGATCAAGTGTGTTGAAGTTTTCAGGGACTTCTATCAGACAAAAACCAAACACAGGAAACTTACTTGGATATATTCCTTGGGTACTTGTAACCTTATTGGGAAGTTTGAACCAAAAACAATGGAGTTGATTGTCACGACGTATCAGGTAATATGGCCAAAAAAGTTATTTCTAGTCTTCTTTTTGTTTTTTTCCCTCTTTATTCTAAAATAGCCAAATGGAATTGAAGAATCATTTTTACCGACACAATGTCTTGATGGTCTTTAGGCGTCGGCCTTACTGCTGTTCAATTCCTCTGATAGACTGAGCTATTCGGAGATCATGACACAGTTGAACTTAACCGATGATGACATTGTCAGACTTTTGCATTCGTTGTCATGTGCTAAGTATAAAATTCTGAACAAGGAACCAAGCACGAAAACCATCTCTCCCACTGATCATTTTGAGTTCAACTCCAAGTTTACTGACAAAATGAGGAGGATCAAGGTACTTTTTAACAAACGAACCAACATTCCAATTTACTCTCCTTTTGAATAAATAATATTTTCTAATGCATTACGTTGCTTATTATTCAGATTCCTCTCCCCCCTGTGGATGAGAAGAAGAAAGTAATTGAAGATGTTGACAAGGATAGACGGTATGCCATTGATGCCTCAATTGTACGCATCATGAAGAGTCGGAAAGTTCTAGGTCACCAGCAGTTGGTTATGGAGTGTGTCGAGCAGCTAGGCCGCATGTTCAAGGTTTGTACATCATGTGCACAGGTCTCTGTTACTTTCTTGCTTTCCACGGTTGTGCTTATAAAAAAAACTTTGACAATTGCAGCCTGATTTCAAGGCGATCAAGAAGCGAATCGAGGACCTAATTACTCGAGACTATCTCGAGAGGGACAAAGATAACCCCAATACGTTCAGGTACTTGGCGTGATGCGGGCTATAGTAATTATCCCGATAAAGTGTTGACCATTTTGGTGCTGCAAATAGCTCAAAACAGCTAGACGAGGCTGGTTCGAAGTGAATGTGGCATATAAGCATAATAAAATGCTACATGATGAGTGCTTTTGATGGTTTTGCTTAGTAGGAGCTGAGATGCTTGTACGGTAAGAGCCAGGTTTGGTCAAGTTGTAAAATTCAGAAACCAACGGGGGGAAATTTGTAATAGATCCCATAATATGGTCCAGCGCAGCAGCGGACCGTCTAGTATCCGGTTTCATGTTATTGCAAAAAGCACATTTCATGACTTAAGTTTGATGCTTGTTTGTTTTGTTGCACCAAGAGGGGGATGAGGATGTGTAGTTTAAGTTTTGTGTACTTTAAAGCTTCATTCTGATTGTAAGTTTGTTGAAATATTAGGAATGGCTTTTGAGAATGCAATCAGGGTTTTATAATTTTATCATTAATCTAATATGTTGGAATGTTCTATTCCGAAAAAAGGGACAAAATATGGAAATTTGAGAGTGAGGCTGAAATGAAGCGGCTACATAAGACGGCGCTTAGTTGTAAAAAGTGCAAAAAAAAAAACGCCTCCAAGGGCCGAGGCGGGGCGAGGTATAGGAGGCGCGTGCCTCGGGCGCTTTTAGCTTGAGGCGTGAGGCAAGCGCTTTTGTAGTTTGAAAAAAATGTGAAGAAAAATGGGAGAAGTAGATGAACAAGAGATGTACTTTTGAATAAGAAAAGTCGTGTTTTACTATCCTATTTGTTGAGTGGCAGAAGCAAACCTTAGAGTTGGACCATCAAAATTAGTGAACGGACAAAAATACTCCTTTTTATGCACTGTTCAACAAGTACTTCGCATCAAAGTATTTCAAGTCTAATATCGTATTTTCAGTCTTTTTACTAGAATTTTATTATTATTATTATTATTATTAGACTTAACTACAAAATAAGTGCTTAAACTATGCCTTTTTTTGCAATAAGTGCTTAAAGTATTTTTTGACTGAAGTAAGTGTTTGAAGTTTCGTTTTTGGCTGGAATAGATACCTAAACTATTTTTTGGCTGAAATATGTGCCTAAACTTTTATTTTTAGTTGAAATAGGTGCCTAAGTAGGTGCTAAAATTCACTTTAAAATAAGCCGAAAATAAAAATTTAGGCACCTATTTCAGCAAAAAAATAGTTTAGACACCTATTTCAGCCAAAATGAAAGTTTAGACACCTATTTCAACAAAAAAATACTTTAGACACCTATTAAAAAAAGAAACATAGTTTGGACACTTATTTTATAGTTTAGCCTTATTATTAATTTTGTTACACAAATACTTATTCTAATCAAGAAGTTAATATTAATATTACTTTTAGGGTAAACTATCCCAGTGACCACCGAACTATAAGGGCGTACCTATTTTGACCACCGAACTATCGAACTCGTCAATCATATCACTAAACTTATTAAATTGACTTGTTTTGACCATCGCCGTTAAAAAATTAACGAAAAGGTAACAAAGTAGTGACGTGACAATTAACAAAAATTTGTAAAATTACACATTTAATCTCTTTTATTTACCAATTATATCAATTTGATCATAATTTTAATTTAATTAAATAAAATGACCCAAACATTTTTACCCAAGTCCGGGCTTAAGGATGCACGGCGAAGGGGAGGTCCCGGTGGCTGAACTGAACTGAGGACGGGATTCGACTCGCGGATGTTCGAGGAGCACAATGGTGGTGTCGATGTCGCGAGCAGACGACCGACGACGATGTAAACGGCTAAAAACAGAGAAGAAACTTTGAGTTTTCGCCGAACCTTTAGGTGGTTCTACACGGCAGACGATAACGCTACAACGCGAGTGGCTCTTAGGTTTCGATCGGGGCGTGGCAACATATTCAATGGCGGCGGCAGTGATAGCCACGAACCGGCGGTGGCCGAGATCGGAGGTCGGACGTAGTTAAGAAGGTGGAGAGTTTGGGGGAGAGAAATACCGTGATAATATTCAGATCTAAGTGGATGCAACTCATATCAATAAGAGTGGTTTGATGTGTTGGTTAAGGTTATGAAATAACATCCACAAGTCCCAGGTTCATTTCGCTCCAAGACCATTTTATTGCTTTTTAATTTTTCTTTATCCATGTGGTGACACGTGTCACCACCTAATTGGAAGAAAAATATATTAAATAAATTAAATTAAAATTAAGAAAATTTATCCAATTGTGAGATGACACACGCCATTATCCGATTGGTTGATTAATTTTATTTAATTAAATAAAAATTAGGATCAAATTAATATAATAGGTAAATAATAGGGACCAAACGTATAATTTTACAAATTTTTGTTAACTGTCACGTCACCCCCTCCGTTACCCTTTCGTTAATTTTTAACAGCAGTGATCAAAATAAGTCAATTTAATAAGTTTAGTGATCTGATTGACGAGTTTGATAGTTCGGTGGTCAAAATAAGTATGCCCCTATAGTTCGGTGGTCAAAATAGGTACACCCTTATAGTTCGGTGGTCAAAATAGGTACACCCTTATAGTTCGGTGGTCACTGGGGTAGTTTACCCTTAATTTTAGTATAAATTAATATAATAAAATAATATTTATTTATTTAAATAAAATATTAAAATTACATAATCAAATAATATAATTTATTAATATTTTAATATATTTATTTTTAATAGTTTTGAAATTTACATATAATTAAAATATTTTAATCTTTTAGCATTTATAATATAATTATCATGTTTTAAGTATAAAATATACTATATGATCATCTATAAATTTTTAGGATAAAAAGGCGCCTTATCTATAAAAGGCGAGTGCCTTTGTCTCGACTCTAAAAAAATTTTACGCCTTGGACCGCCTCGCGACTTTTAAAACCAAGAAGACGGGTAATAATTTAGGTAATTATATAAATTTTTACTAATTTGTGTAACTACATAAATTCTTATCAACTTGGTAAGAATTTGTGTAGATTTTATCTTAGTAAGAATTTGTGTAACTACACAAATTCTTATATTATAATTTAAATTTTTATTATTTGGGTAAGAATTTGTGTAAATTGTAAGAATTTGTATAACTAAATAAATTCGTACAAACTTAGCAAGAATTTCTATAAATTCGCTTCGTTTTAATTACGCACTTAGAGTGCCCACCCTGTAACTACTCGGATAAAATGGGATTTGATTTATGTTAAATCTTTGGGTAAATTATATGTTTAGTCATTCAACTATCAATGTTTTTTTTTTATCACAGTTGATACTAATTTATTAGTTGATTAATATAGACTGAATTTTAAAAAATCAGTTATAAAGACGATTTTCATAATATAAATTGTTCTAGAGTTTTTTTTCTTCTAATTTTTGTTTTAATTTAAGATGCAAAATTTTAAAATAATTTTTTATTGATATATTTACATGGTAGTATATGTTCTTTATTCTTAAATTTTTGGAAAGGCCCCGTATAAACTAGTTCTTTACTCTTAGGCCCAAACAAGGCCTGCTGCCTCTGCGGAAGCATTCGAGGTTTACTCAGAGTCGGCAGTCGGCACTCGTTCTCCGCCGGCAAAACCAGATTCTTATCTTTGGGTCACATCAAGAGGTTAGTGAGTTTCGATTCCCATGTTTTATTTCATCTTTAGAACTAGTTTCCTCCACGGGAAGCAAACAATCGCAGCCTTTCAAAGTTTCAATCTTTTACACTCTATTCAACATGAACGTCCGATCATTAAACCACCGCCAGGTCTCAGATTCGTCTCCAATATTAGCTCGAAAGAACAGTCGTTTACAGTTTCATACCTCATAAACAAATGTGGGTTCTCCCCAGAATTGGCTTCGCGTGCTTCGCGTTATGTTCATTTTGAAACCCCTGAAAAGCCCGATTCTTTGATCGTTTTCCTTGAAAATCATGGGTTTTCGAAAACCCAAATCGTAAGTCTCATCAAAAGACAACCAAAGCTGCTTGTTTCTGATACTGAGAAAACCCTTTTGCCCAAATTAGAGTTTCTCTACTCTATAGGTTTTTCGAGGCCCGAGCTCGCTAAGCTGTTGAGTAACTATCCCACACTGCTGAAAACTAGTTTAGAGAACCAAATTATCCCTTCGTTTAATTCACTGAGGAACTTGTCCCAGTCTGATGCTAAGGCTATTACGGCTATAAAACGGTTTACCGGTATTCTCGTGTACGATATGGAGTTGCATTTGTATCCGAATTTGAATATCTTGAGAGAAAATGGTGTCTCCGAATCGAATATCCTTATGCAGCTTTCCCGTAAGCCTAGAACACTTATGTTTAATCCGGTTCGGATGAAGGAGATTGTGGAGGAAGTCAAAAGAATGGGGTTTGATTCTTCGACGAAGAAGTTTCTCGATGTGGCTTTGGCGTTGAAAGCAATGACCAAATCCACACTGGAGAAGAAGTTTGATGTTTTTAGGAGGTGGGGTTTGTCTGACCAGGAGATTCATGAAGCTTTTCAAAGGCATCCGTCGTGTATGATGGTTTCAGAGGACAAGATCATGGCTATAATGGATTTTCTTGTGAACAAAATGGGGTATAGTTCAACTCTCATTGCCAAACAATCCAGTATTTTTTCTCGGAGCTTAGAGAAGAGGATTGTACCAAGGGCTTTGTTTGCTCAAGAACTGTTGTCACGAGGGTTAGTTAACAACTTAAAATTGTCCACATTGTTTGACACATCGGAGAAGGAGTTCCTTAGTAGGTATGTTAACCGTTTCGTAAACAATGCACCCGAGCTCTTGAAGCTATACAAAGAAAAATTTAATATTTCAGAAAAGATGAGAAGTGAATTAGTATAGACTGCAGCATTGCTATTTTGTGGGGTGTGAAAAATCGCACATTAAGACAAAAGCACCATTTAGATTACGATTTTTGATGTCGTGTTGCCCGGTTTTCATTTGTTTGCTCTGAAACTTGTTTTAGTTGGAATTTGTCTATGGAACCAACCATGTTTTCCTAGCTGTATCAGTGTAATGATTAATGAGTTGCATTTGCCTACTTTGCTTTCCTTATTAACGTATTTCACGGATTGTAAATGGTATTGTTTTTCATTTGCAACCCGTACCGTAGGTCAATTGGTTCACACAGTTATCCAGCAAGTTTAGAGCTCGAATTTTAGCATGTGCAATCGTGTGATGAATTTCATTTTCCAGCTTTGTTGATCTTCCTTTCTCTGAATGCAAGTCAAAATGAGTTTCATTTGCAGCTTTATTAGTGTCCTTGCATTGGTCTCGAATCGTTTTCTCAGGAGTCATGATTTTGAGCCTGAAGTTTAACTCGGTTACAATCACCCCTGAGAGTTGACATCCACCCAGTTTGGGGTTCGAATTTTAGCATCTGCTATTTTGTAGTGAGTTTCATTTGCTGCCTTATTGGTGTCTTGTTTTGGTCTCATATCATTTTCTGAAGAGTTATGATTCTGAACCCGGAGTTTAACTCGGTCACTCTTAAGAGGTGGCATCCAGAAGGTTTGGGGCTCGGATTTTAGCATCAGCAGTCCTTTTCCGTATTCGTAGCCTCTATTCTGCTTAGTTTCGGTTCGGGGTTTAATGTTCAAAGTGATGGAACTCGTCACAATTTATATCCAATACATGATTTTCTCTACCCTGGTAAAAATGCTGTGAAGCACACATTATTCCGGGGGATAGTTTGAAAGAGATTGGTTCCGGAATTTTGATGATTGTTTTTGTTCGAGTCCTCTTTGATCATTTGTACAGAGTTACGAAGGTCGATTTCTCGCCGCCGAAAGGCGGGTGATTATGTTGTTCAGACCCTTCATTTTTCTTGAAGTACAGACATCTGACACGTTCCTATATTCATAGTATTTGCATTTTTCATGTGTTGTTTTTGTTTCTTGTTCCAAACAGAGGATACGATGATGTTTGATGAGTGGCATGCAAAGCTTTGGTTCTTCAAAAGTAAAATTTGGGCATATCCAAAAATATTTGAATGATTTGTATACGTTTGTAATTATGTTTAAAATATTATAATAAAGATTTTGTAAATTTTGTAAATTTTAACAGATAATGCATCCTATGTTAATTTAGATTTTAATTATCATATATAATAAAAATAAAATATTTTTTTGATACATGTACCATGTTTACATGAGTTTGCATACTTACTCTTTAAAACATAAACTATAAACTTTAATTTTAATTCTAATTCTGAACCCTAAACTAAATCCTAAAACAAAAAGAAATGTGTTTAGACTACACAACATGTGTATTGAATATTTTTCATAATAAAAAGAAGGTTATTATTTTCTTAGACCATTAGTTTACGATTCAATTCGATATAGTCCATCAATTTTTGGTTAAGTTAATTTTGACTTTTTCATATTAACATTGTATTTTGGAATTTTTATATTTTATTTTAATAATATAATTTTGTTTGATGACTTCTAAATATTAATTGGTATATTTTTAACATTTTTCATGGTTTTTTTCTTAAAAATAAATTTTAAGTAAATAAAAAATAATTAATAGCTCATATATACTATTTTATAATTATTTCACTCCTTTAATTATAAAATATTTATTTTTA